>CM021100.1:322067761-322446219 GCA_007115665.2 Sequoiadendron giganteum | reverse complement strand
GACATGTTCCCCTATGATTATGCTATGTGTTCATTGATAACCCTTATCACACTTGTTGGTGCTTGGATACAAGAGTGATTTTTGTGTCATAAAACCTCTTCAATTTGTATCATAATTCTTCCATGTTTGTGTTTGATTTTTGGAAAATTGGGGACAATGCAAAGTGTTGGGGACATTTAGGCTTCCCTTCCATGTTGACCCAATTTTTTATTTTTACTTTTTCTTCTTGTGTATTCTTCACATGGTTTGATATAGTTGGCGGTTGATGTCAGATCATTAATATACTATTATTATACTTATATATATATTCATGAGAAGCTCTAACCCCAAAATAAAATATCACCCACGTGTCTCTTATTCGTTATGTTTCTTTCTCTCTTTCACTCTTCTTTTATCTTTTTCTTCTTTGCTTGAGTTTTCCCTCTCATGTGTGACAATTTCATTTCTATGATGCTTTGATTTTCAAGAAAATGCATTCATCACTGATAAAATTTTTCTTGGAAATCCTCATGAAATTGTTTTTCTCAGAAAAACTACATTCACAACTAGGACCCCTAACAGAATGTGTTTCCTTCATCATGGATTCACAAAGAAAGAACTTGAGAAATTTCCTCTGAGGTAGGAGCAACTTTGGCCTTCCCTTGCGAGGGGGAATTTTTTGCCTTTCAAACTCCTTGATGAAGTGAACATATTTCAAAAGGATTCCTTGATGATGAACGATTCGAGAAAAAACATCTTTCTTGCACTTTAAAACAACACGTCCCTTGAGTGGGCCCCATTCTTCATGCCAGGTTCTCGAGGGACCCCTTTGAAAACCTTCCAATTTTTTGATGGTCTGTGTGACTATCCACCTAATTTTCTACGTGGCTGCTTTGTTTTCAGACATGCTTTATCTGTGGGCAAACATGTCGCTTTGTAGGTATGCCTGTAAATCTGCTTTCCAATTCGTCTCTGTGAAGTCTCCTCCTTTGGGTTTCCTTCATGAAAGAGATCATGGGGGACACCTCCTTGCAGATTTGTGGGCCTGTAAGGCACTTTTTTCTCTAGGTTTCCTTCATGTGAGAGATCTTGGGGGATACCTTCTTGCAAGTTTGTGGGCCTATAAGGCACATACTTCAAGGTGATTCCTTCATGTGAGAGATCTTGGGGGCTGCCTCCTTGTAGGTCTATGGGCCTGTAAGATGCTTTCATCCTATGAGATTTGTCTATTGTTGGTCTAAGGGCTTTCAGTGTACTTTGTTTTGCTTCATAGTTCTATAGGGCTATGAAGTCTTTTTTTCTATCCTATGATCTCGAGCTCACCAAATTGTGGTCTACTTCCTCAACGGTTTAGGTATACATTTCTAACCCTACGAACTCTTCGATCTACTGTATCAAAGCACTCATCAATACTCATGCTCACTAAAGTGGGGGAAAAATGTATAGGAGTGAATTTGCACCCCTTACACAAATTCCCCTTTTACACATCCTCACCTTAGAAAATCAAATCCGAAGGCAAAATTCCACATCACCTAGATTCCTTCCTTCCACTTGGCATCTATTTGTTGTGTGAGTGGGAGAATATTTGTCAGGGATGCACACACAGTGCACTAACATCCCTGATGAATTCTTGAATCTAAAGTTGGCAGAGGCTTTACACTCATGATTGGGGATGAATTATAATGTCCCTCTTTGACCAACTGACTTGAAAATGCCTTATTCCTTCCTCATTCTCCTTCAAATTCATCTATTCTTCATTAAATCCATCATTTTTTCACATTCTCAAGCATTCTCAACACTCACTTCACTCTCAACAACACTTCAACACTCCATCAACTCTGGAAAACAAGTTTTAAGGAAGCCATTAGCAGTGTGGGATTGGAGTCTTGTGAGACCTCCTTTCATCATAGTCAAGATTGTGGTGACCTTTTCAAGTGCGATTTCTCCTCCATTGGCTAGTGAGCTTTTGGGTCGAGATGGTAATGTTTCACTCCTCTCCTTTGTGATTTAGTTGAGTAGAACTTTACTGTTTTGTAGTGTTTATTGCAACTTCTACTTTCTATACTTCTTTATTGCATATTTCTCTCTCGTTGCTATTTGGTTGTCCGTGGAGGTGGAAACACCAAAATGGGGGTCTGCCTCAAATCCCCAACATTTTCCCTTCTTTCTTGTGTGTAGGTAAACTTGCATTTGGAGCTAGCTAGCAAAACTGGCATCTTGATGAGATCATTTTTGTCACTCTAGCCTTTATCTATCTACTTTATCATCTTTGTTTATACTTTTAATACTTTATTGTTCTATTTTTCTCATTCAAGAATAGCTATCTAGGTTGTTAGTTCATTTTTTGGTAGTTTATATTATACTTTCTATCCTCTGGCCATTTGAACACCAACAAGCCCGAGAGACGCTAGCGTACCACACTTGCATCCTAGAACTACGTTGTCTAAGGTGCAGTACCGACTTCGAAAACTAGCTCACCTAGCCTAAACCTAGATTTTGGGTTTGAAGAATGATAAAAGTACCTTATAGTCCTCATCATTCTTGACCTCTATCTGAAACACCAATTTAGAGTGATGTAAGTTAGGGCAACCCTTCGCTCTCAGCTCTCAGTGACCTAGAAGCCTTGACGTGGGTTGGGCCCCCTCTCTTATAGTATGTATGTATGTGTGTGTGTATATATATTATATATATAACCCTTATCATCATATATATATATAACTCCTATCATCATCATATATATATATATATATATATATATATATATATATATATATATATAACTCCTATCGTCCCCATAATCAAGATACCTCTTCAATATAATTGGACTAGGATGATCTGAATCAGTCTGTATAAAAGAAAAAAATTTGAAATCAAATTTTAAATGATTTAATTCAATTTAATTTATAAAATAATAAAAAATATTGTATGAGGCTACTCATCTCCTCTAATGACCTACTCTGCATGCTTTGTTACAAGACCTACCTCATGCTATAGAATAAAATTAAAATTAACACATGAACATATATTCAATCAAAATTTAAATGATGTCATTGGCATGTATAATAAAATTGACTTTATGTATAATCAAAATTTTAAATTATCATATGAGGTTGATCATATTCTCTAATGTCTTTATCTGCTTGTGCTAGTATAGGTGGTATAACATCATCTGAATGAAAAGTATCACTAATAAGGTCCTAAGAGGTCAAGTAAAGCACATATGTACAAGTTAGGCTAAAACATATATATTCAAGTCTACCAAATTTTTTTTTAATCTATTTAAAGTACCTACTAATTTTGCACACATAAAATTTTAAACAACCTAAAATGTAGTTGGCTCATGAAATTTTCCTAGATCAATTGGGTGTGCAATACACATCCTGATGGTCATTTCAACCTACATAGACATATATTTTTAATATTGGTACATGCATGTTTGATATAGTGAATTCAAAATACAAAATTCTAACTATAGCTTTTTAAAATAATATACATACAAGTGGCTCATGTGAGATGCATGATGATGGAGGATTTATTACCACACCCTCTAGTGGATCTAATGTGGAAGTAAGATGACTTCCCCAAACCAACATAAATATTTAACACATTTTCATGACAAAATTATAAATTAAGATTAAGTTAAAACTATTTAAAATATTTAAAAAATCAATCAAAATACCTTAAATAGTGTGTCGAGTTGCAAAGGTGTTGATGGAAAAAAATTGATCAAAATAAGTTGATGTCCCTATGGCCATCATCTATAGAAAACAATTTGATTGTTCAAAAAATTACAATTTTTTTGATATATGTTCATTAAAAACACATGCTTAAAATTATTATATTTTCAACATGTACTTATATATATACCTATTTAGGATAATATTTAGGGTGATCATCAACACATAGAAAATCAATATATAAACAAATATCATCAGATGCTCTATGTGTACTTGAAGTGGATGTAGCTTGATTAGGTACATAACATAATTTATTACATCTAATACAAAAATGAGGCACTGACGCATGTGGAGTGGTACTAGGACCAGCTCCACCTGATGCTCCTCCATGGTCTAGCCCAGTAATCCTAGCTACCATCTCAAAATTGTGATCATCGAGATTAGCTGAGAGTGCACTTAATGATCAAAGTATGGATACCACCGCATGATGTTGGATGGGTAAAGGAATGAAAAAAATAGGAGGATCAAAAAGAGGTTACGTAAACATGGGTCATTGGGGATTCACCTATGCTACTAACCTCTATTGTGGCATGCTATCACCACCACCCTGAAATGATTTGAAATCAAAATAATTGGATTTCCTATCAAAAAAAAACTTTGCATATAATTTTCTAAAAAAATAGAGAGGAACCTCATAATTATCATGTGGTGGATGATCAAATACCATCCACCACCCATCCAAAAATTGGCGACCATCTATGGATGTCTACACCACCTAATTGATATCATTTTTTGTTTAATAGAATTGGTTGATTGCTAATGGGGTCAATAAAATATGGAGCTAAATAGGATTTTGTGATTTTAAGTTCAAGGATCTCCCTATAGGAGAGTCCATTAGACTAAAATTGTCTCCTCTCCTCTCTCCATACCCGGTAAATGTCTAAGTCCACATCAATAGACCTAACAACATCTACAACATTTTCCATCGAAGATGGAAAATGTGCATTATGTGGGGTGGAATGAATGTTTCATTTTGAATTGCATTATTTTTATTCAATGGATTTAATTTTTTTAGTGATCTGAGCTCGCAAGTGAGCCAAATAATATCATTGGGGTGGAATTGGGGGGTTTTGAGGTGGAGGGGGTGGAGGTGGAGGTGGAGGGTGTTGAGGTGAAGGGTGCAAAGGTGGGGGATTGAGAAAATCCTTGATATCAAAGTTATCCATGATATAAAAGTGAACTTCCATATATATAAATATACAAACAAGTACAAAATTAACTTTCAAGAATCTATATATAAATTATAAATAAACATATTAAAAACTAGATATTATACATGTTGAGAAATTACAAGAAATATTTAAATTAAAAATATATGAATTTTTAAAAGAAAAATTAGGATACATACACATACATATATCATTCAACTTGAGGATACATACAAATTTTAAAATTTAAGATCTAACTATATATTTTTAATAAATGTACACACTAAAAAATAAACTTAAAGAATACCAAAAAATGTAAATTTCTAGGTAAATTTAATCCCCTTAAGTCATTTTCATAAAAATCCATTTAATTCATGATATAAATGACCTAATTATATAATGAAAAAAACTATAAAGCTCCTTTATGTCTAAGTCATTTAAAATTTTGTGGTTTGATGTACTTTAAAGTGTTTACAAGTAATAGAGAAGTTTCCCCTTAAATATTATTTTCTTAAATTCCCTTAATCCAAATGTCATCTTTCCTAGGTTCATGGGATGATTTTGTCCCAAGTCAAGTTTAATATATAGATATTTAATAAATTTGTAAAAAAATAAGCATCTAACATTATATAAATTGATCAAATAATGATCAATTTAACTATTATTAGTGGCTTAAGGGGATTAATGAGTAGATTTCAAGTTCTAACATCTACATCCTTTTAGGACAAGCCTTAAGCCATTTTATTTAATCCCCTTAATATATGGCGTGAAGAGGCTACATTTATATGTATATTTTATAAAACTTTAAAACCAAGGTCATATTGTTTATGAAGTAGTCAAACAAGGGTAAAAATATAAAATTATTTCAATTTAAAATATAATCCACTATAAAAAACACTAGAAATATTGAAATGTTATGCATCATTACTATCATTCTTAGTTTTTTGGGGTTTTTCCATAAGTATATGGATCCATATGCAAGGGGAAATTTTCAAAGTTATTATTATTCATTTTACACTACATCATCAATGTTAGTGTAAAATTGAACACCCATCAACAATATTCACAATGAGATTGGATGATAAAACTATGCTTGTGGTTATGATAATGGAATTTATTTTGTGGATTTTAGATAGAGAATGGTTTCATATAAAAAATTTATGTGAAATATCACTCAAACAAATTGATGAAATAAAAGTTACTATACATACTTGGTGTGTATTTTCAATAATGTGGACTATGTAGGTGCAACCCTCTTATGTGACCTAAGTGTGTAAACAAAAACTATGGTATGGGATCATGATATGAATTTTATGATGACCCATTGAGAATGACATGTGGTGTGTCTACCTTTAGAAAAAAAATTTAATGTGATGTGAAATCTAGTTTTGTAGCCACATTTTGTTGCTATAGTTGTAGGTTAATTATTGGTTGTTTCAACATCCTACCAATATTTAATTGGTGGTTCATTTTTCATTTTACATATCTTATTTTTTTAAATATATTTAGAAGATAATTAATAACATATCATGGCCTCTGATATCCCCCTTAGTCAGTATTATTTTAAATATCTGAAGGTTCGTATGTCTAGCCACTTTGGTCCTTTGGTTGAGGATTATTTCATGGGAAAACAAGGCAATCAAAAGTGGAAAGATTTGGATAACTGTTGTCACAAATATTCAAATCTTTCTCACTCTACCACAATTCTTCAATCATATCTCTCTTTGACTACAATTCCTATTTTAACCCAAGAATATTTTTTCTGGTCCAAGGAAAGAAAGGGTAACCTCACTATCAAATCGGCTTACAAATAAGTATCTATGCAAGACACCATGGGTAGTTTCTGGAAGAAGATATGGAATAAACACCTTATTTTGAAAATAATTTTTTTTCTGGTGGACTACAGACCACAACAGGTTCCTCACCTGGGAAAACCTAAGAAAAAGGGGGTTTCAAATCCCTAACAAATGTTTGCTTTGTAAGATTGATGAAGAGATTTTTCCTCACTTGTTACTCCACTGTCCCTTTACTGCTAAAGTTTGGTTTGCTGCTTTGGAAAGGCTTGGGGTCTCTTAGACCATGAGTGGGAATATTAAAAGCTTTGTGGAGAACTAAATAATCCTCTACACTCATCCCTTACCCAAGTAAATTTGGCAATAGTTCCCTCCTTTCATCTGCTAGTGCTTATGCAAGAAAGGAATAATAATATATTCCGTAATGAGGAAAAGAGCCCCATGGAGGCTTTCAATATTTGCTTCAAGAAACCCCCCATTGTCCCAGAGATCATCATAGCTTGTAATTGGAATAGATCCCTAAACCTCAATTCTTATGATTATACTAAAATGTTAGCAAGAATAAACACTAAATGGAGGCCTCCTTTACATGGTTGGTACAAGCTCAACTTTGATGGGGTTTCTAAATGAAACCTTTTCCCTACTAGTATAGGTGGTATTATAAGAGATCATGAGGGAAAATTCTTAGTTGGTTATGTCGGCGAGATTGGGGTATATTCTTCTATGACTATGGAAGCCAGGGCCTTCTTGTGTGGATTCAACTTTTCTCACTTTATTGGGATAAAAAAATTGCATATTAAGGGTATTCTAAATCAGTGATTAATGTTGTCATAGACAATCACCTCCAAGCTTGGTTTATTAAGGATGTCATAGTTGACATTAATCACATACTTTCTAAATTTTAGGGGAAAACACTTTCACATATTTTTAAGGGAAGCAATGTGGTTGCCAATGCCCTTACTAATTATTATGGGACCCATTGGATGGTTACTAGGTGCTAAAGTAACTTTGATGCCTTTCCCATCATGGTGAAATTATTTATCCTTAATGATAAAAAAAGCCATATTACTGATGATGAACACTAAGTCCTCTTACTTTGGGTTTGATATTCCCATTTTTATTAGACTTCGTTTGATGTGGAAATTCAGGAATGATGAGATGGATAAGAGCAAGTGGATGATGGTGAATAGTCACAACAAGTATATTATGCCTTGTTGGTTTTATAAAAATTGGGATGAAAATGGCATGTGCTTTTCAAATCGACATGATACTTAGCCTAATATCAATGGTGTTGCACTATATTGTCATTTATGTCAACCTCTAGTGTGGTTATGGTGAGAAGGTATTTATAATGTTGAGAAAGTGTTGCAGATGCATCATGGTCACTTGCTTTCCAAGTGATTTTGAGAAAATTTTCATAATGATCGAACATGGTGATAGGGATGTGTTTTGTATTATGCTCCACATTTCTTCATTCTTGAAGATGCGCTTGTGTGGTTTGGATGAGATGATCAAAAGTATTTGAAGGTGCTATATCTAGAGTTTTAGGTTTTGGATCATGTGGTAGTAGAAGATATGATGCACATTGTCTAGCTTGTGAAGAGGGATATCTAGGAGAAATGGAATTGCTCCACATTTCTCTATGTTGAAGTTTCTTGTCTTGCAAATTTGGGAATGTGCTCATATTGTGTGTACCTAACTTTCCTTATATTTTTTATTGTTCAACTATTCTGTAAGCTTGGTTCATGAGTTATATTTCAGTGATAATTTCACAGGTTACATAGGGTAATATTTTTTTGATGATGGAATATTCTAGGATGCTATGTAATATTTTTGTGTTATGCAAGATTTTTTCAAACCTGTTGAAGTGTGTATTTGGTTTCTTGATAGTGTTAATTCATGTTTGGCCAACCAGGTGTGTTAGCATTGTTTGTGGATGTGCTTTGTGGTTTTGTGGAAGCTTGGTGTATTGCGTTGATATAGTTTTGGGTCCTAGTTAATGCTTTATGTGGTCTACCTTCATTTATTTCCACCACAGAGGTGTTTGGTGCTGACCTATTTGTTGATTGCATATTTGAGGTGCATATGTTTCATCGAATCCAACTTGGAGAAGGTTATTCAAGGTTGTGAAGGATATATATGCAAGGTCAAATCATTGGAGAAGAATATGATGTTGAATAATGTATATATGATTGTGTGTTGTGATTTGAGTGTGATCAAGAATGCCTAAGACTACCAAAAGAAGTGAGAAGAAGGTGTTTATATTTTAGTGTGCCTGAAGTTGTTGGAGACAATGAACTGAAGGTTGTGGATGGTAAAGAGTCATTGTGGTGGTTTCTCTAGTTTCTCTAAGGTAGTGAACCTCCTTGTAACTATTTATTTGTAATCTCTTTGTAATCTGAAAGAAGTGATCTTCCTAGCTAGTGAGCAATGAGTGTTTCTTTATCTTTTGGATATTGAGTCCTCTAGGTAGTGAGCTCTCCAAGTAGTGAGACTCTTTTAATTGGTTTTTCTATTCATATAGTGATTTAATCCTCACCGTAGTTTTTACCTTGTAGGGTTTTCCTTGTAAAATTTGATGTTTTATTGTGAATGATTGTGGATCTGTTGATGTTTCATTTGTTTACATTCATGTTGATACTTAATAATGGTTTGAAGGTTTTAATGCATAACTAATTCACCCCCCTTCTCAGTTGTCTTGTGTGTCTAACAATTGGTATTAGAGTAGAGGTTCCTTGAAGAAGCTTAACCTCTTGAGGTAGATCTAGATGGTGCACATGAATGGTGTCAAAATTCCTATGTTAATAGAACAAATTATACTTTTTGGAAGGATAAGATGGAAGCCTTTCTTGTCTCATTAGGGTTTGGTGTATAAAAATCAGTTGAAGATGGATATAATATGCATACTACCCCTCTGATAAGTGAAGATTATATAAAGGAGTATGAGAATAATGGAAAATCAAGGAATACTATTTTGAGATGTTTTTTTTATTTAGAACTTGTGAATGTGATAAGATATAAAAATACTAAAGAGGTCTTGGAGAAGTTGAAAAGCATTATGAAGGTGACACCAAGGCCAAGCAAGAAAAGATGCTAAATTTTAAGGCCAAATTTTAAACCCTAAGGATGTTAGAGGATGAAGATATTGTAGGTTACATGCATATGGTGGATGAAATTGTCAGTTCCATCAATGGTCTTGGTGGAAAACTAGAGGAAAATGAAGTTGTGAAAAAGGTATTGAGAAACCTTCCTAAATCTTATAGTGCTAAAGTTTTTGTTATTGAGGAAGCTTAGAATTTGGATCAATATACTAGAGATAAATTGTTTGGTTCTTTAACTAATTTTGAATTAAGATATTTTGACAAATATTCTTCAAGGAATGAAACTACTTTTAAAGTCAACAAGAAAGAGAAGAATGATGAATCTGATTTGGATGATATTGATGAAGTGGAAGTGAATTTTATAAGAATATTTAAAAACGACACTGGAAAATAGAGAGGCAAGTTTCCTTTCAAGTGTTTCAATTTTGGAAGGTGTTGGAGTACGAGAAAAAATGAGAGGGTGGTGAATCAGTGTTTCAATAACCAAATTCAAATTCAATTATTTTTCAAAACACAAAACTTCTCTATAATCATGAAAATTTTAGTTTTAAGAATTTACTAAAATGTGATAGCCAATATCAGATTTTTAAACCACATGAAAAAATCAAAAGAGGCATAAGACAAAAGAACCATAACATAATATTTTAATGAGTGGAAAAACCTCATAGGGATTAAAAACAACTCAAGGAAATTCCTCAATGGCTTAATAAATTCTTATTGATTACAGAGCCTCACTGGCCATAAAAAAATGCCTCATTCATAGAGACTCATTGGAAACACAAAATTCCTCACTAGCAAAGCCTCATTGGATACACACAATGCCTTACTTTTAAAGCCTCACTAGCTACACGTAATTCCTCACTGGCAAATACAACCCCCTCACTAGAAAAAAGGTCATCTTTGTCTCACTAACCTGACCTTATAATATTTTGTAAATCTTGAAAGAATAAAAGATAGAGGTTTTCTCTATTTCATTGCAATACATTACAACTCTCAAAACTAATACATTTCATGTCCTAGAGGTTCATTGAGATTGGAACCTATAAAACATAAAACATATCAAATTTGTTTTCACTGTTTTTGCATAAAACTTTTACAAAAATATATTTCAGTATTCTACTCAACAATAATGACTCTTATCAGAGTATGATAACACTGTGTAGTTCATAAAACCAATATCAAGTGCCAAAGTCACTTTTTATAACATTCAAAATTACATATAACTTCATCAAAAGAACTTGTGAATGTAACTACCTTAAAAAACTCCTTGTACAACCATTCATAATTGTTTTCATAAAATCACTGTGGAATGGCATTACTAGCTATTTAAAACTATTGTTGGTAAATAGACATTGTGCATTATAAATATATGTAACAACCACTTATACATAATCAAGATTATACCACAAAAACCGGGTATACAAACTAACTCCAATGCAACACAAAATCTTATTTTACACCTTGTAAACAACAACATATTTGACACAGGGTCATACACTAGCAAATACCAAATTTGGCAAAATAACCCTTTCATGGTGTGCCCTATCAAATACCAAATGCAAAAAAATAACCCTTTCATGGCGTGCCATAGCAATGGGGTGTGAAAATACAAATCAATAAACACATATATGAAAGGATGAATAAAGCCTTGAACCTTTTGAAACCAACAAAAAATAAACCCTTGAAGTTGAAAACCCCAAATCAACTGTATGCTATAAATTTTTAGGACCCTTAAGGAATTTATAACTGTAACCAAAAATTTTATCTTACATACCTTTGTGCATTCAATAAGAATACCAAACTAGGGTATGAGTAAATGTTACCGATCAATGATTCGAACATTTACAAATCAACTCCACTTGGTCGATACCAAAAGAACTTTCTTACACTGGTCAACATCTAAACATTCTGCCTGAAAACAACATCATACCAAGCTTCCCATGGCTACTCAATGCTATGTCTAATCATTGTTTTCACCATAAGTTTCCTTTGTGTTTTAGGGAAAATGATATCTAACCATATTCATTATGCCTTTTTCACTTTGCAAAATAAAACTATGCAACATTGTATCAATATGTTATATCATGATATTTTGTTTAATTTGCATGAAACTAAACAAACATTTTAATAACCAATGCCTTGTGTCGGTCTAAGTCTTAATCAATTATTGTTTTTTTCCATGCAATAATATAGTCCTCATTATATCCCATGGTGTTTGACTTTTCAATATTGAAACCAACATAATGATAAGAAACATTATCAATGCCAAAACATTGTTTGGAATCTATGCCAAAACACTATCAATACTAACAAGGACTGGGGTCAATAAACTCCCCCTTGGGGTCAACAAACTCCCCCTTTGGAATTGATGTCAAAATTACCAACACTACCAATAGAAATTCTATCACCTTTTTGATGGTGAAAATGACACAAACAACATAAAACAAAATATTTCTACTCTATTTCTCTTAAAAAAGAAAGACAACATATAGTAGCCTAACTTTCAAGGTCCTAGTAGTTGGTTCTCAATTGTTTGATGTCACTCAATTGGCCAATGCAACTATAATATTCAAAGGGCCTTTTCTGGTGATAAGGGATACAAACGGTATCAAATTCATCAATCTATGTTTAATGAGGGGGTTTAAATAAATAGAAAAAGATAGATCAAGGCACAAATTAGTAAAATATGAACAAAATTATTTAACATCCAAACATATATTCTTAATAATGAGTGTTTCTTAACAGATCAAAAACCATAACATGATGCAACTCATAGAACAATCCATACCATTGCATACATTCATAGTGCTTAGTTTAATGATCACATTCATTCATCAAAATACCACAAATATTCAAAACAAACTCCTCATTTGTTGCCAATAATATAGATCAACATACATATAACAATTGCATTCATAAACAATTTAATGAAATAATCTTTAAAATCTGGTTTCCCCTATTCATTCACATCAAATAAGAAACATTTATGCTCAGAAAACTCACTGGCATATAGATCGATTATGGTTCATTAACCTCATCCAAGAAGTTCAATTCCAACATAAAACTATATAAAAAGTGTATCTAAATTCAACATGAATTTAAAAAGTATCTTTACTCAAAGCTATAAAAATCCTATCTACTATCATTAGCCTACCTGTACAATATGGAGCTCAAAATTACATATAGACATGCTATGCATAAATTTCTCTCAATCAAAAATTCAGATCCACTAATCAAGGAACCAAAACCTCATCATGAAACTTAGACTAGCTGATCTTTAGTTCAAATGTTGATTGCCCTGTGAAGTAGGAGAGAAAAGGGGAAGTCATGTGCCCAAAATAGATCATTTTTCTGCCAACTCACTCCTACATAGTTTTCTCAAGAAGATATTCATCATAACTAGAGAACACCTGTTGAAGGATATCCACATCAAGCCCATCAACCCAACTATCTTCAAATTTAATCCTTTTCAACTTTGTAGAGGTAAATTCATTCATATCTTTTAATTTAGTCAACTCCCTCCTAGCAGCTTTCACTTCTTCTTTAATATCCATTAGTCTATCCAACAATAATTCCTCTCCATCATCTTCTATCTTCATGACCTCCTAAAACCTATTGTTCCATTTCTCCTTTAGTTAATTCAAAGGCATGCACTCCTTAACCGACATGTCTAAACTGACTAAAATGGCTACTATTGCTTCTAGTTCATCAAGCTGCTCATTCAAGTCCTTACTAGCATCTTGAATTTTATTCCTATGTTTATATATGAAATCAAACATAAACCGGATTATGCTTGAGGCTCATTCCAAGCAATTTGCATTATCTTCTTCGAGGATTGATTTATCTAGAAGAGTTCACTTTGGAAACTTAACATACCCCCTATATTCCTCCTCCTACTTTCCTAAAGTTTCAGTGTGATGACCCATTTCTTCTATCAACTCAAGTTCTCTTTTATGAATTTAAAAACTGTTTACCAACACTTCATCCACTTCCTGGTAAAGATTATCGATCCATCTATCCAACATCCCAAACTTACTCCTCGTTTGTACTAGATCATCAGCTTATAGTTTTCTGAGTAAGACTGGCATTTCCAAGGCAACAACTTGTTGTGATATGGGAGTGGAAACATCTCTTAGGAAACTATGTGGTTGATCCAAGTGAGCCTTAAGCTCATCATTTCTTTTTTTTATCTTTGATCATTCTAGACTTTGTGGATAAAGCTACAACATCAATTAGATTCATTTGCTGATTTCTTGTAGGCTTCCCTAAATTGACTATGCCCAGTTGATAATCAATCACTTGCATATCTCCTCTATCCTTGTCCACCATTGGAATTGTAAATTCTGTAATGATCTCTCATGCCTCGGTGAGCCTTGTGGAATGAAGAACTCTGACCTTCTTCTTTGGTCTCTCCTTTTCTATCTCCTTCATCATTTCTTCCCAATTAAGAGGTTGTGGTGGAGCTATTTTCTTCTTCTCAAGATCCAAATTTAACCATGTAGGAGCACTAGGAGTGGTAGCCATTATTGTAGAGGAAGAGGAAACAATTGTAGAAGATAGTGGCTGCAATAATGTAACTTTAGGTTGAGAATCAACCTCCTGCACATTTTGTTGTTGTTCCTTTTCCATATTCTCTTGTGCAACCCTCTCAGCCTCTTCCCTATCCTTCTGCTCTTGTATCGTTTTATCTTCTCATTCCTTTTTCAACCGTTCTTCCTCTAACCTCTTCTCTTCAAGTAATTTATCTCTCTCTCCCTCCAAGTCTTTGAGCTTTTCCCATGCTTCCTTTTCCTTTTGTTGTTGCTTAGCAAGCTCTTCAACATCTTTTTCCTTTTGCAAAATTTTTACTTCCTCCCTTTTCTTGTATGATTCCTCAATGATCTTAAATTTAGCCTCAAGGGCTTCCTTTTCTCTTCTTTGTCTTGCCTTTTCTTCTTCAAGATCATGAATCTTTTGTAGCATTTCGAACTTTTCATTTTCCTCCTTTACTCTAAGATCCTGCTCCCTTTGATGTTGCTTGGCCAACTCATCAGCTGTCTGTTTGGCCTCTAATTTCTATTGCATAAGCAATGCATCAACTTGTGCCTTTGCATCCATTTCATTTTGTTTTCCCAAAGCTTCAACTTGTGATTTGGTCTCTATTTCCTATTGTTTTTCCAAAGCTTCAGCTTGTGCTTTGGCATCTGATGCTTTCTTAGCTTCTTCAAACAATGCCCATTGGTCCTCTTCTATCAAAAAATGCTCATCTTCATCAAGATGTGTTTCCTCTACTGTTTCCTTATCTGAAAAAGTATGCTTAGAGTTTGTCCCTATATCATGGATTTCCATCTCAACTCTATTTCCCTTTAAAGTCTCAACTTCTTTATGGAGATTCCCCTTAGGAATTTCTCCACTTGGCTGCTCTGTAGGAGGGAGTTGAGTAGATGACTCACCCACAATTTTTGTTGAGGCCACGGGTCCTGTTGGGACTTCTTCTTCATGTGCTTCAGGTAAATCTTGAGCTAGAACTTAAAGTTCAAATTCCTCTATTTCAGGAGGGAAGAATTCAAATGGTTCCTTTGGAGGCATTCTTATCTTCATTCTCTTGTACCCTTGAGTGGTACTTGCACCTTTTCTTTTCTTGGAGGTTTCTATCATCTCCTCTGCACCCTAAGCTATAGGATCTAATCTCTTGGTACCTACATATTGTGCCTCATATAGGGGATCTAGAACCACCCCATCATCTAAACATTTTTTAGGAATGTCCAACTTGACCCCATATTCCACCATGAGTGGGATAGGCAACCTTTCATAATTCCTCTTCCTCAAGTCATACTCATCCTGAAGATCACTCTAGAAGTACTCCAATAGATTGAAGTTTCTATCAAAAATGGAAGCAAGCAAAGCATTCATCTTCTTCTTTGGATCAAAGTGCTTCCTAGTAATATAAAAACCCAAATTCAGATGCATCAATTCATTGCAAACAAACTTAGCTCCCACAAGGTGTGGACAACTATATGCACCCAACTTCATGGGTAACTTATGAAAAACAGGCTTATGCTTTATACCAAATTTAGCATTAACCCCCAAGGCTTGATAAATAAACTCCATTAAAACAATCTTGTTGCTACAACATCTAGGGAGTAGGTGAGGATGACCATCAAATATAGCCAATCTGAAATAAGTAAACTTGGGGTATTAGATAAACCAATATCCCCACTCTGTGATGAATGCCATGGCCTCCTGGCTCAATCTATATCCTGCATCTCCTATAAGTTGGTTAATAATGACATACAAAAATGCGTCATTAACCCTTCTGTAATGCAGTTCAAAATTTTGCAAGGATAGCTGATCATAATTGTTCCACACTTTATTTTTTCCATCAACTTCTCCCAAAATCCCTACTTTGTTTAAACCTGTTAAAATGCCTCTTCTTACCGCTGCATAAATAACATAAGAGTTCATGAAGAAACTCTTGGTTTCTCTCACTCTAACCAGTTGGTTGTGTATGCTTTTAGACACAATCATGGGATAATCAAATTGTTTCCTACCATCTAGGCTTATCCAAATAAATGCGAACATCCATTCTTTAAAGTGAAGAGCATCCCTTTTTCCAAACACTCTAGAAAGCATCATTATAATTTCTCCAACCTCCTTGTAGAACTCTGCCTTTTTAGGCCGATCTGGAAGCTTAAATAGAGACTTTTTCTCAGTTCTCATCCATTTCTTATTCAAATAATTTTTGTTAGCCTCCTTATGATTGCTATATATTTTCAAAGCCTCCACCTCATTGAGTTGCTTAGGATTCCTTGGATTGGGCACATTGAACATAAAATGGAACATTTGAGGAGTTAAATCAATGATTACTTTGCCCTATGAATCCACACATTGTCTAGTAGCAAGATTATAGGCTCTAGTTGCTGTCATTATTAATTTAGGACATTGGATTGAAAAAGGAAATACGGTGATATGATCCAAACCAGATTCAACTATTCTTTGGGTCCTCCCTGTTACTTCTTCAACAAATGTTTCAAAGTACAAATCCTTGTAATGGAACGGACCTAGATTTGTATCAGTTGTGTCCGCCCAATTGGAATCCACCTTACTAGCAATGATGGAAAGATGTTGATGATTATACCTCAAGGTATAAGGGAGTTGTACTAGCTTAAAATTTTTAGGCTTTTCTCCTGGCTTTGAAGTTTCTCCAGGTTGACTCCTTTGAGAAGCCTCACTCGATGTTCTCGAAATCTTTCAATTTCTACAACAAAACCCGAGATTAGATCCACAAGAAGTATGAAAAACCAGGTCAGAGATCCTACCTTTCATTTACACTGGAGGCGAGACCAGGCCAAAGAAATCCCTAAAAATATTTTTAAAGCAACACTAGGGTTGAGACCAGGATGGACATTGAGCTCACAACAAACCATATAACAGTATCAGAGACGAATTCAGAAAGGTAATCAGGACCAGGATTAGAATGGAAATTGACTTGGTATAATGAAGAAGTTTCAAATTTATATCCCATTCCACTTCTGATTCTAATTGTGTGAACAATATTTTGATAAACTATAACTCATCGGAAGCGAGTTGAGAGATGGATCCAACATCCATTGCAAACTAAGGTTTGATAACAAAATCAATCCTTGATTCGACCCCGATTAAAAATAACCATGACATAATTAGAAACTTCAGTAGGATAACGAATGACATCATAACCTAAAAATGAGGTCACCTGACAAGCCGATGAGGCTTAAAATAATAGTACAAAAACATCCCCATACGACCGAGAGGAAACATAGAAACTAGGGCACCATTTTTTTTAACTAAATAGAGACGTGCACAAAACCCTAGTTTATAAAAAATACCTCGACTTAAACAATTAGGGCACAACTTAACCCTACTCGAAACGAACAAGTCGACACACAAAAGAACCTGTAGGTAAAGTAACGGGTCAAAAAAAAATCATGTAGTAGATGATCGACACCCTCAAAAACCCATGGCACCATGGTACATGCACGAAGAAAATGTGAAAATGACCGTGGCAAAAAAATAAATGACAAAAATTAAATAAAACAAAAGTAAAAGATGAACCAAAGACAAGGGAACCAAAGTAAAAAAAAAGAGAAGAAAAGTAAAGCAAACAAAAAAGATTCAAAACATAAAAAGTTACGAACCCTGTGAAGAACAACAGACCAAAAAACAAACCTCGAACAATAGCAAAGAAAACAAAGAACATAAAACCTACCTCGAAACACAATCCAATAGGCTGGCCCTTGATGTGAATCTGCACGCAAAATGCTTCGCCCTTGATTGAATCGCGCTCCCAAATGCTCTATCGTAGTTCTAGTTTGATTTTACTCGTTAAAAAATGATAATAACCAATGAGTTAACCTTAATTAAGGTTAAAATCCAATTTCATTCATGTGAGGTACTTGTAATTAATTCCACTAATGCAGAAGATTGGACATGGAATCATAGAGGGAACAAGCAAAATACTATTGTGAGAGCGAAGTAAAGTCAAACAACAACAAGAAAGGCGGAACCAAAATGGAAATTGACTTGGTTTGGAAACTTTAACCAAGTTTCGAGTTTGGTTCTAGTTCAACCAAAAATGAAGAAAAGGAAAGAAAGGACCAAAAAGAAGATGTCGAGATTGAAACAAGGAAAGCAACATCGATCTCAAACCCAAAAAAACAAACCAAAAAGGCAGAGGCAGAGATGGGATGGAAACAATTTTGGATTGAGTGCTTTAACTATCATGCAATGAAATCTTGGGCATTTCTCCACTGCGAGACATGCGTCCATAGCCCCGATGGAGATACCTCTAGTTCTCTCAAAGCATTACTCTACTGGAAAACATGCATCCATAGCCCCGATAGAGATACTTGATTCACCCATTTGATATTGATTTTTCCTTTTCTCTCTTTCTCTTTTTTTTACTTAGGCTTCACTTGTAGATACCTTTTATGAACTTTTCTCAATACTCAGGTGCAATTAATCTGAAATGTGGGTTGATAACTACAATGAATTTCATGATAGTCTTGGAATCAAAATTTTCAATTGAATCAGAGATATAGCCACCCTGAAATAAATAGGTATTTACTTAGGCAGATGTTTATCTATTTTGTGACAGACTTCAATCATAATTCATTAGATATTCACAATGTACATTTTACCCTTAATAAATTTTCCAACCATCATTAGAATGGTCATAAGACATGAGTTTTAGAACAAAATCCTTCAACAAATGTTCCTTGAAAATACCTAAATCAATCCTAGTGCCTATAGCATACTTTGCATAACAACCCCTTTTCTTGGAATGGATAGAAATGAAGATCCCCAACAAACAAGACAAAACAAAAACAAAAGAAACAAGAGAAAAAAAAAGATAAAAAAAAAACAAAAGAAAAAAAATAATTACATATAATATAATATGGTACAACTATTCAGAACATCAGACCTTCATGAGCCGAAGTAATGCTTAAGAAACTAACTATTAACTGGCAATGGAACAGGTTCTCCTATCAAGGTACTCAAATGAAAATATTTCTTGCCTAGTATCTCAGCTACTTGATATGGACCTAACCAGAGTCTATCGAATTTCTGGTGATCTCCCCTCTTCTCTTTAGCTTTGTCCCATAGTAACACAAGAATTGATATCCTAAAGGCCTTTACCTTGGCCCTCTTGTCAAACCAGCATTTGACAACAACTTGATGTTTAGAGAACTAATGCAAAGCAACATCTCTTTGTTCTTCCATGTTGAGCAAGTTGGTTAGTCTGACCTCGATCCTATCATCCTTTGTATAAAATTCCCGCATAAACTTAAGGACAGGTATTTGCAAATGGATTGGGAAGATTGGGTCATGGCCATAGAATAATTTAAATGGTGAATTTCCTAGGGCAACTTTGATTTGAGTTCGATCTACCAATAGGGAAAATCTCAACTAGGGGTGCCAATCCCTAGGATTTTTTTCTAACAATTTTCTTATTACTTCCAATAGATTTTTATTAGTGGACTCAGCCACTCCATTTCCCTGAGGGTAGTAATTAGATGAATATTTCAAAACAATATTATGTTCATAAGCCCATTGAATAAATTCAGCTGAAGAAAAAGCAAGGCCATTATCACATACCAGGGACAATGGTACTCCAAACCTGGTGGTGATGTTCTCAGTTAGAAACTTGATAACCACCTCTGTGGTGTTTTTTTTGTAGGGCTAAGCCTTAGTCCATCATGTGTAGGAGTCAGTTGCAATCAAGATGAACTTGTGACCTGTAGCAGAGTTTGGATTAATGACACCTACAAAGTCTAGTGCCCATTGAGCGAACGGTCTTACCTCATACACTGGTTGCAAAGGAATTGTTGGATTTATTTCCTTTGGTGTAGAGGTCTGACATACATGAAATGTCAAGACATGTTGGTGTGCATCTTGAAATACATAAGGCCAGTAATAGCTTGATCTAATAATTTGATGGGCCAGAGCATCTGCAGATCCATGTCATGTACCATGTCTTCCATGAAACTCAACAATGTCATACTTAGCCTCTTGCTGATCCAAACAACTCAAGTAAATTCATTAAAAATTTATTTTGTATATAGATCCCCCCTTGAGCATATAATGAGCACTCTTCATCCTTAGTGCTCTCCTCTAAGTAGCATTCATCCCTTCTGGGCATCTATTGTTGAGGAGGAAGAAGATCAAATCTGTGTACTAGGGATCCTTAGTAATGACTGCATAGTGTACTACTGACATGTGATATTCTTTTCCACATCTACAATTTCCTTCAATAAACCCTACCCTCAGATGAGTTTCATTGGATGAATCTCTAAGTCAAACTCTTGAAAAATAGCCACCCACTTTCCTCTTCGCCCTCCCAATTCGCTTTGCATTGGGAGGGATTTTATAGGTGGATCAGGAACTATGGAAATTACCTGACTTCGAAGAATGTAATGCCTGAATTTATTTAATGCTCAAACTAATGCAAAGGCATTCTTCTCAAGGGGTAGGTACCTAACTTTTGCATTCTTAAATGGAGAGCTCATGAAGGTGATAGGTCTTTCCTCTCGCTCACCTCTTTGTTGAATTAAAGAAACTGCACATGAATGGTCAGCTGCAAAATAATAGATATAGAAAGGCTTTAGATAATCTGGGCTGGTCAAGACAGGTGCCTCAGATATTGATTGTTTGATCTACGAGAAATCAGATTTGGCCTCACTGCTCCATTCTATTTTCACCTCTTTTTTCATCATCTCATTAAGGGGTTTAATGATTTCTGCAAACCTTGTTATAAATTTTCTGACAAAATTAATCCTTTCAAAGAAGGATCTCATTTCTTTCTTACTTCCTGGCCTTGTTAGCTTTAAGATAGCCTCTAATCTATCAGGGTCTATAGATATCCCTTCTTTTTATATGATGTGGCCTAAGAGTTTCCCTTCAGATAATCCAAACACACACTTTTTTTGGATTAAGGGAGACAACATAGCTTATACACTTTTTGAGGACCTTTTCCAGATCTGCAACATGGTCTCCTCGGCTCTTAGAGAAAATAGTTAAATCATCCACATAAATAATGATACACTTACCTATCAAATCCTTGAATTCTACATCCATTGCACACTGAAAGGTTTCTCCAGGGTTGATAAGGCCGAACAACATCCTTTGATAGGCAAATGTGCCCCACTTGGTGGTGAAGGCAGTTTTCATTCTATCCTCATGACTGACAAGGACCTGATTATACCTAGAATAGCCATCCAAAAATGACATCATCTAGGACCCATTGACTATTTGTAATACCTCATCAAGAGAAGGCAGTGGGTAATTATCCTTCTCAGAGGCCTTATTTAAATTCCTGAAATCAACACATAACCTGATTTCACCACTTTTCTTGCGCACAGGAACTAAATTTGCAACCCAAGTAGAATGTCTAACTAGGAAGATTATTCTTGCACATAGGAGCTTTTGCACCTCCTTCTGAATTAGGGGCTCAATCAAAGCATTGACCAGGCATTGTTTTTGACAGAAGGGCTTGGCTTCTAGCTTAAGAGGTATGGTATGTGTGATCACCAAAGTGTCAAAGGTCTTTAATTTTTCATAGCCCCAAGAAATGGTTGCAATGTTCTGCTCCAAAACTTTAACTATCTTCTTCTTAATTTCTTCAGGAACAAGTTTTCCCTATGAGAACATTCCTTTCAAGACCCAAGTGATTCAAATTAACAAATTCATACTTCCCTCCATCACTCTCTGTGGGCACCCTTTGATGAGCCTGTGGGTTAGAGTCAAATATTCTTTCCAAAGATACCATCCCCTTTGGAATACTATTTCTTTTCAACTCTAGTATCCCTTCTGCATCACCATTCTCATGATTTTAATCTCCCTGATCTCTCTTAGATTCATCTATTATCTGTCTTTCGAAGACATCTAAACTTTCCAAGAAGGCCAATATATGTTGGTCATCATCAAATACCTAAAAATTACGGACATTATCTAGGACAGCTGGGACTGAGACTAATTCAACGGAAAATATTTTTAGCTTAGAGTCTTGCATAGGCTCCAAGGTGTTGGTAGTAATGGCAAGGGCATCTACAATCTGATTAGCTTCTCTAGGAATCAGAGTGATCAGAAAAGCGTCAAAGTCTTTAATCAGATTCCAAATTCTATTTATGTATGCAACCAATCTTTTATTATGACAAGTATACTAGTTGCATACCTGCTTTACAATTACTTCAGAATCCCCCATTACCATGAGAGTGGTTACCTTATTTTGATGAGAAAACATAAGTCCGTGAGCGAGTGCTTCATATTTAGCCACATTGTTTCTACAACCAAACTACAACCTATAAGATGCAAAGTAAGTCTTCCCTTTCAGGTTGGTTAGTTCAATCCCTACTCCACTTCCTGCTTTGGATTTAGAGCCATCAAATTTAAGACTCCATAATTGATCTTTAGCTATGAGCTCTTTATTTTTTGGGATAACAAGGGATGAATTGCTTGAGATGGGTGGTGGCTCAGACTTTTTCTGGCCATTAAGAGTTGAAAGTGACTAGGGGCTAGGTTCACTTAAATATTCTTCTATATGTAAAGCCTATTCAAGAATCACTCCCTAAACAACTTCTTGATCAAGTTGCTATCCAATTCATTTTTTTATCAATGTCTTAGGCATTGGAAGAGTATCTAGGGTGGGTGTAATGGAGAAATATTGAGATACCTCAATCTCCTCTTGAAACTTAGAGCATAAAACCTGAGTCCGCTTAAATGGCGGGGGATCTTCCTTTTGAGAAAAACTGGTTCTCGTGAGGATGGTAGCGTCCTTAGCTTCAAATGGGAATTCATTAATGGGTGGTTGATGTTGATCTTGGCCAATCAATTGAGGTTGGCCTATATGGTTAAAGATATCTAGGAAGGGTTGAGATGTTAATTCAAAATGATTTTGATAATGTATCCTACACCAATTAGGAAGCAACAAACTGCACAAATAAGTCTCTTCTCCTAATACCAACCTATCTTGTTGCAATTTTCTTATTAGAACTTGTTGGTTGACCAAGATCATTGGGTCATTATGTTCTAGGGGTAGTGCATCATCAGGATTGAGTATTGAGAAGGTCATGACCTCCTCTTGCTTGTAAACTCCTATTTCAATTTCAAAATATGCTACTTCATTAGGAGAATCATATTCAATAATCATGTGTTTGAGCCTAGGTTCACTCTCAATTCTAATCTGTGTTGTTATCCCTTTCCAAGGCAGTCACATGCGAGATAAATCCAAAGACAAATACCCCCAAATAATCTTCATTAGCTCCCAACTCAGGAGCATACCATATGTTTCTGGGATATCGACCACTTGGATATCTATGTAAGTTTGGATCCTTGGATCTGATCCAACTTGTACATGCATATTTTTTAATTCTCCCACCACATTAACCTCGGTTTTGTCTAGCTGAATTAATTTCTTAATAGTATGGGTATGACTTAACCCTAGCTTCTTGCAAATGGAAAATGACATGACATTACCCGATGCCCCAGAATCTAGCAGACGGTTATGCAGATTCTTTCCAAAGATCCTTAAACTCAAAAGGAAAGGTGGGGTACTAGTCTTACCTTTATATATGGCCACATTCATCTCCTTCACTGGAGTGACTTTACCTTTTCCTTTTGAATGATCTAACTCATCTAGGGCTCTCAACATAGCTTCTCATTGAGTTGGTCACCACTTCATAATGTCAAAGAATGACAATGATGTCTTTTGTCTCTACAGTTCTACAATAAAATCAAACTTTGAATCATTCCTAACTTGATATTTTAAAAAAAAGGTGGATTACCTTTATTATGAGAGTCACAAGTCCCCTTTGGTGGTGGTGGGTTATTATCTACATTCTGATTAGGTGGGACCATGTTGTTTGGGGGTATAGATGTAGTGAATGGGCCCTTATTCTGATTTCTCAGGAAGTGACCACCTTTGGACTGGAAGGCTTGGGCATCATACACATCTTCTTCTGGTTCATTATCTCCCTGCATGGGAAATTGATATTTTTCCTCAATGGTCTCATAATTCATAGCAGTACTTACTGACCCACCATCTTGATTGGAATCTCCTTGTGGAGGGTGGGAATTAGCTTTGCACAATCTTCACCATTTTTTCCATCTCTAGGAAATTGACCTTAGAATGTGTTGTAGTATCATGTAGTCTACACCAATTAGTCATGAAATTGAGATCCACCACATTAGAAGTGTGTGGTTTATCTTCAACTGACTGATAATTATAGGAAAATCCCCCATTGTTGCATCCAGTGTTCCACTACCTAATGTTGTTGTTGGACCTCTGATTGTATCCTCTATTTTGATTTTGATAATTTTGGTTAGAGGAGTTTTGGTTCTAGAAGTTCCTATTGGTGTTCTGATTTGCATTCTCATTAGAGTAACTAACCTAGTTGTTATAACCTCCCTGATTCTGATAATTATGGTTTTAGTTCTAAGGGGGTTATGTCTAAGTTGTGTCATGTCGTTGGAAATTTGAGATAAAGTCTTTTTTAGAGTTTCTACCTCATTGGTTAGTTGAACAGTTTGTTCATTTTGTACAATCTCCCCTACAGATGGAGAATGGACATGAGTTGACCCTCCCCCTTGTTGCTAGTGGTTTTGAGATTGTTGGGGAGAATCTGGAATGCCATTAGTGAAAAAAGGCATGGTAGGTGAGGCTTATAACTTAGAAATGATTCCATATTGGGAGTAAGACATCCCTGGGACCGTGTTGAACAATGGTGGTTTAGGCATTTGATAACCCATGGGGGGGAGAGTTGCTCCTAAACTTCCTGATTGTAGACTTATCTATTGTTGCAATTTAATGGCTAGATGATAAAATTTAGACAAAGAGTCAATCCCATTGGCTGCATAAGTTCTCTACAAGAATAGGCCAATCAAGGGATCAACAACTCTTAAATATGCCAAAATGGAAATATTTTCACCCACTAAGTAAGGATCTTGTGACTTGCAGAACATTCTTTGGAATCTAGTGTTGAATAACAACAGCAGTTCATGACATTCCTTTCTTATGGTAGTGAATTGATGATACAAGATGGATGGGTCTACATAGACCCGAAATTGATTAATAAAGGCATTTTCTAAATCTGCCCAACTTAGAATAGATTCTTGGGGTAGATTTAGATACTAGTTGTATGCCATGTCACCCAAACAATAAGGAAACAACCTACATACAATGTCATGGTGAGCCACCTGAGCACAGGTATAGGCATCTTTGAATGCTTGTATATGTTCCTTGGTGAATCTTGATTCTCCATGCATGTACTTGGGGAAAAACCTTTCTATATTTTTTGGTAGATCATGGATATGCCCAAGAATAGTCCCTAGTGGAGAGGGGTTATTCATGAAGTAAGCCATGGATGGTGGTGGGATTGGTTGAGAAGGTTGTGGTGATATAGGCTGAATCAGTGGTGATATTGGTCGGACTAGGGGTGGTGTGCGGGGATTAGGTTGTTGGGGTGGTAAAGATGGATTTGGCCGAAATCCAGGTGTCATAAGTGGTGGTGACAATGGTGGGATAAAAAATCTATGAGCTTGGGTTCTATATCTAAATGGGGTTTGAAGTTCTATTAATGTTTCAGGGTCGATAGAGGATCTGAGAATCCTCCCATAATTTTCCAGTGAGAATGACCAATCCTAGCTAGCTTGTTCCTTCAAGCCCTCCTTCTATCGCCAGATCTGTTAATGGTGAAAATGACACAAACAACATAAAACAAAATATTTCTACTTTATTTCTCCTCAAAAATAAAGACAACATATAGTAGCCTAACTTCCAAGGTCCTGGTAGTTGGTTCTCAATTGTCTGACGTCACTCAATTGGCTAATGCAACTTTAATATTCAAGGGGACTTTGTTGGTGATAAGGGATACAAATGGTATCAAATTCATCAATCTATGTTTAATGGGGGGGTTTAAATAAATAGAAAAAGATAGATCAAGACATAGATCATTAAAATATGAATAAAATTCTTTAACATCCAGACATATATTCTTAACAACGATTGTTTCTTAACAGATCAAAAACCATAACATGATGCAACTCACAGAATAATCCATACCATTGCATACATTCACGGTGCTTAGTTTAATCATCACAATCATTCACCAAAATACCACAATATTCAAAACAAACTCCTCATTCTTTGCCAATAATATAGATCAACATACATATAACAATTCCATTCCAAGACAATTTGATGAAATAATCTTTAAAATTTGGTTTCCCCTATTGATTTACATCAAATAAGAAACATTTATGCTCAGAAAAATCACTAACATATGACCAATTATGGTTCATTGACCTCATCCAAGAAGTTCAATTCCAACATAAAACTGTATAAAAACTGTATCTAAATTCAACATGAATTTAAAAAGTATCTTTACTCAAAGCTATAAAAACCCTATTTGCTATCATCAGGTGGCTAATTCTACTTTCATTAGCCTACCTTTATAATATGGAGCTCAAAATTACATATAGACATGCTACACATAAATCCCTCTCAATCAAAAATTGAGATCCACTAATCAAGGAACCAAAACCTCATCATGACACTTAGATTGGTTGATCTTTAGTTCAAATGTTGATTGCCTTGTGAAGTAGGAGAGAAAAGGGGAAGTCATGTTCCCAAAATAGATCATTTTTATGCCAAATCACTCTTGCATAGTTTTATCAAGAATATATTCATCATAACTAGAGAATACCTATTGAAGGATATCCACATCAGGCTCATCAACCCAGTTTTCTTCAAATTTAATCCTTTTCAACTCTGCAAAGGAAAATTCCTTCATATCTTTTAATTTAGTCAACTCCCTCCTAGCAACTTTCGCTTCTTCTTTAATATCCATTAGTCTATCCAACAATAAGTCCTGTCCATCGTCTTCTTTCTACATGACCTCCTGAAACCTATTGTTCCATTTCTCCTTTAATTGATTCAAAGGAATTCCCTCCTTATCCGGTATGTCTACATTGACTTAAATGGCTACTATAGCTTCTAGTTCATCAAGCTACTCATTCAAGTCCTTACTAGCATCTTGAATTTCATTCCTATGTTACATATGAAATCAAACCTAAACCGGATTATGCTTGAGGTTCTTTCCAAAAAAAAATGCATTATCTTATTTGAGGATTGATTGATCTAGAAGAGTTGACTCCGGCAACTTACTGATATCTTTTATTTTATGAACATACCCCCTATATTCCTCCTCCTTCTTTCCTAAATTTTCAGTGTGATGACCCATTTCTTCTATCAACTCAAGTGTTGTCTTATGAATTTTAAAATTGTTTACCAGCAGTTCACCCACTTCCTGGTTAAGCTTATTGATCCATCTATCCATCATCCCAGAATTACTCCTCATTTGTACTAGATCATCAACTTATCTTTTGTTGAGTAAGAATGGTGATTCCAAGGAAGCAACTTATTATGATATGGGAGTGGAAACATCTCTTAGGAAGCTATGCAGTTGATCCAATTGATCCTTAAGCTCATCCTTTCTTTTTGTATCTTTGATCATTCTGGACTTTGTGGATGAAGCTACAACATCAATAAGATTCATTTGCTGATTCCTTGTAGTCTTCCCTGAATTGACTGTTCCCAGTTGATAATCAATCACTTGCATATATCCTCTATCCTTTTCCACCACTGGAATTGCACATTCTACAATGATCTCTCGTGCCTCAGTGAGTCTTGTGGAATGAAGAACTCTGGCCTTCTTCTTTGGTCTCTCCTTTTCTATCTCCTTCATAATTTCTTACCAATTAAGAGGCTATGGTGGAGCTATTTTCTTCTTCTCAAGATCCAAATTTGACCATGTAGGAGCACTAGGAGTGGTAGCCATTATTGTAGAGGAAGAGGTAGCAGTTGTAGAAGATAGTGTCTCCAATAAAGTAACTTACATTTTTTTGTTCTTTTTCCGCATTCTCTTGTGCAACCCTCCTGGCCTCTTCCCTATCCTTCTGCTCCTATAGACTTTTATCTTCTCATTACTTTTTCAATCATTCTTCCTCTAACCTCTTCTCTACAAACAAATAATCTATCTCTCCCTCCAATTTTTTGAGCTTGTCCCATGCTTCCTTTTCCTTTTGTTGTTGCTTAGCAAGCTCTTCAACATCCTTTTCCTTTTGCAAACATTCTGCTTCCTCCCTTTTCTTGTATGATTCCTCAATGATCTTAGATTTAGCTTGAAGGGCTTCCTTTTCTCTTCTTTGTCTTGCCTTTTCTTCTTCAATATCATGAATCTTTTGCAACATCTCCAACTTGTCATTTTCCTCCTAGGCTATTGCTTGGCCAACTCATCAGCTTTCTATTTGGCCTCTAATTGTTGTTGCATAAGTAATGCATTATCTTGTGCATTTGCAGCCATTTCCTTTTGTTTTTCCAAAGCTTCAACTTGTGCTTTGGCCTCTATTTCTTGCTATTTTTCCAAAGCTTCAGCTTGTGCTTTGGCATCTGATGCTTTCTTAGCTTCTTCAAACAATGCCCTTTGGTCCTCTTTTGTCAAAAAATGCTCATCTTCATCAAGAGATAACTCCTTTAGTGTTTCCTTATCTGAAAAAGTATCCTTAGAGTTTGTCCCTATATCATGGATTTCCATCTCAACTCCCTTTCCCTTTAAAGTCTCAGCTTCTTTATGGAGAGTCCCCTTAGGCATTTCTCCACTTAGTTGTTCTATAGGAGGGAGTTGAGTAGATGACTCAACCGCAACTATTGTTGAGGCCACATGTCCTGTTGGGACTTCTTCATGTGCTTTAGGTAAATATTGAGCCGAAACTTCAAGTTCAAATTCCTCTATGTCAGGATGGAAGAATTCCAAGAGTTCCTTTGGAGGCATTCTTCTCTCCATTCTCTTGTACCCTTGAGTGGTACTTGCACCTTTTATTTTCTTTGAGGATTAACCTCTAGGCTCCTTGGTTCTTAGCAAGACCCATTGGATACTTCTATCCAACATTGGTCTTTCTATTTGCTTAATATCTATTGTCTCCTTCGCACCCCAATCTACAGGATCTAAGCTCTTGGTACCTACATTTTGTGCCTCATATAGGGGATCCAGAACCACCCCATCATCTAAAAGTGTTTCAATAATGTCCACCTTGACCCCATATTCCACCATGAGTGGGATAGGAAACCTTTCATAATTCCTCTTCCTCAAGTCATACTCATCCTGAAGATCACTCCGGAAGTCCTCCAATAGATTGAAGTGTCTATCAAAAATGGAAGCAAGCAAAACATTCATATTCTTCTTTGGATCAAAGTGCTTCCTAGAAATATACAAGCCCAACTTTAGATTCATAAATTCATTGCAAACAACCTTAGCTCCCACAAGGTGTGGACAACTATATTCACCCAACTTCATGGGGAACTTATGACAAATGATCTTATGCTTAATACCAAATTTAGCATTAACCCCCAAGGCTTGATAAACAAATTCCAATAAAACAATCTTGTTGCTGCAACATCTAGGGAGTAGGTGAGGATGAACATCAAATCTAGTTGGTCTGAAATAAGTAAACTTGGGGTATTGGATAAACAAATATCCCCACTCTGTGATGAATTCCATGTCCTCCTAGCTCAATCTATATCTTCCATCTCTTGTAAGCTGGTTAATAATGACATATAGAAATGTGTCACTAACCCTTCTGTAATACAATTCATAAGTCTGCAAGGATAGCTTATCATAATGGTTCCACACTTTATTCTATCCATCAGCTTCTCCCAAAATCCCTACTCTATTTAAACCTAGAAAAATACCTCTTCTTGCCGCTGCATAAATAACATAATAGGTCATGAAGAAACTCTTTGTTTCTCTCACTCAAACCAATTGGTTGTGTATGCTTTTAGAAATAATCATGGGACAATCAAATTGTTTCTTGTCATCTAAGATTGTCTAAATGAATGGTATTTTCCATTCTTTAAAGTGAAGAGCATCCCTTTTTTCCAAACACTCTGGAAAGCATCATTATAATGTTCCCAACCTCCTTGTAGACCTCTGCCCTTTTAGGCTGATCTGGAAGCTTAACTAGATAATTTTTCTCAGTTCTCATCCATTTCTTATTCAAATAAGTTTTGTTAGCCTACTTATTATTGCCATATATTTTCAAATCCTTCACTTCATTGAGTTGCTTAGGATTACTTGGATTGGGAACATTGAACATAAACTGGAACATTTAAGGAGTTAAATCAATTATGACATTGCCCTCTGAATCCACACACTATCTAGTAATAGGATTATAGGCTCCAATTGTTGTCATTTTTAATTCAGAACATTGGATTGATAGAGGAAATACAATAATATGAGCCAAACCAGATTCAACTATTCTTTGGGTCCTCCCTATTACTTGTTTAGAAAATGTTTCGAAGTACAACTCCTCGTAATGGAATGGACCCAAATTTGTATCAGTTATGTCTGCCCAATCAAAATCCACCTTACTAGCAGTGATGGCAAGACCTTGATGATTATACCGCAAGGTATAAGGAAGTTGTACTGGCTTAAAATTTTTAGGCTTTTCTCCTATCTTTGAATTTTCTATAGGTTGACTCCTTTGAGAAGCCTCACCCGATGTTCTCGACATCTTTCATTTTTTGCAACAAAAATTGAGATTAGATCCACAAGAAGTATGAAAAACCAGGTCAGAGATCCTACCTTTCATTTACACCAGAGGCGGGACCAGGTAGAAGACATCCCTAAATATATTTTTAAAGCACCACTTGGGTTGGGACCGGGATGGATATTGAACTCACAAAAAACCATATAGTGGGATCAGAGATGGAGCTGGAATGGTAATTAGGATCGAGATCGGAATGGAAATTGAATTGGTATAATGAAGAAGTTTCAAATTTATATCCCGTTCCGCTTCTGGTTCCAACTGTGTGAACAATATTTTGATAAAATATAACTCATCGAAAGAGGGCTCAGAGACGGATCTGACATCCATTGCAAACCAAGGTTTGAGAATGAAATCAACCTTGGATCTGACCCCAGTTAAAAACAACCATGACGTCATTAGAAACTTAAATAGGGGAATAATGACATCATAACCTAAAAAAACGTCACCTAACAAGTCAAGGAGGTTTAAAATAATAGTACAAAACCATCCCCATATGACTGAGAGGAAACATACCAACTAGGGCACCATTTTTTTAACTAAACATAGACGTGCACAAAATCCTAGTTTATAAAAAAACCCCTCTACTTAAACAATTAGGGCAGAACTTAACCCTACTTGAAACCAACAAGTCAATATGCAAAAGAACCGGTAGGTAAAGTAACGGATCAAAGAACACCACAAAACCATGTAGCAGATGATTGACACCCCCAAAAACCCAGGGTACCACAGTACAGGCATGAAGAAAACATGAAAACGATTGTGGCAAAAAAAAAAAGGAGAAAAAATGACAAACAGTAAATAAAACAAAAGTAAAAGATGAACCTAAGACAAGGAAACCAAAGCAAAACAAAAGAGATGAAAAGCAAAGAAAATGAGAAAGATTCAAATAGAAAAATTTACAATCCCTGCGAAGAACAATAGACCAAAAAAAACACCATGGACAATATCAAATAAAACAAAGAACAAAAACCCTACCTCGAAACGCAATCCAACAGGTTGGCCCTTGATGTGAATTCACGCGCAAAATGCTTCGCCCTCGATTGAATAACACTTTCATATGCTCTACCTACAACCCTGGTTTGATTTTACTCATTATATAGTGATAATAACCAGTGAGTTAACCTTAATTAAGGTTAAAATCCAATTTCATACGCGTGAGGTACCTATAATTAATGCGATTAATGCGACAGATCGGATGTGGAAACATGGAGGGAACAAAAACAAGGCTATTGTGCGACCGAAGTAAAGTCAGACAACAATAAGAAAGGCAGGACTAGAATGGAAATTGACTTGGTTTGGAAACTTTGTCCAAGTTTTGAGTTTGATTCTAGTTTCGATTCTAGTTCCGCCAACAATGGAGAAAAGGAAAGAAAGGACCAAAAAGAAGACGTCGAGATCAAAAAAAGGAAAACAACATCGATCTCAAACCCAAACAAACAAACCAAAAAGGTGGAGGCAGAGATGAGATGGAAACAAGTTTGGAACTTTATATAAATCCTAGACTTAATATCCATTTCGGTTTTGGCTTCGGCAAAAGGAAGACAAGACAAACCAAAGAGACCAACACAGAGATGAACAGGACTGGAATCAGAATGGAGTCATCAAAACAAGTTTCAAACCGGATTTCATTTCAGCTCCGGCTTTAATAGAACAAAAGAAAAAAAAGTGTTGGAAGAAAGAATAACTCCAAACTTTGTTGAAAAACAACCAAGGATAGAAAACAAAGAGGGGGAACCATTTTGGCCAAGGCAAAAGATGGGGTGGTTATGCAAGGTATAACACACCTGTGATTCCATTGTTAGACCAATATAAGCTCACTGTTACGAGAAACCAAAATCCAGGAAGCCAAAGCTGAAACAACATAACTAAAACAATAGAAACAAGAGTAAACCAAAAATTGTGCCACCCAATATATCAATAAAGTCACTAATCACACTAAGATCATTGAAAATATCTCCCCCTTTTGACGACAATGCCAAAAGGTGAAATAAAACATGAAATCTTCCCTATCACTATGAGCAATAAGCACCAAAATGGGAATACAAATGAATATCAACAATGCCAAGAATAGTAACTATATGACATGACAAAATTTTAGCAATTACACCCACTTGAATGAGCATCAACTGTTCCAAAAACTAAAAGGAGCAACAACTATGCCAAAACTATCACCAAAGCACAACAATGAATACACAAGCAAGCAACTAGAATATCAATACAAAACTTTCATCAACCTCCATCAAAAAGTGATAATCATCAACATCATGCTTGATACCAACTGAGAAATTAGACTCCATAACTCATCTCATAAACCATCAACCTGTAGTGTAATATATATAGAAGAGTCAAGTAACAAGAGACTAATTGAATATGCCTTATAAACTACTATCACAATGAGAGCCAAACACTATTAGAGCAGAATGTAAAAACCAAAAATGAAACACTTTCATAAGAAGTTATAATTAATTCCATAGTGCAACATAATAACAACATAATGAAACATCAGGAATACATAATGGTCTGTGAAACTCCCCTTGAAACTATGAAACCTAAAATATCATTTTCTCCCCCTTTCAAGAACACTAAATGTAAGACAAACCATGGGAAACTCATGTCAAGGATAGTCAAGAATTGGGAAACTTCCATAGAAAATCACAATTAGATCCAAGTGATGTAAGACCAAATACACTATTCCTTTGATGCAATACTGCCATCACAATTATTTCTTTGGTACTAAAAAAATATATTGTCTTCATCAACAATGGTAAGGAATGTTATTAAGGATGGTATATTGTTATCTTAAGTACTATCATCTAAAGTGTTTGTTTTATTCATTTTCCTCCAACAAATTAAAAAAACACAATTCCAAAAGCCATTTTCATCATTAAACAAAGTAACAAAGGCTATTGTCCATGGAAACTATCTTTGCTAAAAAAATTGAACCAAGAACCCACTTTCATCTATATTGTATTCACTATCCATATGTTGGAAACGTACTGTCTCACTTGAAAACATGGTTTACCACTCAAAACAACTGAAAATAGATCATTTCTTGCATTGATTGCAAGCACACTAACTGAACCTTATAAAACACTTAAGCGAGAACCACTGGCTTCAAGATTGGTTCTTCATCAAGATTGCAGACAATCTGCAAGATTGCATTGTAACAAAGTGTACTTATTAAGGCTTCAAGAATTCCATATAGATCATAAACCACCACTACTTACCAAATAAGGGAACTTAAAGTAAGCACTACATGGATATACAAACAACTTATCCATGGGCAAGCCTTATACCTCCAGTCCACTGAATACACCATATTCTTTTGTCATAGTGTATAGGGAAATACATATGTCACAAAAAAAATAGCACTTGTTCATCAAACAAAACAAGAAACACTTGCACATAAGAGATTATATTGTTTAAGCAAGTAAATGTGACCTAGCTGTCCAAAGAATGTAAATAGAAAGAATGGACTACAACTATCCAAGTATGTGTTTAAATATCACATCAACTACCAAAACATGGATTACCACTGCCACTATCAAACTCAACATGATTTTAATCCAAATTTTCAATTACTCCACACAACTTCCTTTTCAAACCTTTACTCCAAACTACTTCCTTTGCAAACCTTTCAAAAACATCAATAGTTTCCTTTGTAAGAAGATCAAAAAGTATTATGTTGTCAAAAAAGGTCAATTGCAAACTAACTTTAGAAACAACATTGTTCTTATTAAGCACTGTTAAACTTCCACTCATGGTATCAAGGATGTTACTCCCTCTTTGAAAACAATACCAAAGGAGTAGATAAAATCTTAATGAAAATGAAATGATCACTATCTCAAAACAGTACTACTGTGCAACATATATTTAAAACATAAGTCTTTCAAATGAAGGTATGCAATGAACATCAACAAAATGAAACCTTTGCATCATCAACTAGTGACATCAATGATTGAGAACCACAAGACCATTGTGGAAGAATTATTAACCATATCCATAAAGTGTAAGCACCATGCGAAAACATTACCAACTGTATTACCAAAATGCATCACCAATTGTTAAGTAAACAAGGGCAACATGAGCCCATATAACCAATCTAAAACCAATTACCCAAAAATGTTAAAGAAAACCATTTTCATCATCAAGGAATCAATTTCAACCATCAATACAACAAATTTAATCATCAAGGAAACATGATCAAAACATACACTTGAAAAACCACTGTACTACAAAGATATCACCATAAACACAATGTAACCAACAAAAAATAGGGATATAAAATGACACTTGAAGATACCCTTGAAAACACACATAAAATGATTTAGTGAAGAGAAATAGGAGGAAGATCATCCAATCTCTCCCTCAACTGATCAACCATACTCATGCATTTGGTTTCTTGCAGACTATAAATGTTTCCTTTGGTCCTTAAACCTACTGCAACAACTTCACCTATTTTATTTCTAATCTCACATCTAAGAGCATCAAAAAGAATATAAAACCCCTGATCAGAAATCTAAGTCACACTTAAGAAATTATGCCTGAGACCCTCTACATAGTACACCTCATGCAAATATATGTTATCATCTAAAGACATAGACCTTTTTGTATGATCTGAATACAATCATCATTTCCAAACCACACTAAACCACCATCACAATATTCAAATTTGATAAATTTATTTTTATCCCCTATCATGTGGTGAGAGCATCCACTGTCTACAACCCAAAATTATTTCTTCTTGGCATATAGGGTTGTTTGATCAAGCATATTTCCTGTCTTTTCATCAACCCTCTTTGGCTTCCAAATTAAGTTTTTTTAATCAACATTTGTCTTGGAAAGATTTATTTTTCTTTTGTTGTGTCTAAAAAAGTTTATCATTCTGAGAGCTTGAGCTCCTTTTAGACATAACCCTACATTCACTTGCCTTATGCATGTATTTTTTACAGTAGAAGCAATAGCCAAAGAATTGCATATTACTTCTTAATGGAATATATTTTTCCAACTAATGTTTTCAAAAACTTTTCATTTGTAACATTGGCATGTTGAGATTCAACGGAATGAGAGAATTGGCCTTCCATAGACCCTAGACCAGTTTTATCTTTATGGTATATTTTTTTACCTATAAGATCTTCCAATTTATTACTGACACATGTCAAGCTCTTTACTCAAGTCAACAGTTTTTTCCTCTAAAGTAGAGAATTATTTTTCTTTGATTTCTAATTGCATTTTAGTAACTTAAATTGCATTTTAGTAACTTTTAAAATTCAATTTGAAGTTTTAGATCAGCAATTTTTTTTAAAATTATTCGTCTTATTTACCAAGTTTTCAGTGTCTTTTTGAATTTGATTCTTCTATATCATAGCTCCTTTTTGAGTTTCTAAATTTCTCCTAGAGAACTTCTTAGCACACCCTTAAAATCTACCTCAAGTTTAGATTGATTTGCAATCTCTTCATTATGATTTCGATTTGGACTAATGATTGTCATAAATAGGGTTTCTTCTCCTTCTTTAATGGATGCATCTGTACCATTGTCTGTTACATCAACATCTTTGATGAACATGCTTTTCTTCTTTTTGATTTTTTTTCTTTTTTAAAGTTTTTTTTTCTTTTTTCTTTCCCTATCTCCTATTATCTTCTTCATCACTTTCAGAGTTTTTGTTATGGCATTGAGCGACATAATACCCAATCTTGCCACAATTAAAACATCTAAAAGGTAGCTTCCCTTTATACCTACCTGATCCTCTTCTTAGTTTTCTCACAAGGATGGATTCATTGTTATCTATTTTTTCTAAGTCGGAATTCATGTCATTGTCCCTTTTTACAGATTTAAAAGAAACTTTTTGGTAGTGGGATTATCAATACACATTCTCATTTCATAGGCTATAAAGACACCATGAAGTTCATCTAAAGTGATTTTTTTAAAGTCTCTCTTCTAAAACAAAGATTTTAGGATCATATTTAGGTGTTAGTGACCTTAACACCTTTTGAACAACTACACTTTCTTCTAAAGTTTTACCAAGACTACAAATCGAGTTTAAAGTTTCTTGGACTCTTAGAAGGTAATCAACTACCTTCTCTTCCTCGGTCATATTTAGGCCTTCAAACTTGTCTCTAAAAGTTTTTAGTTTAGCTTCTTTAACTTTTTCATCACCCTCATAAATACTAGACAGTTTATCCTAGATAGACTTTGCACTTTTACAATCCATAATTTTAACAAGTACATCATTAGTCAGACCACAATAAATAGAATTTGAAGCCCTAGCATCACATTCATATGTTTTTTTATCGTCTATAGTAGAGGGTGTTGCAGTGGTAGTGTATTCAGTCTCAATTGCATGCCAAACCTCATAGCCTAGAGAAGTTATAAGATTTTGCATTCTATATCTCCAAAAAGCATAGCTAGTACCATCAAATAATGGTGCTCTAGAAGTAGAAAGACCTTCCTTATTTGCCATGGCAAGTACTCCACTGGGAATCCCCTATGTTGGTTAAACTTTTGGAAAGGGTATGGCTCTGATACCACTTGTTGGAGTATGAGAAACACTAAGAGGGGGGGGGGTGAATCATTGTTTCAATAATCAAACTCAAATTCACTTATTTTTCAAAACATGAAACTTCTTTATAATCATGCAAAGTTCTATTTTAAGAATGTACTAAAATGTGACAAACAATATCAGATTTTTAAACCACATGAAAAAATCAAAAGAGGCATAACACAACATTTTCATGAGTGTAAAACCCTCATAGGGATAAAAAACCACTCGGGAAAATCCCTCACTGGATTAATAAATTCTCATTGATTACAAAGCCAAACTGACTGTTTTTTATGCCTCATTGGCCATACAAAAATGCCTCACTAGAAAATCCTCACTAGCTACACACAATTCCTCACTGGCTACACATAATGCGTCACTAGAAAATACAACTACCTAACTGGAAAAATACAGCCTCACTGGCAAAAAGGTCATATTTGTCTCACTGACCTGACCTTACAATATTTTGTAAATCTTGAAAGAATAAAAGAAAGAGGGTTTCTTTGTTTCACTACAATACATTACAACTCTTAGACCTAATACATTTCATTTATTAGAGGTTCATTGAGATTGGAACCTATAAAACATAAAATATATCAATTAATTTTTCATTGTTTTTGCATAGAACTTTTACAAAAACATATTTCAGTATTATGCTCAACAATAATGACTCTTATCAAAGTATGATAACAATGTGTAGTTCATCAAACTGATATCAAGTGACAAATTCACTTTTTTATAACATTCAAATTACATATGAATGCAACTACCCTCAAAAACTGCTTGTACAACCATTCATAATTGTTTTCATAAAATCATCATGGAATGGCATTACCAATCATTTAAAATTGTTGTTGGTAAATAGAAATTGTGCATTATAAACATATGTAACAACCACTTACACATGATCAAAATTATACCAAAAAACAAGGGTATACAAACTAACTCCAATGCATCACAAAATCTTAGTTTACACCTTTTAAACAAAAATCATATTTGGCACAGGGTCGTGCCGTAGCAAATATCAAATGAAAAAAAAAAACCCTTTCATGGTGTGCCCTAGTAATGGGGTGTGAAAACAAAAATCAATAAACACATGTATGAAAGGATGAATAAACCCTTGAACCTTTTGAAACCAACAACAAATAAACACTTGAAGCTGAAAACCCCAAATCAACTGTATGCTATAAATATTTTTGGACCCTTAAGGAATTTGGAACTGTAACCAAAATTTTTATCTTGCATACCTTTGTGCATTCAATAAGAATACCAAAATAGGGTATGATTAAATGTTATTGGTCAATGATTTTTTTTTTTTTTAAATTGACTCCACTTGGTCGATACCAAAAGCACATTCTTACATTGGTCAACATCTAAACGTACTACCCAAAAACAACATTTTTCTACCATCATACCAAGCTTCCCATGACTGCTCAATGCTATTCTTGATTGTTGTTTTCACCATAAGCTACCTTTGTGTTTTAGGTAAAATGATATCAAACCATATTCATTATGCCTTTTTCACTTTGCAAAATAAAACTACACAACATTGTATCGATTTGATATATCATGATCTTTTGTTTAATTTGCATGAAACTAATTTTTTTTTGTAATAACCAATGCCTTTTTTCAGTCTAAGTCTTAATCAATTATTTATTTTTTCCATGCAATAATATAGTCCTCATTATATCCCATGGTGTTTGACATTTCAATATTGAAACCAACATAATGATAAGCAACACTATCAATGCCAAAACACTATCAATACCAACAAGGAGTGGGGTCAACAAACTCCCCCTTTGGGTCAACAGAAGGATAGGTCATTATGCTTTAAAATGTCCACGTAAAGTTTCAAATGACAAACATAAAGATCATAAGGGTAAATATTTCAAGAAGAGTTATTATGTTAAAGAAGATAGTGATGCATCTGATGATAATGAATCAAAATATTTGGATGATGGAAGTAATGAATGCTTGTTCATGGATTTAAATGTTGAAACTAATTCTATTAACCCTGAAATATGTGTGAAGGAAATTTCCCTAAAAATAAGTCACAATATTAAAGGAACCATGTTGACTACCTTTCATACAAGAGAGGAGAGAAACTAATAGATAATTGACAATGGATGTTCAAATCATATGATAGGTGATAAGAGTAAGATTTATATCCTTAAGAAATATGATGGTGGTCTTGTTAAGTTTGGTGATGACACATTTTCTAAGATCTATGGAAAAGGTTCAATTATTTTTGATTGAAAGAATAAGAAAAATGATGTTCTTTATGTGAAAGGTCTCCATCATAATACTATTAGTGTAGGACAAATGTGTAGAAAAGGATAGAATATAGTTTTTTAGGGTGATGGTTGTGAAATCAAAAAAAGGAATCTTTGAAACCTTGGTTGCTACAAGAACAAGGACAAAAGGAAATATCTAGTAGCTCAAAGGTGTTGGTGGTAAGTGTTTTAAGACTCAAATCAATGCAAGTTGGTTGTGACATAGAATAGTGTCATATTAATTTTGATAGCCTAGTGAAGATCAACTTTAATCATGTTGTGAGAGACGTGCCAAGAATTACAAAGCATATCGATGCAATTTGCAAAGAGTGTCAATTTGGAAAATAGAAAAAGAAGAGGTTCAAAAGTAAGGAATATTCTACTACAGGACCTTTGGAGTTGTTGCATACAAACCTATATGGACCTACCAAAATAATAATATCTCAAGGTGATAGATATTTAATGTTGTTAATAGATGATTACTCTAGAATGACTTGCGTGACCTTTCTCAATGAAAAATTAGAAGCTCTAGATAATTTAAAAGCATATAAATCTACGATTGAGAATGAAATGGATTTGAAAATCAACTGTTTAAGGTTTGATATAGGTGGTTTTTTCACCTCAAATGAGTTTAACAATTTTTGTGAAGATCATGGAATAAAAAAAACATTTATCAACTCCTAGGACTCCACAATAGAATGGAGTTGTGGAGAGGATGAACACAAAATTTTAGGAGGCAACAAGAGCCATGTTGAAGGAAGAAAATCTACCAGAAGTCTATTGGAGAGAAGCTATTCATACTATAGTTTACATTCTCAATAGATAACAAGCAAGAGTAAATCATTCAAACACCGCCTATGAGTTATGGTATGCAAAATATCCTACTGTGAAATATTTTAGAGTGGTTGGAAGTAAATGTTATATCAAGAGGGATAAAGAAAACTTAGGAAATTTTGATGCAAGATTAGATGAAAAAAATTTCTTTCGATATTCTACAAAGAGCAAGGTATACATGTTCTACAACAAAAGGATAAAGAAGATAGTTGAAAGTGCAAGTGTCAAAGAGAATGAAGAATCACATCAGAGCTTAGTTCTGATAGAAGGATATAAATCTGATGAACCCCTTTGCAAAGAAGAAGAAAGAGACGAAGAGAAAGAAAAAGAGACACCAGTGGAAGAGGAAGAAGCTTTAGAAAGTAATCCTAAGACTCCTAAGTATGTGTACAAAAATCATTAGGGGGATCAAATAATTGGAGACAAGAGAAAAGGTATGCTGACACGAAGAATATTTTTTATCGAAAAAGAATAGGTAAAATTTTGTTTACTTTTTAAAATAGAACCTAAAATAGTTACTAGAGCATGCGGGGATGAAAACTGGATCAAAGATATGGAAGAAGAGCTGAGCAAGATTGAGAAGAATTAGATATAGGAACTAGTCCCAAGGCTAACAAACAAGAATGTGATGGGAACTAAATAGGTTTCAAGAAAAAAATGAACGAAAATGGAGAAGTTATAAAAAACAAAGCTAACCTTGTGCATAAAAGCTACTCACAAGTGGAAGGAATAGATTTTGAAGAGACTTTTTCTCTAGTAGTAAGAATGGAGGCTATTAGGATGTTGTTAGATTTTGCGGCATAAAAAGACTTCAAGGTATGTTAGATGGATGTAAAGTCTAAATTTTTGAATGGTGAGTTAGAAGAAGAGGTATACATTGAACAACTTGAGGGTTTTCAGTTATTATAAGATCTTGATATGGTTTGTAGGTTGAAGAAGGCATTTATGGGCTCAAATAGGCTCCTAGATCTTGGTATGCAAGATTGGATAGGTACTTATTGTAGAAGGGATTCAAAACGGGTAATCCAAATAGCAACCTTTACTTCAAAGTTGAGAAAGATAAAATCCTAATTGTGGTTGTGTATGTTGATGACATAATCTTTAGAGGAAATGAGGAAATGTGCAAGAATTTTTAGAGAAGATGCAAAATGAGTTTGAAATGTCAATGTTTGGGGAGATGAGTTTCTTCCTTGGGCTACAAATCAGTCAATCAAAAAAGGTATATTCATTTCATAATCAAAATATTTAAATAAGTTTGGAATGGAGGAATCTAAACCATTATGTACTCCCATGGTTATTGTTTGTAAATTAAGAAAAAATGATGAATCTCCTAGGACAGATCAAACCAAGTACATAGATCCATGATCGATGGATTACTATATCTAACTACAACTAGACTTGATATTATGCATGCATTATGTCTTGTGGCAACATTTCAAGAAATCCTAGAGAATTACATGTGGTAATAGTCAAAAGGATATTCAGATATTTGAAGATCACTTTGGACTATGGTCTATGGTATTCTAAGGATATCAAATTCTCTTTAAGTGCTTATATGTATCCAAGATTGGGAAGATTGTGCAGATGATAGAAGAAGTACAAGTGTAGGTGATTTCTTCCTTGAAAATAGACTAGTTTTTTGGATAAGTAAGAAGTAGGATTCTATGTCATTATCTACTATAGAGGCATAATATATTGTTGTGACATCTTGCTGTACAAAAGTGTTGTGGATGAATTAGAAATTGAAAGTTATCAGAGTATCATATGATGAACCTATCTCTATCTTGTATGATAATACAAGTGCTATCAACATTTCAAAAAATCTTATAATGCATTCAAGAGAAAATAATATCTCTATCCGGTATCACTTTCTAAGAGAGAAAGTTGCCAAGAATGAAGTAAAGCTGGAATATGTGCCTTAAAAAGGATCAAATAGAAAGAAAATTCATAAAGGCTCTTCCAAAAGATACTTTTGAGTATTTGAGACATAAGATTGGGGTTATTTCCCCTCCCTTTCTCAACTATATGCATAAGATTATGCATCTTTCTAGGGGATAAATTCAAGATGTATTCTTTGTCCTAGACAAATGAAGGCTACCTCTTAAGGGGAGTAGGTAGTGGCTTATTTGGTTGGTACAGTTAGTGAGAGAATGTAGGTGTTTCCCTTTTCCATTGATGTCAAAGGGGGAGAGAAGTCTGAAAAAAATAGGGGAAGAAATGTCAAAGTAATGGGGAGAGTTTCTTGAGTGTTGGAGATACAAAGTTTCTTTTGTTGATGGTTTTTTAGTAGATGTTTCCATCAATGAAAAAGGGGAGATTGTTACACTATGTTTTCATTAGTGTTTTCATTGTTTTCAACCTCTAGTGTTGTAATGGTGAGAAGGTGTTTGTAGTGTTGTGCAAGAGTTGTAGATGCAACAAGGTCACTTGGTTTCCAAGTACTTTTGAGAAAATTTGTATAAAGATTGAACAAGGTGACAAGGATGTGTTATATATTGTGCTCCACATTTCTTCATTATTAAATATTTTCTTGTGTATTTTTTATGATATGAACATAAGTATTTGAAGGTGTTATATCTAGAGTTTCAGGTTCTAGATCGCAATAGTAGAAGATATGATTGACAATGTCTAGCTTGCGAAGAGGGATATTTGGGAGAAATGGAATTGCTTCGAATTTATCCACACTATAGTTTCTTGTCTTTTATATTTTGGAAAGTGCTCATATTTTTTGCACCTACCTTCCCTTGGATTTTTTTGTGTTCACCTATTTCACAAGCTTGGTTCATGAGTCATTTTTTAGTGGTAGTTTGATTGGTTGCACAAGGTGATAGTATTCCCAGTTTCATATGGTTGCACCAATGATTTTGAATATTCTATTGATGATGTAATATTATAAGATGATTTTTCATGTTGCTACATGGTCCACAAGATGTTTTCAAACCTAGTGAAGTGACAATTTGGTTTCTTGTTAAATAGTGTTAATGTCGATTTGGCCAACACTAGTACAAAAACAACAATATATGATTAATTTTTTTACTAAAAACTGCATATAAATGACCAAACATGATCATGTGACCATTAGTAGTTTATTTCCAATCATTTATAATGCAACCAAATTGATGAATAAACCATTTTTCAGTCATTTATTTATTGTTTTAATTGATCGATTTGGTAGTATATTTAATCATTGATTTAGTCATTAATTATTGTAATTTGGTCACTTATTTAGTCATTTTTTATTCACTAATATATTTAATTGTTAATTTAGTCATTGATTGTTGTTAAGTGGTCACTTATTTAGTCATTTTTAATCACTGATTTTTATCCATTAGTAGTGTATTTAGTCATTAAATTTAATGTTCATTTTGATCAATTTGGTAGTGTTGGTTATTTTTGTAGAGCCAAACTTAATCTCACCATTCACCTAATAATCTTCCAAAATCCAATGATAAGTAAAGGTAAGGATTGGCCAACAAACAATGATTTTGAGGTCCTTACTTCTACACTTCAGGCTCTGTGAAACCCATGAGGGTAATCCTAGCAATTTTCACATGATATTCATATGTCACTTTATCATAAACATTGTAACACATAGATAATTATCATAAAGAGGCTCAACTAACGGAACATATCATAGAAGTTGGTTTTTTCTTAATAATAGTTCATATTAGGAGTCAGTGAATGGTAATTCTTGTAACGCCTTGCCACGCAACCCTAAAGGATGTTGCAAACAACTACTTAAATAGATTATTTTTTTTTGTTTAAATACAATTAATATACAAGTTCGCTTCCCAATGCAAACATCCCCTAAGGTTACGAGACTGAGATTACTTATCAACCCACAACAAGATAAATGAAACCATAACATTTATCTATTCAAAATAATAAGTACGCATACATTCCATACAAGATAAATTACATCCAAAAATATTAGATAACTTTCAAACTCACTTATCCATAATTAAATATTACAATTACAACTCTCATTCCCCGAATGAGGCAAGTCCAATAAATAAGGTTACATTTACAACTTCCACCTCGATAACAGATGAGGGGTAAATAGTACAAGATCCAACTGAAATGAAATAAACCAAGAACTGATACTGAAACCAACGAGCTCTCCAACTGAAAGTCTCGTTCACACGAATATGAAGATAGCCCAATGGATTTAGGTGCATGCCACCCAACCAAGTGGAACCCAAACACCCACCCACCGTGCTAGGAGATAGTAACCAGGAATCCTAGTCAAGACAATCTACCTCTAGACACAGGCTAGCAAAACTGAACCAAACTGAAACAACCAATCACATGTACCTCACAAGAACATCCCAAGGTACATCACAAGTACAACTTAAATACATCTTAGATCCCATGCAAGTACAATATAGGTACAACTCTACATGGTCACATTGCTTCTAGAAATAAAGCAAAACAAGTATGTTATGAGAACCATACCACATAATCAAACACCAACCATGGTCACATTAGGTATGTTATGGAAACCATACCCACAATAAACAAGTACCAACTATGGTCACACAAAGTGCCATCTCATAGCACATCATGAGTTACCCATGGCGGATCGTCGGATGGTGGCCCTAACCGATCCCCGGCCCTCATACATACTAATACAAAATCAAAATCCAACTCTCGTCCTAGACAGAGTGTCATCACATAGTTCGTCATGAGTTACCCACGACGATTCTTCCTAGGCTCCGGCCCCCACAAGAAAAGGTTATCCTGGTGACCTTTACCGAATCCCGACCCCCATACTCACTTATGCGGAATCAAATACCTTTCGTACAGACAAGATAGATGACTTTTCCATTCCAGACCTTCCCACCCATCCCAAGTCTAAACGAGCACTTGAGTCTATGAGTGAGGCATAATTATCTTTTTAGTGTGTAGTACTACCCAAACTTCTAAGTATATTGATTTAGTTATCACTTAATTACACCACTTGCAATGAGTTACCCTGGCACCACTTCATGTGCCGACCCCCGTTACAAGCCACTCTTCTACTTGACAACACACACACACACCAACCAAACAACAATGGTACCAAGGTGCAACAAACAAGACATCATGACCATCCTTTCTCAGGAGGAGACAAAGATAAAACCATCTCCAAACACTGGAGGTAACAACAATGACAAAACCACTCCTTACAAAGAGGCACAAACTCATATAATCCACTCCTTTCACAGGAGGCACAAAATATCCCTGTTCGTGGGAACCGGGTAATAACAATGACATAATTTCATGCACTACCCAAGGAAATAACAAACGGTCATCATTACAAAACGACAACCCCCAACCTCTAGGGTCCTCTGGAAGACTTACAGATTTAAGACACTTGACCCATTTCCCAAAAATAATGAACTTAGAGGAAACAATCACAAAGGCAAGTTGCAAGGAATTAAACTAATTTTGGATTTACTAAACCCATTTCCTTATTAACATTAGTAATCTATTGCTCAATTAAAACTGATTTAAACATACGTCTCTTTCAGACAAGATGAAATTTAAACCAACACTTAATTCCCTAATTGCCTTAAATAATAAAATAAGCATATACTTCCATAATTCAGAACTTATCATTTAAAAATAGTCATTTGCCCTTTCAAAATAAATTGCTTTAAAAATCAATTAATTTCTCTATTAAGCACAATATCCAAAAATCAAATATTTGTTCCTTCCAAATATCCTACTTTAAAATAATCCATTATAAAAAAAAACAACCATTATATATATATATATATATATATATTTAATATGTAAACTTTAAAAATTTTAATATTATAAAATATAATATTAAATATTTTAATATTATAAAATATAATATTAAATATTATTTTTAAATATTTTAATATTATAAATTATAATGTATAAAATATAAAATATTTTCTTTCAAAATTTCACAAGGTACACCTTCACTCACACATTCCAAGACATCATAATTCACTTAAAACTTTCAAAAATTTCCAACTTTTTAAATGGCCAATAACCAAAAATTTCTTCAAAACACCATTAAAATAGCTTGAAATTTCTTCAAATTTTAAATTTCAAAAACCAAAAATTCTAGCAATACTTGGTTCTAACTTCAAAAATTAATAGGGATAATTCTATCCCCGCATTAAAATTCATCATAAAACATGCACATTGGAAAACCATAAATTCCCAAAAAATCCATTGATGAAAAGCTTCAAATTTTAAAGTTTCAATTTCAATTTTCTAAAAATACCCTTTGGCTCTAAATATGCCCAATAACACACTTTTAACGTCAATTTCACTTTTCAATGATTTTGAAAAAAAATTGCCATGATGAGGGCACAAATTGACATTTTCCAAAAAAATCACAAAACAATTTAAATGAACTAATTTTGCTCAATTTGAAATCTAAATGGGAAGTCCTATGCTCCCTTAAGGGTGAGCATGACCTCTAAATGACAAAACACAATCAAAGGGAGAAGAAAAAATGAACTTACCTCAATTTTGTTGCCACACACAATCACACAAAGCTTGGAAAACACAAAGACAGATGAAGAATCCAGACACCCGAGCAATCCTCCACCCATTCCTATCCAATCCAAAACAAATCCCATCTCTTTCCATCCACAAATGCATCCAATTCCCATTTTTAAAGAAAATGACAAGGAGAGGGTTTTAGAGCAAAAATCCTCCAAAATGAACAACTTTTCCTTTTTTCTAAAAACAAAACAGAAAATATATTAAATATCTCTAATTTCAAAAAAAAATTGCATTTAAAATTTTCAAAAATGAAATTAAAACCCTTTTTTCAATTTTCAAACTTAATTTCAATTCAAAATATCTATTAATTTCCAAAATGAATAACTTAATTCAAATCAACACAATTAATTTAATTAATCAATAAAATAAATCTAATCCAAGATTAAATTATTTTATTAATTAAATTAAATTAAATAACATTTTTCACATTATAACCAAATTAATTTAATCAACAACTTAAATACATAAAGTCATTTAATTACCCTTTTCAACTTGAAATTAAATAAAATCCTGACAATTTAAATAGTATTAAAACAATTGAACCAGACTAAAATCGACGATACACTTATGACTAGGGTGATGACTTGACACGGGAAACCTAGCTACTATCTCCCAATCGAATACCGTTGGGCATTGGACATGCTCAAACCTATGAAACCAGGTGGAGTCGATGTCTTGTACCTGTCAACATGAAAATTAAGTAACAACAACATATAATATGAACAACATAAAATACACACCGTGAAGAGGAAATATCGAGATCGCAGGGTGCTCGCAAGCGAGTGATGCAATCTTGTCCCCTTCACCAATACAGTCTTACTAACTGACAAATCTAACATCATTAATATGATCAAAAGCATAAACATCATTAATTCAATTATCCACTATGCTAATCCAAAGCATGACATAATGATAACATCAGGATCAGATACCAAGTACCAAGGTCAAAGCACTAATAGAAAATAAGGCCTAACGAAACAGAACACTGTTTGGTCAAAAGAGCAAAATGGAGGGGTCTTACAATTCTTAACATAATTGTAACCTATTTCTAAGAATTTGATTTAATAAATGGTTTGTTGTTGACTTAATCAACACAATGCAATACAATTACCTCACTTAGACCAATGCCTCATCCTTAGAACAGAGTCAATTCTAACACCCAAATAATTTGATAGCAATTTTCACACATGACATTATATGAAGCTTTGAAAACATTGCATTACAATATTTCAAAAACTATATCTCAATCATCACTTCTTACTAGCATCCTAGCACTCAATTTAATATAAACTTATAGCTCTACTTAAGTATTTTCATCAATTATTTGAATTAATAAGCAAGAATAAAACCATACACCTATTTGAATTCAATAGAGACAAATAAGATAACCCTTGATTATATTATTTATAGTTTATAAAATAGGTACATAGAAGAGAAAATGGTGTTGAACTTGTACTATGTTGTTATATATTTCCATTATCACTATCATAACTTCATGTACATGTTAGCAGACTTGAACCTAAGACTTAACACTACAATGTTTAGTATCCCCTACAATTCTCTATGTGATCAATTTCAAAACAACCAAAAAACCTCCTTGTAATCGGACCTGAAATCCCATTTATAGAGATATGGGAGTGACAAGCATCAAACCTAACTATAATTTCAATTTAATTTCAGAGATTCCCTAGACAATTATATTTTCTTATTGCAAAATGGGGGGAAAGCAAAAGACAAAACTCCATAAAGTTTGTTGAAGAAGACTAACCAGCCTTCCAAAAGGAATTGTTTGTTGTTGTAGTAGCTCCAAATTTCTTTATCCACATTGATCAAAGAAGATTCTCCATCAGCACCCAAGGCAAAATATTACATATTAACTAGAATTTTCAATCGAAGAAACTATGTCCAAAACCTCTCCTCACACAAGCCAAAAAGGTTTCCATGTCAGCATCAAAGACAAAAAACCATACACTTGCTGAAAAGGACAAGTCTGTTGTACTAGTAATGGTGTCATAAAAAAATAGAACTATGGTGCTACTCTAATTCTTCAGAGTTAGAATCAACACGCTCGCTTGGTGTTCTTGTTGAAACTAGAGAAGCTACTAACCCTCCCTCATTAGAATCCTTATGTGACACCAGAGTAAGAATTTAACGACCATACGTTGGGTTAGTATCTCCTTCATCACCTGAAGGGCTATTCAAAACCTCCATAGGAGAGTTGTGCCTCCCCATATAAGAGTCATAAGTCTTGTGGTACTTATTCTTCCTCTTTGCTTCCCTCATAGGATTAGCTGAATTTTTCTTTCTAAACTTGACCAATTCTTCTGAAATAATCTTGCTCCTCAAATTATAGATGATCTTGACACCACCCTGCATAGCCTTCCAATGGGCTTTCTTCCTCTCCTTTGGTGTTGAAGGATCTCTTGGTGTGCCTTGTTCACTTTCAAGAGCATCATCCTAAGACCCAAGTAGACTAAGTCTCCTAGACCTTTTGGCTGGTTGAGCCGACCCACTAGGCTTACTCATTTTGTAGGAAAGAGGACAAGGACTAGCAAACCTTACTTTTCAAAAAAAAAAATCACTGGCCTATACCCCTAGATTGAATTTACAAAAATAGCTCTTAAACCCACATAATTTCCACCAGCCCAAATGACAATTGCAGACAATTAAAATTCTTACTACCCCAAGAAATTGAAACTCACAAGCAAACTAATGCATAATTGGAACATGGCACATATAAACACCAAATTACCCGAGACAATGGCTTCAATACCTCTACAATTAAAAGCCTCAAACTCACACACTCTTCCTTTGACTCTAAACTGATTTCCCAACTCTATATTACTGCAAATGGTGAGATAAAACAATAGATGGTATGTGTTAAGTAGAACAATGAGGAGCGTGTAGCCATTAATGATCATGTAGAGCTTTGCACGAGTGAGATGACAAATAGCCACTCAACTTTGAATCTAGGTCATTGATCCCTTCAGATTTAAAACACAATCGATGACATTCCTCAAGCATCACTCCTAGATTTTACAACTTGTGCCTCAAAAATGGTGATACCACCTCAGAAAGTTGCCACATTTGTGCTTAATTTCACTAGTCATCTTTAATCTGACAACAATAATGTATCGCCATTTTGGTCTGTGCTCTTTTGTTTAAATCGGTGAGCTACAAAGATCCAATGATGAGGAGAATATTCCCTCAAAAATTCCATCGCCCATCAAAAAATTTCCCTCCTTCCCTAGAGCTGCACCGGTGACATGAGCATTGATGCGATGAAATCTCAGCTATTGGATCAAAATACACTTTTTTGGTCACATTCATTCCCCATCACATATCGTTGATTTACGTTTCAAATTCTAGATCACATTAGTGATGGGAGAGGAAAGGTAATGGAACAAGATCAAGCCACGTGTATCTTCTTGAAAATCAAAGGAAAGAAAGGTATCACCCATATCAAGGCTTCAAAACAATGATTGAAAATCAGAAAAGAAGACCACATCACTCATCGCCCATTTGAAAAAGGGAAGTGTAGATCCATCAACGATAAGTGAAGAAAAGAGTCACAAATAAATATAAAGGCCATCGTGCATCGTGAATTCAAGAAATATGACCCAAAATAAATTAGCAATAGTGAAGCAACTAGCGACTCAAAGGAATACTCACATCGCTCATCGCTAATGTGAAACATGAAGACATAATTCTATCTATGATGAGTGATACAAATAAAACACCACTCATCACACATTTCTAATATAAGTCAAGAATTTACAAAGCTATCTACGATGATTGATAAGCATGAGCGGTAGACGAGACTTAAGTGAGACCATTTTGCATGTGCTCAAAAGTTGTATTGAGAAGGGGACCACCTAAGACAACATAATGTTGGAAGAATGAAGAAGAACATCCCATTATACAGCTTTTGTGTTGTCATTGATGTCACCATGCTATATGAGTTATAATTGCATCACCATAAGTTCAAGCTTGATCTGATGTTCAGAACTCGTATGCAAAAATGTCCTTCGGTATTTTTCTCTCTGATCCTCTGTTGATGAATATCTTTCATTGCAGTTTTGGGAGATGGTTCTTGGTTGCTAGAAGACTGTAAATTCATAATTCCATGTGTACAGGTGCTCAGTCAGTGAGTTGGCATCATTTTGTTGTTGTATTTTGTTTTTAGGTCTATGTCTGGTAGACCCAATAAACAATTGATAGTATTATGAATGCTATTCCTTAGACCTCAAACATGAACAAACAAACAATAATTAGTCAACAAGCAAGTGTAAACCAAGCATTCCCTGTGAAATTTTTTAAACATAAGAACATGAAAACAAAGAAAATTATCAAATAAATTACTAATGAACCACTATTCTAATGCTCAAACCAACATCCCATAGGGGGATTGGTGCTTTTTTGATGTGGAAATAAGCCCTTTCCCAATCCCTTGATAAGCTTTGGATGGATGTGTGATGAACAAAATGTCAATAACCTAGCTATGGATGATGAATTCTATGCATATGCCTATAATGCTCTTGCTCTAACTTGTGGATGATATTGTGGATAATGACTTTGCCTCAGATTGTGGATCCTCTTTTAATAGAGAAGTCTTCAATTTATAAGGAAGAAGGGTTGAAGAGTGAAGAATGGGGAGTGATGAGTATAGAATTAGTCCACTGTTTTACCTTATAATTTCCTTTTTATCTATATCCTTGACCCTAATTCTTTCATCATTTGTTGAAGGAACCTTAATGTTTAATAAAATAAGGAAATAAATTAGGGATTGATAATTTATCGAGAATCATGATAAATCTGGTTGTTTTGTGGTAGGAGATGGTTCGGGAGGAAGTTGAAGGTTGTTACAAACGCAGGGACCTCAGGAATCTCATGAAGAAAAATTGGCAAAAGATGTTAAGACTTTATATTTTGGTTAAATTTGTTTTAAGCTAAAATTGGCCTGCGACCTTTTATCTATCTTAAGACTCTTTGTTTGTGAGTGGCCGAAAGGGTGGATGAATAAACAAACTTATCTGATGTGTTTAGTATAATCAAACAGTATATATATGTGCATGATGAAACATAATACTAAGAGAGATATAATTGATAAATCAGATTTACGTATTAAAAGACCGACATATTCTTTTTGTATCAGTCATCTTAGATGAAACTTAGCATGGAGTAGATTGGTGTTTTGTGATTTCCATCACTCAATAATTGGCAAAGGCAGGGCCCACTTCCCCGGTTATTGGTGATTTCAGCTTTAGATTTGCGTGTGTGGTAATGTGTGTGTTACAGTCATTTGATTAATTATATTTTTGTAATTAAATGTTTGGTTATCATTTCTGAATCGATTTATTCATTATAACTATGTAGTTTATTATTGTCTTAATTTCGTTGTTTGGATTCTTGATTAATTTATTCAGCATCTGTTGATATATATATATATATATATATGTTTAATCGGATTAATGTCAGTCAGTGTGGAAATAGTTTGAGATCATAGAACGAAATCATAAAAAGCTAAACCTGGAAGCATGAGATATTCTATTACAACTAGCACCCTTGATTATGTTTCTGTCGCACTTTTATTTTGCTTCATAGAGTTATATCTCTCTTTTGTTGGTAGTCTATATTCATTGCAGAATTATCCCTTTAGAGGTTCCTATCACATTTTGTGACAGGAAGTCTGCTAGTTCAAGTTTTTCTTGAACACAAATTTTATTAGCATGCATTCATCAACCCTTGGTTTATAAACCGTAGCTCTTCGACATACTGCCACGACACAGTTCAAAAGCTTACGTTCCCAGATTGACACTTTAGGATGAAATGAGGAAACCATTTCCAAGAACTTAGAATTAAGCTTATTCCAAGAAAATTAAACACCACAGTTTAGTCCAATCATTTTGGCGCCATTGCTGGGGAACGGTGTTAAAGACATGCATTTGTAGTAAACCAAGCTAGGAACATTATGTTAAGGAGAAAATCCACACAATTTTTTGGGTAACGATCCTTAGTTTTCTTTGTTATAGGTCATTTAGGTGTATGAATCGTAGTAGAGATAATAAAGGAAGATTTGTTAGGAAAGAGAAAGGAAGTAGTTCACAACCTAAAAAATCCAAAAAAAAGTCAACACCATCCATTGAGGAGCCACAACCTGAAACATTGCAAGATAATTTCAAAGCATTTGTTAAGAAAAGTAATCCAACTCAGGAAGAAGTTAAGTCTAAACTACTTTTGTTGGAGTTACTTGAACCTGATTTGGAAAAATGTGCTATTGAGACCACTATTGTTCAAACACCTGCAAATACCCAACGTAGTTCTTCTAAAATATTACGTAAAAAGGTTGAACAAATTTTCAAGGAATCTTATGGAGAAAAGGTAGGACCGTTTGTTGAGGAAGGCCACAAGCCCTTTATAACCTATTTTAATCCTTGGGAATTTCAAGTTATGGATCTTGAAAACAACAATGAAAATCATAACAGGGTGTTGGCCAACAACAATCCAGTCACTTTTGAGTTTCCAATTACAGATCCTAGGAGGGATGCCCCCATGAAAAATATTCCTCATTCTGCTTTACGTATTTTTCGTGGTCTTTCAGTTGAAGATCCTGATATGTTTTTGTTTGAATTTGATGTGTTGTGTCACAGTTATGACTATCAAAATGATGCACAAAAACTCAAACTATTTCCAGCTACATTGAAGGATGCCACTTTGCGATGGTTTATGAACCTTCGGAATATCAGAACATGGGTAGTTATGAAGGAACTATTTTTGAACAAATATCAGGAATATTACAAAACAAAAGAGGTTTGGGATGAGACTTTTCATATGACTCAAAAAGAGGAAGAGTCTATAGAATACTACCTTGAACATTTTATGTTTAGTCTTCAATGGTCTCGCCATGAGGAACAAAATGATGATACTATTAAAATGTTATTTCTTAGAGGCATACGAGATGATGTTACGGAAGCATTGAATTTAATAGGAAAAGGAAATATTTATAAATTCGAATTTACTGATATTTGTGATATTTGCAAGACTTATTCAAGGTCACGACATTCAGGAAGGAGTTATCCAAGTAAATCTTATACCACAAATAATACGAAAGATATCACAAAAAGGATAGTAGGTAATTTACTTGAGGACCTTAAATCGGATTTATTAAATCATATGGGGAAACAGATAGATACTCTTTACACCTGTAAGAAGCAAGAAGAAGCCGAGAAGGCTTTAGCTGTGTTTTTTCTAGTGTGTCATAAAAATCATGGTAGTGAAGACTTCCCGTACAATAGGACAAACATTTTGTCCTTAGAAGAGGCTAGTAAAACCTCTACACTAAAACCTTTCCCTACAGGAACATCCGAAGTAGAATATACTGAGGAACCTGTCTATTACATTTCCCCTAGGTGATCTTTTCCACCACGGGCCATGCACCCTAGTGTGATGAATGATTATCTTGTTCCAGGACCTGGTCAAACCAACCCATATTAGTCCAAATGGAATGGGGGATGGCAACAACCCCCATACCCTCAGTGGATGCCACAATATCCATATACTTCACAACCGTGGAAACATGCATGGAGGTCACAAACATCAACATATCAACAACCATTTCCATTTCCACCACCTTCTATGGTTAACCCTTATTTTCAGTCACAACAACTTCTTCTAGGCTTGCCATCTTCAATTGCTCAACCCACAAATCCAACAAATCATCCACCATAGCCACCAAGACCTACATCTATGCCAACTCAACCAAATCCTAACCCCAATAATAAGGCTACTCAGCCAGTATATAACAATGAGCCAATAGGTTACTCCACTTATCCCACAAATACATTAGAGATAGATGGAGTCTAGTTGAGGTCAGGGAAGGCTCTTTTGGGGCCCACTATTATAGAAGTCAATGAATAATCTGAGCTAGAATCAATTAAGAAACCACCTTTTCCTGAAAGATTTCAATCTGAACCAATACTAAAGGAGGATTCTCAATCTGAATTTGATTTGATAGGTGAATTACGCAATGTTAATATAAAAATTCCTTTGTTGCAGGCTATTGAGGATATTCCAGTTTACACAAAAATGATTCATGAAATTTGTACTCGGAAGCAGAAAAAGAAACAAGATCCAAAGACTGTTCAAGTTATTGGACAATTACCAAATCTTATGCTTGGGAATTTAACTATTCCAAAATATGCTAATCCAAGAAGTCCGATTATCAAGGTAACGATTGATAAAGTAAGTATTCCTAATACTTTGGTAGATTTGGGTGCTGCAATTAATGTAATGACAAATGAAACAAAGGAAAAATTGTCCTTGGAAGGACTTAGGCCTACTCCTATAGTTCTTCAAATGGTTGATCGATCTTTGGTTAAACCAAAGGGAGCAATTGAGGATGTAATTATTTCCATTGATTCATGGGAATATTCGACTGACTTTGTGATTTTGCATCCAAAGATTAAACTAGGGGGATACCTTCTAATTATAGGGTGACCTTGGTTAGCAACTGCGGATGCCTATATCAATTTTCGATCAAGGAACATGGTCATTTCTAATGGTGAGCATAAGAAGCAGTTAACTCTATACCCACCAACACAACCTTTGTTGGAAACATAAGATCTAGTGTGGATTGATAGTGACTTGGATGAGACATTACCAGTTCTAACAATTGATAAAGCATTAGATATGGGAGAACCCACAAAAGATAATATTCTTGTTAACTTTCTTCTTAACAGGTATACATTTGATGAAGTTTTTGAAAGCATGGTTCTCCACTTAGGTATAAATACTCCTTGTCCTTTTGGGAATTTTATGTTGGTTGGTAATTCACAATCTCTCCAATATTTTATCACTTTGCATCAGTTGTTACCTCATACTTGTTTATATGGTTCATTTTTATCTTCTGATAGGCCATATTTTTTGCAAGCCTTAGCAATTAATTCACCTATACAATCTGAAGCCATGGAAATTTTGCCTAATCATACACTTAATATAAACCCACAGTTAACCCCTGAACAAATCTAGGACCTTATTACCATGCTTAAAACAAATAAAGATGCATTTTCTTGGGAGTACCAAGATATGTGTGGTATTCATCCTGATACTTGTACCCACCATATCTATATTGAAGATGAAAGTCATCCAATTAGAAAACCACAACGTCGGCTTAATCCTGCACTGTGTGAAATAGTTGAGGAATTACAAAAGATGTTAAATGTTGGGTTTATATACCCTATCTCAGAGAGTCAATGGGTTTCTCCTTTAGTTTTGGTCCCTAAAAAGAATGGTAAGTGGTGAATTTGTGTGGATTACAAAGAATTAAATAAATCTACTAAGAAGGATCATTTTCCATTACCATTTATTGATCAAGTATTGGATACTCTTGCAGGTAAGAAATTATTTTCTTTTCTGGATGGATTCAGTGGTTACAATCAAATTCAGATTGCAGCAGAAGATCAGGATAAAACTACGTTTACTTGTCCTTGGGGAACTTTTTCTTATAGAGTATTGTCATTTGGTTTGTGTAACGCTCCTGCTACTTTTCAAAGGGTAGTCTTGAGCATTTTTGCAGATCTTGTTAACGATTGTGTGGAAGTATATATGGATGATTTTACTATTCATGGTAATACTTATGAGGAGGCTAAAGCTAATTTAGAAAGAGTACTTAAACATTGTATAGACACTAATTTTTCATTAAGTCATGAAAAATGCCATATGCTTATGACTGAAGGAATTGTGCTTGGTCATTATATTTCCTCTAAGAGTATACAAGTGGATCCTAAAAAGATCCAAATCATTCAGGACTTACCTACACCTTCTAACCATAAGGATATTCAAATTTTTCTTGGCCATGCAGGGTATTACCAAAGATTTATTCAAAATTTCAATAAAATTGCTTCTCCTCTATTTGCTCTGCTTGCTAAAGACATTACTTTTTCCTGGACACCTGAATGTCAGGAGGCTTTTGAAGCCATCAAAATGAAACTTGTAACCACACCGGTTTTATGAGGACCTAATTGGGAATTTCCATTTCATATCCATACAGATGCTTCAGATTATTCGATGGGAGTTGTACTTGGCCAAAAAGAGGATAATATCTTCTATTCTATTTATTACATCAGCAAAAACTTCACAGGGGCTGAGGTAAATTATACAGTAATTGAAAAATAATTTTTTTCTATTGTCTATGCGATCAATAAATTTTGGCATTATATTACTGGGTATAAAGTGTTTTTTTACACAGATCATTCTGCCATTCGATTTCTAATGAATAAACATTTGGTTACTGGTAGGGTGATTAGGTGGTTTCTTTTACTTCAGGAATTTGATATAACTATACTTGATAAGCTTGGTTGAGAAAATGTGGTTGCAGACTTCTTATCTAGATTGCAACACTCTAATGTTGAGCCCTCTCCAATTAATGATGCATTTCTTGATGAACATTTGTTTTCCATATCCGCAAAGAGCCCGTGGTTTACTGATATTGCCAATTATCTAGTCACCTGTAAGTTTCCACCTCACTTCTCTTCCCGAGAGTGGCGGAAGCTGGTTGGACTCAGTGGGCAATACACATGGATCAATGGATTACTCTTTTGCACTGGCATTGATAATATCATACGACGTTGTGTATGTGAAGATGATGTCTTCAATATACTTTGTGCATGTCATACAAAGCCATGTGGGGGACATTTTTCTACTCGAAGAACCACCCAAAAGATTCTCACCACTAGATATTATTGGCCTACAATTCACAAATATTGTAGGCGCTATGTTCATCATTATGACAAATTTCAGCGCATGAGTCAACCTATACGATCAAATGAGATGCCTTTACACCCCCAATTGTCTATTGAGCCATTTGAGAAATGGGGGCTTGATATTTTTGGGCCAATCAATCCACCTTCACGAAACAAGGAATATATCCTTGTATGCATCGATTATTTCACCAAGTGGGTTGAGGTAGTTACTCTCAAACATGCCAAAGATTCAAAGGTAGCAGATTTCTTGTATTCTGAGATTTTTACAAGGTTTGGTGTGCCTCGGGAAATAACTACAAATCAAGGACCACAATTTACATCTGAGATCATTGCTTCTTTGGTTCATGAGTATGAGATCCGCCATCAAAATTCTTCTCCTTATCATCCTTAGGCTAATGGACAAGTTGAAGTTACTAATCGAGAGATTGAAAATATTCTTACAAAAACTCTTCATAGGCGTGATTGGGCTACACGGCTTCCTAAAGCTGTGTGGGATTATCGCTCAATGTGGAAAACCACCACTGGTTTGACCCCTTATGAACTTGTCTATGGTAAGAAGGAAATCCTTCCTATTGAGTTTGAGGTAAAAACTATTCTCACTGCACTTCAATTGGGTATGAATATTTCAAATGCACAGAAAGAATAGATTGATCAACTGCATTCCTTAAGTGAGTTACACCAAGAAGCTCTCTTCCACTCAGAGATTGTTCAAAAGCAACGTGCCTTATGGCATGACCATCACATTCATCAATGGTCATTTCAATTGGGTGATTGGGAACTTCTATATGATTCTCAATTTCAGAACTTTAAGGGGAAGTTTCACACACGTTGGCTTGGCCCTTACGAGATTCAGACAATTTATAATAATGGTGTTGTTCGCCTTTGCACAGTGGATTCTGAAAGAAGGACTCTCCTTGTTAATGGTCATTGCCTTAAACTCTACAAGAAGCCTCTTTCCCAAGAAGCTTTCTTCCTCGTGATGGCTCAGGAACTTACTGTTGTTCCTTTTGGTCTCCCCCGGGATTGACCATTATCTAAATCTGATAAAAAAAAATTTAATAAAATTAAAAAAAATTTAAAAAATGAATAAAAGACCCAACAATGAAAACCTTTGGGCATTGTTGTCCAGTTAATATCTGAAAACGAGGTTCTGACAGATAGTAACTGCAAAATAACCTTAGGGGTGAAAACCAATTTTTCGGCACCCCTAGGCGGTATTAGGTTGAAAACAAGGATACCGACGACCTATTATCGTTATCAAAATCTTTAAAAAAAAAAGAAACAAAAGAAAAAAGACAACAAACCAACTTTCAAATATTAATCCAAACTGCAGGAAGCACCTGTCCACTTTTCTGCCAGGAATGATCCTGCCTTTTCTATGCCTCTCCATTTCTGCCATGGTTGTTCGTGGCTTTCAGCCAATAACCATTTTTTAGCTTGGCGCTATCTTCTTTATTTTCTGTAGGTCTTCTTCTTCCTAGTTCGATTCTTGTCATTTCTTTGCCAGGAGATGTTGTTTCTTTTTGCATGTGTGATAGGTGATTTTTAAGTCTTTTTTGCATGCTGCCTTGTTGTCCGTTGCTAGATCATCACTTCCACCGTCATCTTCTCACAGTCATTCTGACAACTACTTTTTCGTACTCCTTCATCACTCTTATGCTATCCCTTTCATGTGCTCTGCTTTTGGGCGTCGTTATCTATCAGTATGACTTCCTGCTTGTCACATCCACCTCCTTTTCGGTTATATTTTCACAGATTTCCAATCTTTTTCGTCATCTCGATGCATGCGACGTATGATTTGGGTGATCATGGTAATTGGTAACAGATTTTTCTCTATCTCTTTCTTTATTTTATTTAATGTTTTGGTTTCCTTCTGTTGAAAGCTCCTTTGCCCCGTGGACGGTTCAACCAATTAGCTGGGGGGACGCCTATCTATGTCATCATACCTTACAAGGGTTGTCATTTCCATTATTTCTACCTTCAAAATCTAGGTTGTCATTGCCATTATTTTCACATTTACTATATTTTCCATCACCTTTCAACTAAATAGTCGTTGCTAAGTTTAATTGTTAAACACTATTTTTCTGCAAATTGTGTTCCTCCAAACTCTGGTATCAATTGTAGTAAGTTTCTATAAATATGGTGAAAGGACATCGACCGCGGCATGAGCCCATCATAATGAAAAACTTGAAAACAAATACCGAGGCATATGCAGAATTCCAGAAGGCTCATTGGGATACTTATTTCAAGCGGTTGCAGGGGTTTGATGAGAAGGTGGCTGATGAGCCCAGAATATGGTTATAAATTGGATATCATGTTATAAGTTTTAAAAACTCTTGCTCTTTTTTTATGAATGTTTTAAACTCTATGGTTATGAACTTTTAATGTTAATGGGTAGTATTCAATGACAAGCACTCCTAAACTTGCAACATAAATATCTTAGTATATCTATGATCATTACCCTGTTTTAACTTCCCAATTCACCGGCATGATATATGTATTTTTTGGATAGATAAGATGAATTGGATGTGTGTGATTAATGAGGAATGTCGTGCTATTATGAGTGAATGCCTTATTTTGCTTCTGTTGCCATGTGTTCTACAGGTTGTTGAAGCTGGTATGAACAAGTCAATGCATAGCAAAACACGGCCTCGTGGAATAAGTCGTTTCCAGTGCACCATCGAAGGAGTCATGTCAAGCGAGACTTCTTTGTCTGGGTCTTTGGGAAGAAACTGAATGGATCATCAATCTAGGAAGAGTGGAGCTCTAGATTTCCTCTAAATCTATTGAGCGGATAGACTTGCATTTATGAAGTCTATTCCCTAGTCTCAGACAACATTTATATCTGCATCTTCCTCTGTTAGTTGGTTAGTTAGTTAGTTGTTTCTCTTTAAATAAAGGTTCCTCCTACGCGAGTGAACGGGTTGAAAAAGAAGAGATTAGACTACAGAGTAGAGATAGAACAAAGTGTAATCAGTTTACTGTTATAATGAAAGACAGAGCTTTGTATTAAGCTTTCTTACAAGCAAACAACCATGTATGTGATTCTGAGTTATGAATAAGAAGCTGATGAAGTTTTGAGTTTCATTCTTGCATAATTGGTTGATGCTTGCTAAGGGGGCCCACTTAGTAAGTATCTATAGTTAGCTATTTGCTTTCTGTTATTTACCTGTTAGAATTTCATTCCAGTAAGTTTTAGTGCAAACTCAGTCTTAAACTATTCCTGCAGCATAAGGAATCCATCCCTGTGTTTGTTCCTACAGCATAAGGCCAGTTCATGGTTTATTTTCCAGTAATTGTTATTGTGATTCCTGCTTTAGTTAAGTGATGCTTAAGTTAGTAAGACTTTATTTCATGTCCTTACATCAGAGTTAGAATTCCTTTCAAGCATTTACTTCTAGAAAGTTATGGCTAAAACAGGTTCTTAGTGCACATACAGTGCCGCTCCATTTCAAGTATACGTTCCCTAGTTTGACAAGTAAATGAACGATCATGAGAAGATGTTATTCACCTACTGGAATGTCCAATTCCTAGGTTAGGATTTTTCATGACTTCTATATCCTTTTGTGGGCATGACCATTTTTGGCGCCGTTGTTGGGGATGGTGTCAAACTGAGAACCTATCCTAACCATTTTTAGAAATAGTTTTAGTGTTCAAAATTTTAGAAATTCTTCATTTCAGTTAAGTCTGTTACATGCATAGACAAAGAAACGCTCTAAGAAGATTCCTACCAAATCCTCTATTCGCCAACAACGATTTTGAACCAGCTTACAATCTATTTGAGGAAGAAGGAAACCAAGATATCAATCCATTTGCTAAAGACCCACTTGCTGAATTTTCCTTTGACCTTGCCGATGAGGAACCTCTAGAAAATCCATTTGCTTTGATACTTCATTAGGCCAATATGGCACAAAATCCACCTAATGTTCCTCCTGCTTTTGAATTCCCTATCATTGCCTAGCAAGGTAATGATAACCTCAAAAATATTCCTTCTTCATTACTTCCCAAGTTCTATGGACTAATTACTGAAGACCCAGACACTTTCTTGTTTGAGTTTGACATCCTCTGTCGAAGTTATGATTATACCACAGATCCTCATAAGCTTAATTTGTTTCCTGCCACTTTGAAAGAGGGTGCTTTAAGATGGTTCATGAGTTTGGGGAGGGATGTTGTTGATAGTTGGGCACTCATGCAAACCAAGTTTCTTGAGAAATATAAGGAATATTGCAAGAGTGGTAATAAAGGTGATGATATATTCTAAATTCAATAGAAGGAGGATGAAAACATGGAAGACTATGTCTCAAGGTTTTTGTTTTCCTTGAAAAAGAATTTAGACCATACTCTCAATGAAGAATCTCAGAAATTACTTTTTCTAAGGGGAATCAATGATTCATGTATTGATGCTCTGGATCTAATGGGAGGAGGAGATATATCCCAAGTTCCTTGGGATGATATTAAGGACATATGCCACAATTACTCTCGAGAAAGTGTTAAGAAAGGAAGAGGTCATCAGGCCACAATGGGAAAATCTTCTAATAATGGAGTTTCACGGATGGAGATTTCAAACTTGTTGTCTGATTTCAAGCAAGATATCATTAATAATATGGCTACATAGTTGGATACTTTGCAAGCTCGAAAGAAGCATGAGGAAGCTGAAGCAATCTTGGTCGAGTTCTGTCCACATTGTTGACAGAGGAAGCATGATTGTAGATGCAAGACGGTGGCTAATATGGAGGCTAAGCAATTACCTACTGACTTTAGGCTAGTTGAGGGTGATGACGACCAAGTATTCTATGTTGCACAAAGATGCCTATGGGCTCAAAGACAAGGTATGCCTCAAGACCCTTTGAATTTTGGTAATTCTTACTTTAATTATAATAACCAATGGCAACCTACATATGGCCCACCCCCACCTTGGAATACCTCTCAATCCCAATGGCCTAGCCATCAGAGTCAACAATGGCAATCTCCTCAAGGAGGTTGGCAACAACCACAAGGACAATGGACTCCACCCTAAGGTAACTCACAGCAGAATCCTCAATGGAGAAGCCCTCAATAATGGCAGAACCAACCCCCAGGATTCTTTCAGCCACAACCTCTGACTCTCATGCCACCTCCTGTAGCATCTCCTACAAATATTGGCCCTCCAAAACAAATGCCTATGCCTGCTCAACCATTGCCAAATCCTAATAATAAGCAGTTGCAACAGTAGCCTATGTATTTTGCAGAGGCCAATCATTATCCAGCTTACGCCTTGCATATTAATGACATCCATCTAAGATCTAGAACAACACTTCCTGCTCCACAGCCGCCAGTAATTATTGAGATTCCAGATCCTGTTACTGAACAACCCGCTGATCCTGTAGCCAATATACCTATGTCAGATATTGCTTCTAAAGAGCTTGTCTTGTAGCATCAAGCCAAACCACCTTTTCCTCAGAGATTGCAAGATACTACACCCAAGCCATCGGAAGAGCCTACCTTTGATATTTTGGATCAACTAAAGAATGTACACATCCAAATCCCACTCTTCCAAGCCATAAAAGATGTCCCACTTTATGGAAAAGCCATTAAGGAAGCCCGTTTGAAGAAACTAGGAAGAAAAAAAAAATATCCCCAAACTATCCATGTTCTTGGGAAGCTGGTGGATATCATGTTAGAAAAGGTAGTTATGCCAAAATATGTTGACCCTGGTAGTTCTGTGGTACAAATCAATATTAATGGCCAGCTAGTAAAAAATGTTTTGATTGACCTTGGTGCAGCCATCAATATAATGACCCAGCATACTATGAAGTATTTGAATATCCTTACCATTAGGTCTACACCTACCGTTCTGTAGCTTACTGATAGTTCCACTATAACACCTGATGGTATGGTAGAAGATATCATTGTCAACCTTGAGTCTTGGGAGTACCCAACAGATTTCACCATATTGTCCACTAAGGCAGCTTTGGGGGGATATCCTATTATCCTAGGTAGACCATGGTTAGCCATAGCTGATGCTTTTAAAGGATGTCGTTCTGGAGATATGACGATCTCTGATGGTCAGTCAACAAAGAAATTGGCCTTATACCCACCTGCCCAGCCTCAGCCAGACCTGTCTAAACCAATTTGGCCAGACTTAGGAGAAGAAGCAGAAGATGTTAACACATTGGCCCAGCTAATGATGGTACAAACTAATCCGTTTTCACAACTTCCGAGTGAGGATGACCTACTTTTCCAAATGTTGCAGTCCAAATCTGATATGAGTAGCCGATCTATTAATGAGCAACCTTTCCTGTAGTAGTTGAGCCCTAAGAGCCTGCCATTTAAAGTCCCTGCAATTTTTCAACATTTGCTTCCTCAAAAAATACAGACACCACCTTTATCAGTAAATTCCATGAATGATCTTACCAAGCAAATTGAGTTGTCCCCAGGCCACTGTCTAAATATCAATAGTAAGCTGCCTCAACCTCAACAAACTACCCTAGCCACAATGCTTCAAGATCAACACAAAATTTTTGCATGGGACTATGGGGATATGAAGGGAATAGATCCTCAGCTCTGTACTCATAGGATCTATATTAAGGAAGATTGTTCACCTGTTAGGTAGCCTCAAAGAAGGATAAACCCAGCACTTAGGGAAATAGTTAAAAATGAGCTCCAAAAATTGCTTGATGTTGGTTTCATCTACCCTATTTCAGACAGTCAATGGGTATCTCCACTGGTAATTGTTCCTAAAAAAATAGAAAATGGAGAGTTTGTGTAGACTACAGAGAGTTGGATACTAAAACTAAAAAGGATCACTTTCCACTACCATTTATTGATCAAGTGTTGGACTCATTGTCTGGTAAGAAGTATTTCTCCTTTTTGGATGGATATAGTGGGTACAATCAAATCAAGATTGCCCCTGCTGATCAGGACAAAACAACGTTTACCTTTCCATGGGGGACTTTTGCTTACACTGTCCTACCTTTTGGTCTGTGCAATGCTCCCGCCACATTTCAAAGAGCAGTCATTAGTATCTTTGCTGAAATTTCCAATGACTCCATGGAGATTTACATGGATGACTTCACCACTTATGGAATAACCTATGAAGAAGCATTAGAAAATTTAAAAAATGTGTTGAAACGGTGTAAGGAGCATAATTTATCCTTGAATAGTGAAAAGTGTTTCATGATGATGCAAGAAGGCATTGTCTTAGGCCATCACATCTCTCAGACTGGAATCCAAGTAGATTCTGCAAAAATTGAAGTTATTCTAACATTACCAGCACCTATAAAATAGAAAGATGTTAGAAGCTTCTTAGGACATGCTAGATATTATAGGAGATTTATAAAGGATTTCAGCAAAATAGCCAGTCCATTGTATGCCTTATTAACTAAGGACTCTGAATTTTACTGGACTGAGGCTTGTGACAAGTCTTTCCTGCAGCTGAAGGACCTACTTACTAAAGCACATGTTCTTCAAGGACCAAAGTGGAGTCTGTCTTTTCACATACATACAGATGCATCTAATTATGCCATAGGGGTTGTGTTAGGATAGAAGGAGAATTCCATTGAGCATGCTATCTATTTCATCAGCAAGAATCTACAAGGCCCAGAATTGAACAACATTGTCACAGAGAAGGAGTTGCTAGCAGTAGTGTATGCTCTGAATAAGTTTAGGCATTATGTAACTGGCTACCAAGTATTTGTTCACACTGACCATGCAGCAATACGGTACCTTATGAATAAACCTGTCATTTGTGGAAGGTTAGCAAGGTGGCTATTATTGTTGCAAGAGTTTGATATCACAATTATTGACAAGCCAGGCAAGGAAAATGTGGTGGTTCATTTCCTGTCAAGAATTCAAACAGCTACACCTGCCACATCTGAGGTAATTGATGATACTTTTCATGATGAACATCTATTTTATATTGCTTCTCACACTCCATGGTATGCAGATATTGCAAACTACTTAGCGGCTAACAAGATTCTAGCTCACTTCTCCCCAAAAGAAAGAAAGTTGTTGATTGAGAAGAGTTTCAACTTTGCCTGGATAGCAGATTGTTTGTTCTATACTGGACCAGATCAAGTCATGCGTAGGTGTGTGAGGGAAGATGAGACATATGACATATTGCATGCTTGTCATGACGAGCCATGTAGTGGGAATTTTGCCTCTAAAAGAACAACAATGAAGGTGCTTAACACCGGGTATTATTGGCCCACTTTACACAAAGATGTTGTAGCATATATCAGGAAATGTGACAGATGCCAATGAATGGGGTGACCAACAAAGACTGATGAAATGCCTCTGCATCCTCAGGTGGTATTCACCCCCTTTGACAAGTGGGGTATGGATTTTGTTGGTCCTATAGACCCCCCATCCAATGGAAAGTCCTACATTTTGGTGTGCACTGACTATGTAACCAAATGGGTGGAGGTAAAGACAATGACACATGCAAGGGACAAAAAAGTTGCTAAATTCCTATATGAACAAATTTTTACTAGATTTGGAGTTCCAAGGGAACTCATCATTCATCAGGGAGCTCAATTCACATCAACACTGATCACAGCGTTGATGAACGATTATAAAATCAGACACAAAAAATCAAGCCCATACCACCCTTAGGCCAATGGCCAGGTGAAGGTTACTAACAGAGAGTTGGAAGCAATCCTCACCAAAACAGTGCAACTACATAAGAAGGATTGGAGCAGCCATCTTCCGGAAGCAGTCTGGGCCTACAGGACAACCTGGAAAACCACTACAGGGCTCACACCTTTTGAGCTACTTTATGGTAAGACTGTTATGTTGCCAATTGAATTTGAACATAAAACCTTGAGGACTATTCTGCAGCTATAGATTGATCTTTTTGAAGCACAAAAAGAATGCCTCCTCCAATTGAATGCATTGGATGAGATGCGGAAGGTTGTCCTGTAGCATACTAAAGCAGTGCAACGACAAAGGAAGAAGTGGCACGATCACCATATCAAGACAAAACAATTTTCTGTTGTTTATTGGGCCCTACTCTATGACTTTAGATATAAAGAAAATCAGGGTAAACTTACAACAAGGTGGCTGGGTCCGTATGAAATTGAGAATGGTTCGGTATAGTTGGCGATAATCGATCCTGTCCGCTTCAAACTGTTGGTTAATGGACACCATCTACGGTTGTACCATAAACCGGCTTCAAAAGAAGAGTTCATGCAGCAGTTTGTTTTACCTGCGGCCGGTGATCTTCATGCAGCAAAGGGCTTTGGTCCTCTTCCTGCAGCATCTTTTTGATTTATGTTGACCGTCCATAATAAAGGTTTTCTTTTTATAAAAGCCACTTTCTTTGTCACCATCCATCACCATCATCCACTCATTCCATTCTTCTTTTCTATGTCACCCATCCACGTCATCCATCTATCGTACCACATTCGTTTATGGTTTCTTTTTGAGTCGTCATTTCCGGTTGTGCTGTGAGATCTACCAACATCCACAAGCAATAATTAAAAGGTATGCGGTATTCTTTCTATTCATCACATCATTCATTAATTTTATTTATTCATTTATTGCAATATATTTATCAGTCATTCATGTCATTACTCCCCATACCTCGCCTATCCTTTCCCACATGTGTGGACACATGTCAAATCTTAAGTAGGGGGTGAGGATAATTTGCTATTGCCACGTTTAGTAAAGATATTTTTTATCGTACATGCCACCAAATGAATGCATGTTTTTTCTAGATCAGCAAGTTAACTGCTCAATTAAGTAGTTCCTAGAAATCATTGCATGCTACAATTGTCTTTTATATTTTTTTTGGTAAAGCAAAAAGGTAAAGAAGCCGAAAAGAAGAAGTAGAGCAGAGAAAAGAGTTTTTCAAATATTCAGAAGAAGTTGAGATTTAGGGTTTTTAGCAGAAACATTTGAGAATATGGGTGGTCAGCTTGTACAACATGAACTAGCGGCTCATGAAGCCTTAACACAGGACCCTCAGATAGTTCATGTATTTAGTATATGCGGATGGTTGAGCTACTTTTTGAGCATCGATTCTTTTGATGACGAAGTTGTTGGTGAATTCTTAAGAACTCTCTCTGAAGGAGAAGCTACAGTATGGGGCTTAACAGTAGTAGTCACTGAGGAATGAATTACTGAGATTACAGGGCTTCCTGCAGTGAGAGAAATTTTTCCTTTAAGAAGGGATGCCTTTTCTACTAAGGCAGAGTTCACATTGCCAACTGACGAACCCTTGAAAGTTTCAAAGCAAGGGTGCAAAAGGGTGTCACTGCCATATCCTTACTCGGAATACGCCTCCTTTATAATCAGGTACTTAACTTGTGAAGGACGCTTTTCTTATTTGCACTCCTACCATTTTAAGCTGCTAAGTCATATAAGGCACGGATTAGCTATCAATGTCCTGAACTTTTTGTTAAATACTTTAGAGCGTAGTGCCTGTGAAACTCAGAAGGGAAAAGACAATTCAATTTCCCATCATACCCTTATAAAACTACTGACTGAGCGTTCCCTGAGGGACATATCACCCATTTCTTGGCAAGAATTTGTTGCCCAGAAAGGGTTGCAGCCTCCTGAACCTCCAAGAACATTGCCTGCATGACCCAAGAAAAAGAGAAAATGAGTAGAGTCTTCAAGTAGAGAAGTTGAACAAGAGTCCCCTGCTTCTCCTGCAGCACCAAGTCCTGCAGCCGTAATAACTGAGCCCTCTACCCTAGTTAAAACCAGTTCTGCTATAAGGAGTGAAAAAGGGAAAACCAAGATAGCCGAACCATCTAGCGTTGGGCATACCTTAGGAGAAAACCCTCAAACCAAGAAGCAAAAACAAGCTACCCGACTTTCTCCTACAGCAACACTCAATGCCACTACAGTTTCATCATCCTCTCCTTCTGATTCTCAAACCCCCAAGCAAGCTGGGAAGAGAAAAGCTGCCAATGAATCTCCTGCCTCAATTGCATTACCTAGGAGAACTTATGCAAGAAAACGAAGTCAAACTACCCCACCCTCTTCTACCCAACCTGAAATAATTGTCATTTCTGAAGAATCCAAGGAACTCATTCATGAAATTTCTCAGAGTATATCTGAGAACTTCTCACTCGGCACCTCAGAAATTCCTAAAGATATACAAGAAGAAATAGGGGAAGTTGGGGAAGGACAGGGAGATTGTAATAATGAGGGGAGAATGCTGAGTCTTGATGACTTGGTTGAGGTAGCTAAAAGAATTTCTGAGGAAGCACAGTCCCCTATTGACTAGCAACAAGGGTTTGTCCTGCAGTATGAACAAGAGCAATTTGAGCAGTCTGAGACATCCCATGCAATTCCATTACCTTCTGAAACATGTCAGGCATTAGTTGTATATAAGAGACCACTGCTAAACGAATGCTTAGAACACCTTCAGGAAACCTGGAGTCTTGTAACACTTCAGACCTTGAGTTTCTGCCTTCTGGCTAAAACTCAAATGCAGCAGAGTCTGTGGGAGGAAGAAAAGAAAAAGTTAAATAAAGAGATTGAAAATCAAAAATAAGAACTCCAGGAGGTGAAGGAAAAGATGAACGAAATGATGAAGGTGGCAGGGCAGATCATGGAATGTAGGCCACCACCTATAATATATGCAATGTACCTCAAAGAGCAGTTTCTATGGTTTCAGTTGATGAGGATTTCTAAAAACCTTGACCCTATTCCTAATACTACTAAAGAATTCTATGATGTTTATCAAATGGCACCTGACTGACTAAGGAATTCCATGTGTGATTTTTATTTGCATGGTTTATTAATTCCTTGTGAAACTGAGTGGAATCCACCTCTGTTTATTGGTGACATACATTTGAGATCACTAATGTCCTGGGTAGCAAATGAAATTAATTATGGGAAACAATCTGAGGACTATGAGGAGGCTAAGCGAAGAGAACCTGTTCCACTAAGATCAGAAAGCACAGACCCCCAAACATTTCTGAGGGCCTGGTTTTCTGTAGCATATGGTTTTTATGACCCTGCAGCAAGGGTAAGGATATTTGATCTTAGAAAACAAGTTTATGATGAGTTCAAAAGCCAACCATATTCGTTCTGGAAGCTTTCAGCTTCCAGAAGCAAAACAAGATGGGAAAAGCTAATAGTTGGTTTAAAGAAATTTGAGCCCCATAGTCCCTTAAACTTAAGAGCAACTGTCAGGAGGTCAGAGAGATATATGTAGATAAGTCTTCAAAAAATGTTTGAATTATGGTTGCCTCTGACATTTAGGCCTCCTGCCTTAATATGGCCACTGTATCCCTATCAGGCCACGGATATCAATGAAGATACAGAAGCCCGAAGATATGAAAGATGGCAAAACTATAGGAGTTTCTACTATAGGTTTGCAACTGCATTACAGGGCCATGTGACTCCTACAGACTTCAGGGACACAACCAAAAAGATTAATGTTGGAGGACAAGCATTAGATAAAGTAGGGGGCAAATGATGAGCCCAAAATATGGTTATAAATTGGATATCATGTTATAAGTTTTAAAAACTCTTTCTCTCTTTTTATGAATGTTTTAAACTCTATGGTTATAAAATTTTAATGTTAATGGGTAGTATTCAAAGACAAGCACTCCTAAACTTGCAGCATAAATATCTTAGTATATCTATGATCATTACCCTATTTTGACTTCCCAATTGACTGGTACGATATATGTAGTTTTTGGATAGATAAGATGAATTGGATGTGTGTGATTAATGAGGAATGTCATGCTATTATGAGTGCATGCCTTTTTCTGCTTCTGTTGCCATGTGTTCTACAGGTTGTTGAAGCTAGTATGAACAAATCAATGCATAGAAAAACACGGCCTCACAGAATAAGCCATTTCCAGCGCACCATCGAATGAGTCATTTCAAGCGAGACTTCTTTGTCCAGGTCTTTAGGAAGAAACCGAATGGATCATCAATCTAGGAAGAGTGGAGCTCTAGATTTCCTTTAAATCTATTGAGCGGATAGACTTGCATTTATGAAGTATGTTCCTCAGTCTTAGGCGACATTTATATCCGCGTCTTCCTCTGTTAGCTGGTTAATTAGTTAGTTGTTTCTCTTTAAATAAAGGTTCCTCCTACGTGAGTGAACGAGTTGAAAAAGAAGAGATTAGACTAGAGAGTAGAGATAGAACAGAGTGTAATCAATTTATTGTTATAATGAAAGACAGAGCTTTGTATTAAGCTTTCTTACAAGCAAACAACCATGTATGTGATTCTGAGTTATGAATAAGAAGCTGATGAAGTTTTGAGTTTCATTCTTGCATAATTGGTTGATGCTTGCTAAGGGGGCCCACTTAGTAAGTATTTGTAGTTAGCTATTTTCTTTTTGTTATTTACCTGTTAGAATTTCATTCCAGTAAGTTTTAGTGTAAACTCAGTCTTAAACTGTTCCTGCAACATAAGGAATCCATCCCTGTGTCTATTCCTGCAGCATAAGACTAGTTCATGGTTTGTTTTTCAGTAATTATTATTGTGATTCATGCTTTAGTTAAGTGATGCTTTATTTAGTAAGACTTTATTTCATGTCCTTGCATCAGAGTTAGAATTCCTTTCAAGCATTTACTTCTAGAAAGTTATGGCTAAAACCAGTTCTTAGTGCACATACAGTGCCGCTCCATTTCAAGTATACGTTCCCTAGTTTGACAAGTAAATGAATGGCCATGAGAAGATGTTAGTCACCTGCTAGAATGTCCAATTCCCAGGTTAGGATTTGTCATGACTTCTATATCCTTTTGTGGGTTCGACCAGTGGCGTTGTATTTTACCTATAATTTCCACAACCAGAAGGCTATTGTTTTAGGGGTTGATATCGCAGTCACAATGGACACCATTGCAGAAGTTTTTGGACTTCCAGCAAGCGAAGAGAAATATTTTCCAAGGAAATCAAAGCAGTCCACGAAATTGCAACCAACACGAAAGAAATTCTTACAGCAAGGAGAATCTGTAGAGATGGTTTATGGCCAGGGTACCAAGCTACAATCTTTACTAGGGCATTGGAAGGAGGTTGCTAGGTACATAATTCAATATATTACCTGTGAATGAAGATTTCAATATGTCTTTGCTCAAAATTTTAAATTGATGTTGCATTTACGGCAAGGATTGTTGATTAATGTTCCTTATTTTCTATATTGAGCTTTGCAATGGACGCCCAAAATAGTTCGAAGTGGTAAACCCAATTTTTTATCTCACCATGGTTTAATAAAACTTTTGATAGTCCGCGAATTAAAATTATTGACTCCTCCTGGTGATCGGGATTCATTTGTCCATTCTCAAGATGGTGAGGATACTGGACCCTCTGAGGAAGAGGAATCTTCCATAGAGGGTTCCTCTAAAGATAAATCTTCGGATGAAGAGTCTGGTTTTGAAGAAACACCCAAAAATCTCAGCGACAAGAAAACTAAGGAAAGCCTTGGTAAGTCTTCCATACAAACCCCAGGACCTAGAAAAATAATAAGCTACAAAGAAAGATTCCTCCCAGTCAAAACCCTTTGTTTCTGGAGAGGAAAGTTGTGAGAAGTAGGAACCCTCAAATACAACACCCACTGGTCGATCTAGGGATAGGAAAGGAAAACAAAAGGTTGATGCTTCATCTAAATTAGACAATCTGGTGAAGGTAGCTAGTAATGTATTGGGGTCTAAAGAAATAGAAGTTCTATCTGAAGTCTCGGGAAAGTGGGGAAAATTTCATAGAGAATTAAGTAGAGAAAAATGTCAGAAGGCAAAATAGAAAACATCCAGGCAACAAGCTGACAACCCTCCAGAACATTCACCTAGTGTCCGCTCAGAAAACGAGCCAGCTAAAAGTCAATCAGAACAAGCAGAGGATACTGGGGCTAGGACACCATCGGGAACAAATCAAGAACATGAGGTTGTGAAGAAGGCAGCCAGAAAAAATGAAGAACATATTCCAACATAACCCATGGATAGTGTTTATAATAACCCTCAAACACTAGTTTTTGTAGAAGCCGAAGACATTGCCCAAGAAGAGCAAAATATATCCTCTACCGTTGCCTCCCAGGAAAAAGAAAAGGTGGATGAGATGAGTGAAAATGTGAATGAAGAATTTGAAGCTGCAGAGGAATTTGAGGAAGAAAGAGATCCTCTTCTAAGTATGACAGAAAAGGAGTTCCAGGACCTAAAAGAGGAATTGACTAGGGTACAGCTGGAGAACCAAACATTGCATGGTCTACTTCAGGAAGCTCATTCTACCATCAATTCTCAAGAAAAGGAAATTGGAGAGCTCGAGGCTGAACTTGGTAGAAAAATAGATTCCATCCAGGAACATGAACAGAGGGTTCAGACATTACGACAATAGTGGATTGACGAATTCAAGGGCACTCTGCAAAAACTCTCAACTCTTCCGGGTTTGTAACTTTTGCATAGGGACATGCAAAATGTCTAGCTGGGGGGAAATGATGAGTATAGAATTAGTCCACTATTTTACCTTATAATTTCCTTTTTATCTATATCCTTGGCCCTAATCCTGTCATCATTTGCTGAAGGAACCTTAATGTTTAATAAAATAAGGAAAGAAATTGGGGATTGATAATTTACCGAGAATCATAATAAATTTGGTTGTTTTGTGGCAGGAGATGGTTCGAGAGGAAGTTGAAGGTTGTTACAAACACAAGAACCTCAGGAATCTCATGAAGAAAAATTGAAAAAAGATGTTAAGACTTTATATTTTGGTTAAATTTGTTTTAAGCTAAAATTGGCCTATGGCCTTTTATCTATCTTAAGACTCTTTGTTTTTGTGAGTGGCTGAAAGGCTGAACGAACAAATAAAATTATCTACTATGTTTAGGATAATCAAATAGTATATATATGTGCATGATGAAACATAATACCAAGAGAGATATAATTGAGAAATCAGATCTGCATATTAAAAGACCGACATATTCTTTTTGTATCAGTCATCTTAGATGAAACTTAGCGTGGAGTAGATTGGTATTTTGTGATTTCCATCACTCAATAATTGGCGAAGGCAGGGCCCACTTCCTTGGTTATTGGTGATTTCAGCATTAGATTTACATGCGTGGTAATGTGTGTGTTACAGTCATTTGATTAATTTGATTTTTGTAATTAAATATTTGGTTATCATTTCTGAATCAATTTATTCATTATAACTATGTAGTTTATTATTGTCTTAATTCCATTATTTGGATTCTTGATTAATTTATTCAGCATCTGTTGATATATATATGTTTAATCGGATTAATGACAGTCAATGTGGAAACAGGTTGAGATCATAGAACGGAATCATAAAAAGCTAAACCTGGAAGCGTGAGATATTCTATTACAACTAGCACCCTTGATTATATTTTTGTCACACTTTTATTTTGCTTCATAGAGTTATATCTCTCTTTTGTTGGTAGTCTATTTTCGTTGCAGAATTATCCATTTACAACTTCCTATCACATTTTGTGATAGGAAGTCTACCAATTGAAGTTTTTCTTGAACACATATTTCATTAGTATGCATTCATCAACCCTTGGTTTATAAACCGCAGCTCTTCGGCATACTGCCATGACACACTTCAAAAGCTTATTTTCCTGAATTGACGCTTTAGGATGAACTGAGGAAACCCTTTTCAAGAACTTAGAATTAAGCCTATTCCAAGAAAATTAAACACCACAGTTTAGTCCAATTAGGGAGAATGTGGGATTAAAAAATGGACCAATGGCATTGTGCCACTTGTCATCATGCTAATGAATCTTAGAGGAGATGTGCTCACACATGTGTGAGAAAATCTTGGGAGATGGGATGTGTAAGATGGATGAATGCTAAGAGGTGTCTTGTGTAAGAGGAGGTGTAAGCGCCTTCAATGCAAATGTGGCTCAAAAAAGAGGACATGTAAGAGCCTTCAATATATGCAAAGGTGGCTCAAAAAAGATGACAAAAGTCTTTTGGGAGGGAAAAACCAAGTGGGTGGAATATTCCAAGAATATGCCATTTTGAATGAAAATAGAGTATTTAGTAAATCAAATAAATTGATTTACATCTGCAACTTGGTTAGTTGACCAAGGTTGACTTACCCTAGGGTGGAGTTAAAAGCTAGATAAATGAGGGGTTAGTGTTAGGAGTTAATTAATTCAGGATTAATTAACTTGAATGAAATTAATTGATTTATGACATTTAATTTAAATGCTTAGGTTTCTTTAAATCAAATGAGAGGATGGAAGAAAATTAGGATTTTAATTAAATAAAGTGATTTATTTAATTAAAGGAAGATGATGAAATAATTTGATAAAGTTCATTATATGATTTAAGGAGGAAATTTAATTAATTTAATTAATTAAATAAAAATTATTCAATTAATTGGTTAGTGTGGAAGTGATTAAGGAAGAATTGGTGTTAGTTAACTAGGATCAAGTGCATGATATTGATCAGGATATTTCGAGTGTCTACATTTTTCCCCTCTTTAAAGCAATGTACCTGTTGCGTTGGTTTAAATAATAACACTGGTGAGATCAAAATTCAAAAAAAAATCTGATTTTTTTGAATGCCCTAGTGGAAAGAAGTACACTAGTACATTGCCCCCTCAAGATATCAGGCGAAAAGGTCAATTTGAGGGTCGATCTTGCGACAAAGAGGTTCAACATGGATGTATGGATGGTTAAACTAACAAATCTTTATGATAATGATGATACAAATGAGATGAGTTAAGATGTTGAGAATAAAAAAATTATATTATCCTAAACATCTTAAATGACAATGCAATGCATGTGAGATGGATGATGTTTACCTATTATGATGATATGTATGAATATGCAAGATGTAGACGATTTGTGGATGACATGATATCATGTTAGTGTGAAAGAGGATAGAAGAAATAATATGATGAAAAAGGATCCAACAAGTCTATGATCTGTCGAGACTTTATTAGAGATGATGATGAATGATGATGATGTATTTCTTATCTAGGGATTGGGGACGTAAAGATCTTACTTTCCTTATGTTTGATAAGACACATAGATACGATGCATCAAGGTATAGACGACTAGGATGGTGTTGTATCTAGTGAGATGGACTTTGACTCGAAAAACAGATAGGAGTATCCTTGTTCACACCTGACATACGAAAACCTTACTAGGATGTACTTCAGAATTTTAAAAAATCTCAGACCAAGACATAGAAAGGCATAACCTCCCAATGTAATAGTCAACAAGTTGTCCAAAACACCTTCCATACACACCTAATAAAACAAGTATTCATCGAGGTTATATTACAAGAACATCCAACAAGCACAACAAACAAAAGATAAAGATCAATGCCCCATTCCTTTCTCTCTAAATTGTTTTGATAGACATCATCGAGAGGTCATTGGAATAAGTGCAATAAGATAAATCAACAAGACAAAGATCAAGTACACAAACAAGTCAATGTTCTTCATACGGCTAGCCAAGACTAAACTACGGTGATGTTTGATGTTGATGTACATTGTAGGAAGGATGCATCCTAGGACATGATGTTATCAGATGATGGTGAGATTGACTAGATGATAAGCTATTAATATCAATAGTTGACCAACTTTTTTACCTATTGACCCAAGCCTAAGATTTTTTTGACGTTTGAGTTCACGCTTTCAATTTGCTATACCTGTTTCCGATTGCGTTGTCGAAGGGTGAAGGTGAGGATCGATTTATTGTGAGTGGAATTTTATTGCAAGTGAAAGTAGAACGAGATGGATGATTTTGGGTTTTCTGAATGTTTTTGATATTTTGAAATGTTTTGAGGTTGTTTTGGGATTTTTGAGATGTTTTACAAATGTTTTGATTTTTTAAAATTTTCTATGTTTTTGGTGATTTCTCAGATTTATGACTGTTTTTGGATTTTGTGTCTTGGAGGCTGATCAAATATTAGCCTTTCCTATGTTTAAGCGTAGAGACGACGTAGTTTGGATACCATGTTTTTGATGTTTTCTAACTTTTTCACCTGTTTTGGGATTTGGACATGTTTTGGATGTTTTTGGATTTTCACATGATTTTGAAGATTTGGATATGGATATGTGATGATATCAGTGTTCTGTTTTGGGATTTTGTTGAAAACCAATCTAGGTTTGATTGATCAAATTGACAGATTTGTGATGATAACATCCTTGAGGATACACAACAATGCAAGGATAGTGTTAAGCAAGACGAGGATTGGGAAGGATATCCCAAGTTGATGATGGATTGGTTGGATTTGATTGATCAAGATTTTGAATCTTGATTTGGACCAAAGTTGTTTTGATGATTTCATGTGATGCTAAAGTGAAAGTTAGATGCGACCGATATTGATTGTTTGGATTGATGTTTGATGAAAGATAAAACTTGATAAGGAACATATTCTCATCAAAACATGTCATGGGCTAGTGATTTTGATTTTGGTTCACAAATGCTTGACCAATTTTATTTTACATTTTCCAATGTTCAAATCACCACATAAGTTGGAGGATATAGATCAAGAGTTATTCTGAAAGCAAGATGTAAATATTTTCCCCCAATGTCTAGCAATGTTTGAAAGGCCATGGGTGGATTCTTGGGTAGATGGATGGATGGATGGATATGCTAAGAATGCAAAGGATGCCAAGGATTATCTTGTGATAAGATAATGTGTTTGAATAGAGGATGCTCATTTGGATAATGCTTCATGGCTTAGATAATATTGGGTAGGATAGGATCAATGAAAATTACCCATGTCAAGATGATTACCATAAGAAAGTGTAAAGTGTGCACCAAAATTTGTCAAGATCAAGATAATCTGGGAGATGGATGCAGATATATGAAAATGGATTGAATAAATGGTTCATGGATAAATGGATTTATTATGGATGTGATAAGATGCTTTCTCCTGAAATTGCGCACATAGATGATCGATTCTACACATGACGCCTATTTTCTAGGTTTTTATCATGGTACTTGCCCAAAGCATCGCCCATGCGGTTTTTACTGGAGGACAATTTTTTTTATCTTTACTATTTTCATGATTTTTTATTTTTTATTTTTTGAAATATTTATGCTCATACTGAACCACCTGGTGGCGTTTATGTAGGTGCTTTTGTCATAACGTGCCATTGATATCCTACTAGAAGAATTTTTTTCGCTAAAATACATGCATTTGAATGCAACTTTTGAGAATTTTGTTCTACTTTGTTGATACCATGGTTAACTTTGTCTTTGTATGCACATCACGATAGAGTTCCTTCTAAATCCTTATGATGGAGGGTTGTTTCCAATATATGGTCATAGTGAGAATTAGATATCATGTGTGGAGGCGTGGATGGTGGAGTGTGTTTAGGAAAAGAAGATGGATTGGTTGATAGTTTGGAATATTTGACTTTCCAAACTTGGGAAGATGAGAAATGATGGGTGGATACAAAAGTGTGCATGGAATTAGGAATAGTTGCAACTTGATATAATTTGTACATTGCTTGGGAATCCTATTTTTCCCTTTTTGGACATCTTTGATGGATACTTTTCCCTTGTCTCTTTTCTCCATAGTTTCTTTTACTAATGGAGTTTGATAGGGATACTCATTCTTTGTATTATTTGGTATCCATGTGTAATTGATTTTTCCATTATGCTTCTTATCTTCTTTTGATTTCATAACATTCTTCATGCTTTGATTCAAATATTTCTTTTGATGTTGGTCCCAATTTGTGGATGGGGTGATTGGTGGATGAAGATTCATGACATGGCTAGTTTTAGTATTAGCATTGGTTTCATCATAAGGATTCTTCATGCTCCCTATGTTGATGCTTGCATTAGATAAAATTGCCCTCATTATTATAGAGGTATCATTGATATGTTTATATCCCTTAATTGTTGAATAACCAAGACCTTGATGCTTAGGATTGCCAATAATCTATATTGGTTCTAGGATACCCTATTCATGTAGGCCTAATCCTCTGCCTTTATAATTCATATGTTGAAATTTTTTATTTGCAATAGGATATGATTTACCTTGGAAACAAGATGCTAATCCTTCTCTATTATGTTGTGGATCTTCAAAGGTGATAGCTTCTTCATTGATAAGATAGCTTTCCCTAAAAAAGGTAAGTGATCCAAGTTTATAAGTGATAGGATCCTCCATATGTGGGATAAATTCCTGATTGATATCTTTGGCTTGATCTTGTGAAATATCAGATTTTAATGCTTCTTCAAGAGGTGTTGATGATCCACTGTCCACGTAACAATCTTCCTCATGATTCATTTTTGATATTTCTTCATGGGATGTTTCTAATTCATAACTTATGTAGAAGCCTTCTTCATAACCCCTTTTTGATATGTCTCTAATCTTTTCTATATCTTGATCAGGTGTACAAATGTTAAGATCAGGATACTCTTGTTCCTTTGTAATGATATCAAGAGTATGAGACTTTTGTTTTGAATGAATATCATCCACATGTCCATCCAAAGAAATCATCTCATGGGTAGATGGAGGAGTATGTGCTCTATGGATATGATCATCATTTGTGACATCTTGTATAGATAGGAGAGTTCCCATTAGATCATTATACTATTGTGGAGATACAAATTTTTATCTTGGTTAATGTTCGAATTTATTTTGACATACTTTGGATAAAGTTCTTGACATGGGTCAATTTTAGAGGATGAATTGCTTATAAAGGGTTCTTGGAAATCATCATTAGAAAAGGGAAGTGGCTCAATATCCTATTGATATTTGAGTGGATTTGGATCAAGTGTTGAGTTGAGGATTCGTTCAATATTCAAAACCATGCGGTCGAAGGATGTCAATATATCTTGGAAAGGACCACTGTTAGACTTTGGTGAAAGATGGTGATCATGCTTTGGAATAAACCCTTGAGATATATCCTATAACTCATTAGGTGATGTAGATACACTATCAACATGATCATTGGTGGATGGATATTGGATTATGTCAATAGGATCAAATAATTCTAACACTCCCTAAAATAGATCATTGTCGGGTATTGTTGATGAATTTTGATCATGATCAAAAAGTGACTCTTGATGCATGTTGATTTGATCATTGGATGGGGTAAAAAAAATTCAAGGTGCTTACTGATGGATAGATTTTGATCATTTTTTTCAACAATTATGGTGGAGAGATTGTTAATGTTTTCAACCATAGGATCCAATGATGTTAACATTTCTTGAATTGGATCATTGTCGAGTATTGTTGGTGGATTTCGATCATGATTGGAAAGTGACACTTGATATATCTTGATTTTGATCATTGGATGAGGTAGAAACATCTTCAAGGTGCTCATTGATGGATTGATCTTGATAATTTATCTCAATAGTTGTGGTGGATAGATTGTCATTGTTATCACTAGTGGTTGAATCTTGATCATTGTCCTCAACATTTATTATTTTTTGATAAATAAGGTCTTGGATGATATTTTGAGTTGAATACAATTTGAGGTTTTATGAATATTTTCTCTATGATACTCACAATAAAATCCAACCCTATTCCAAGGGAAGTTTAGGACAGAGTTGAAAGCAATTACCTTTGGAAGAGTGATGAGTTTTGCATTGAGTATCTTTCTTAGCACTGATTTGATTGGATCTCCAAAAGGAGTGTATTCACATTTGTGCTCTTGTGAGATTTGTGCTTCTTGAGGTGATTATTTTTTGTGATTGATCTTGGAGATGTGGTGATTGGGTTTGTTGTTGATGTTGTTTATCTTGATATCCAACCTCTTGACATTGGAGATGTGGTGATTGGGTTTGTTGTTGATGTTTTTTATCTTGATATCCAACCTCTTGACATTGGAGATATTGTTCTTGATGTGGTTTTGGAGACAACTCAATGTTTTGATGAGATAATCCTTCTGCAGTGTGTAGATTTTAGGGTGGAGATGTCTCTTGGTGATATGAATCAATTAATTTCCTAAGTGAAACAATTTGATTTTGTAAAATTTTATCTTTATTTTGATCTTGATATCCTTGATATAGTTTATTTGGTTTTTGAGCAAGGATATTTGGAATTTATACTTGTGTTTGCATGAGATCATGGATAGATTTATTTTGAACAATGTTTTGATTTGGGATGATGTTTAGATTTTGCATTATAGGTTGACATGGAACATTTTTGTGGTTGGGAAACAAATTGATTTGATTTAGGTAACCTTGATTTTGTATGGTGTTACCTTGAATTGGATCGATACATGGAGTTGCTAACATATTGTTTGGACTTTGAAAAAAATTGGTGTGATTCACAAACATATCTATCCCAAAGTTCACCAAGTGTGGATTTGATATGTTCATGTTTGGTAAGCTTTTATTTGGTATAGTCACATTTTGCATGTATAGATTTGGTGGGATAAAGTTGTTTGGAATAAGACTCATGCATTGATTGTTTGGTTGATAGATTTGTAGGTTCTAACTTTGATTTAAATCTACCATAGGGAAAGGTGATCCAAAATTTAGATTGGGAAAACTCACATTTGTTGTATCATTGAGGTCTGTAGGAGATAATAATCCCATGTATGGATTGTATTAATGTGAGTTTTGATAATCAATTGGTATTGTAAGGTCTTGGTAGTTTGGTTGACTTGGATTATTCATGATGTATGAATCGATTTTATATTCCATGTTTTTCTTGTGTTTTGAACTTGTTGAAAAAGTGAACCTCTAAAGTGTTTAGGACCAATGATGAGATGACGGATGAAAGGGGTGAATGATATGGGTGTTTGAACTTTTAAGAATTTTGGATCAATGCTAGACTTTAGGATTTAATTTTAATTGGTTTGATTTGGATAATGAATTTGTAGATGCCAAGACATTGGATGTGGCCTTAGGATGAACTTGTTCAAAGGGTTGCTAATTTAACTAGAGGTATGTGAAAGGATGCATTATCACACTCCTAACTAAACAAAGTGATTTTGATTTGGTTTAATGATGTACCCAAGTATAGATAATGATGTTTCCAAAGCTTTAAAGTTGTTTGTGGGATGGAGATGATAAATTTTTGGGATGGATGACGTGTTTGATTTGATCCTAAATGAACCTAAGAGGGACTTTGTTTACAAGATCAAGATAGTGAAGAACATGCTTTTCCCTAAGAGTAGTTCAAACCAAAAGACCAATGTTTTTCTTGGAAGACCATAAGATAGAAGATCACAAGCACATATGTGGGGTTCAATTGATTTAATCTTGGTTAATGAATTGGTTTTACCACATCCACACCTCTTGCTTAGCTTTCAAACTGAATGTCTATGTCTCAACTCCTTTTCATTCCACAAGGTCCATTATGTGAAAATCAAAGGTTCAAATCCATCATTTGCCTAGGTTGACTTTGGAGAGAACAAATTGAGATGTGGGCCCAAATATTTAGAAGCCTCTAAGGATAGAATCCCTAGGGACAAGCAGTAATATGTGGGCTTTTCAAAAGCATTTTCTCTTTCCAAAGGGTTTGAAATTTGATGATTTTTTGGGTGTTTATTTTTCCAATGTTTTAGATCCAAGAAAAGTGTTTTGATTCTGAAATAATGCACAATCCTAGGATAGAAAAGACAAATTTTGTTGAATTCCCACTTGGATTTCTCCAGTTGCGCTTATTTAGAGTGAATGATTAGAAGCTTGACCACACTTGCTCCCCTCCATGGCACTCACTTCTATGGGTCAACCAATCTTTGATTTCTCATGAATCCCTGTTGGTACTCAAAAACGCAGGTTTGAACCACGAGAGGTTGCCAAGCTCTCACAACGCTTGTGGTCAATGTACAAGGCCAATTGATGCAATTGTACCTTCTTCTCTTTAGGCTCTGCTAGACCTAGGCGGTGAACCTAATGAATGATGTAGATTTGAAAGGTATTTCCTGATGCAACAATCTACCCACAATGGCAAAGGTAATGGATAGATGAAAATATCTACAACTAATCCTACTCCTACTACACAAATGAAAGGATTTGAATGAAATGTTTATGGTAAATTCTATCTTTTGGGACATGGCAGATCAGTGCCTTCTATCTATTGGGAAATGGAGTCAAAAATAGAAAATGACATGTGTTTTCCTTCTCTGGCTTAATTTCAAGTTGTTAGGCACTTTATAAAATAAAATCCTATGACTGGCATATGACTTCATTAATTTATGGCTTGCATAAATAGTGCTGAAATGTTTTCTTATCGGGTTCTACTTCAACAATCCAAAAGAAATACTAAATCACTGTGACTTGTTTAAGAGGAATATAATTCTGACTTGCAGACACCAATCAATCAAATCATACAGAGTGAAATTTGCACTGTGATATATCAAATATACACTTGATACATTGATTTAAATGATTTAAAACTTCAAGTTGGAGACAACCCACATAAGAAATATAAATTATTATATCACAACAACTGAAAACGGAAAAAGTTTCACCAGTTTAAAGCATCTTCTCCATTGCATTATTTCAGGAAAGGCCCTGTCCATTTTACATTTTTTCCCAAAAAATCCCCTTCCTACTCTTACCTCTGAATCTCTCTCATCCCTTCTACAACTAAATTTTCAAATTATTTATACAAAATAAACCAAGGGTCGTGACCCTTCAATTTTACCCATTACAACTATTTGATATTCATGGCAGTAATTCAAAATATTTAATTATATTGCCTCTCGGCAAATTAAATATTTTTTACACTAGTCGAGCTTTGATTTTAATCTAATGCTTTGGAAACCTTTGATTTTAAACTTATCTCCCGTGGCTTTCCTTTATTTCACCGCTTTGACTTTGACGGGTCCCACCAATGACTGTCACGGCTTCCATTTCCCCTTACCGTGCTACCGCGGTCTCCTCCATGCCCTTCTGCGGTACTACGGTGACCATTCTTCAAACCGCTAGCCATTTTGCCTTTACTATTACCATGTTACCGTAGTCACCATGTGAACCGGTGGCTGTATCACGGTAACCACTACCTCTAACTATCGCTGGCCGCTTGTTGACCTTCCACCATGCTACCGCGGTGACCATACTAACTGTGCACGGTATAGTGGTAACTGCTAACTGCTACCACCAACTACTTTGCACGCTTCACTAACCGTCTGTCTCCATCGATTGCCAGCTACTTACCATTGACTGCTACCTATTTACCACGGCCACCATGGTCTGTGGTTTGACCATGTGCAATACCACGGTGAATACTTAATGCCTGCCTGCTAATCGCTACCGCCATACTGCATGCCCCTTTATGGGAGGCCACAGTAAAGCGGTAAGTGACATAAAAATGAATGTAAGGGAAGCGGTAAAGGTTGCAAGTATTTTTTTAAAAAGAGAATGAACTACTTCTTATGAAAAGATAGGAAAATGAAGGGCTTAAAAGGATAAATACTTAGGATTTCCCTAGAAATTTATGGAAAACAATAGGAAAACCTTAGGGTTTTTTAATGAAATTTTGGGTTCTAACAGTGGCTCTTGTTGGCGATGAGTGATTTGCAAATCACTACAAGAATCCAAAATATCGACTGGTAGAGCAGACCAAGCTAATGAATAAAAAATGATATGAAAATAAAGGCAATAGTAGATGGAGGGAATAAATAGAGCATGACTGGTATGAAAGATGGAGTAGATGGAGAAATGGAAAACCTACATTACTGTGCATGGAAAAGAAATTTTTAAAGAGGCATTGCTAAGAATTGTCCATGCACTGGCAATCCTTAATCCTCTATACCTACTTTGGTTCAAAAAATCAAACCACAAGGAATGGCCCCAGGCCACCCTGAAAATACAAACCTACACTTTCCTCTGTCATAGAGTTTGTTCTGATTAGAGCTCATTAGGTTTCTTTTGAAACTATCCCTTTCACCTGCCCTGCAACATGCATTGCCATTGAAAATCTTCAAGAAATCATTGTATTCAATCTGATTCATATTCATCTTATCAGTCTGCACTTCATCATTTGTATTACCATATAAAAAATATTTATCATCCTCAGCATACAAAGTGTAACCACAATCAACAAAAATTTCATAGGCATGCTCACTGTCATATGTTGCTAAATGTACCTGCAACTACATTGGGACCTGAAAATCTGAATACTTCACATGGGAATCTACAAATTCTATCTCATCAGCATCCTTTGAAATAATCAAATCAAAATTACTTCCCATTTCCTCTTTATCACCAATTGGTATTAAAACATATCCTTGATCCAGGAAATCATCCTTATACATACTTGGATCAACAAATGCTGGAAATCCATTATCAATAATATGCAAACCAATATCATTTTCTTGTAGGCATAAATCATTCAATTCATACCTCTTCCTGGACACAAACAAATTCATGATCAGCTTCAAAATTTTCATCACTGCGAGAGATGGACATGGAACCATTTGAATCACTACACACAGTATCTTCACTATCAAAGCATATATAGGCTGGGACCAAAGTCTTCGAACCATCTTCATGTGCATACTTCTGGTATTCTAGAGTTAACAAATCTGAAACTTGTTCACTACTGAGTGAACATGTTTTTGCTTCCATATCTTCTACCATGTCTCCAACTTCCTCTTGATCTTTATAAGAACTATAACAATCACTCTGTTGAAGATCAACATCCACAATTTCATCTTCACAATTTGACTCACAATCTGTTATACCAGAGGTACTCTCCATATCTTAATTGTCAGATAGCTTGATATCATTTTCTATTTCAGCTTCTGAAGCACTGCTAATGTATTCTCCAGATGGTGTGTCCCTATCATCTTCCAATTCAGTATCCATGTACATTGTCCCAAGCATGGAATCAATGAACTTATGTGCTGCACCCAAAGCATACTGCTTTGATGATTCTGGCCAATAAATTGATTCAAGCTCTGATGCTCTTAAAAATTGTTCAACAAATATGGGTCTTGTGGGCCTATGATGAGGAGGTAATTGCATACAAATTTCTACCATCCTATTGTATAGAGAGTTTACATTTTCCTCCTTATATCTCCTTATATCAAAAAAGGCATCCACAAGATTTTTGCCTCCCTCTTCTATTTGAATATACTCATCAAAAATACTTTGTTGTGAATAGAGTACATTACCTTTATTATCAAAATTCTCAGTTGCATCATGTGGTACTTGTGGTGTCCAAGATCTCTTGGAATTTGTATCTTTATTCTGATTGTATGATGACTTGGTTGGTGATGTACTTTGAGCACCTTTGACTCCCAATTGCAGCAGTTGTTGGTTCACTTGAATCATCTGCTGGTCTAATTGTAGCCTTTGTTGTCTCAATTCCTTCAACTCCCTTATTGACTGTTGTCTCCTTTCTTCTTCTGCCATCCTGACAAAATGTTACTGCTTCACAACACTCATGCATTATTTATCAAATGAAAAACAGAGTCGCCACCTACTTTTCCAAAAGTAGGAAAATGAAATGGATTGCTTTGGTTTGCCCTAGCAGAATCTCCAAAAAAATTGTAAAACTTTGCTGACTCTATAAATGGAAAGACTGAAAAAATCTTGAGTAATCCCCAGTAGAGTCGCCAAACTGTTGGTACTCAAAAACGAAGGTTTGAACCACGAGAGGTTGCCAAGCTCTCACAACACTTGTGGTCAACGTACAAGGCCAATTGATGCAATTGTACCTTCTTCTCTTTAGCCTCTGCTAGACCTAGGCGGGTGAACCTAATGAATGATGCAGATTTGAAAGGTATTTTCTGATGCAACAATCTACCCACAATGGCAAAGGTAATGGATAGATGAAAATATCTACAACTAATCCTACTCCTGCTACACAAATGAAAGGATTTGAATAAAATGTTTATGGTAAATTTTGTTGGAGTTGAGAAGATACAACACCACAGAAGCCCAAAAGATCTTTGCAAGCAAATAACCTATTACAAGGAGAAGCAAAGAGAAGCAACAAAGGAAATGCTCAAGAATGTGGAGCCATGAATTCACACAAAATGTAAAATGAATTATTGATACAAAAGATAGTTTTCAACTACATATAGATGAAAACCCTAAAAAGGAAAACCCTAGGCTTGCACAATAATAATTAATAAAGTAATTAATTATTATGTACCTAATGTTAGCTTAAGTGAAAAGAGGTAAAAGGAACTTTACGTAATTAAACAAATATTGTTTAATTAATAAAGTAAATACCCAATTACTCTAACAAATTCTATCTTCTGGGACATGGTAGATCAATGCCTTCTATCTATTGGGCAATGGAGTCAAAAATAGAAAATGACATGTGTTTTCCTTCTTTGGCTTAATTTCAAGTTGTTAGGCACTTTATAAAATAAAATCCTATGACTGGCATATGACTTCATTAATTTATGGCTTGCATAAATAGTGCTGGAATGTTTTCTTATTGGGTTCTACTTCAACAATCCAAAAGAAATACTAAATCATTGTGACTTGTTTAAAAGGATTTTAATTCTGACTTGCAGACACCAATCAATCAAATCATACAGAGTGAAATTTGCACTGTGATATATCAAATATACACTTGATACATTGATTTAAATGATTTAAAACTTCAAGTTGGAGACAACCCACATAAGAAATATAAATTATTATATCACAACAACTGAAAACAGAAAAAGTTTCACCAGTTTAAAGCATCTTCTCCATTGCATTATTTCAGGAAAGGCCCTGTCCATTTTACATTTTTTCCCAGAAAATCCCCTTACTACTCTTACCTCTGAATCTCTCTCATCCCTTCTGCAACTGAATTTTCAAATTATTTATACAAAATAAACCAAGGGTCATGACCCTTCAATTTTACCCGTTACAACTATTTGATATTCATGACAGTAATTTAAAATATTTAATTATATTGCCTCTTAGAAAAATTAAATATTTTTTACAATAGTCGAGCTTTGATTTTAATCTAATGCTTTGGAAACCTTTGATTTTAAACTTATCTCCCGTGGCTTTCCTTTATTTCACCGCTTTGACTTTGACGGGTCCCACCACTAACTATCACGGCTTCCATTTCCCCTTACCACGCTACCGCGGTCTCCTCCATGCCCCTCTGCGATACTACGGTGACTGTTCTTCAAACCACTAGTCGTTCTGCCTTTATTGTTACCGTGTTACCGCGGTCACCATGTGAACCGGTGGCGGTACCGCGGTAACCTCTACCTCTGACTACCGCTAACCGCTTGTTGACCTTCCACTGTGCTACCGCGGTGACCATACTAACTATGCGCGGTATAGTGGTAACCGCTAACCACTACCGCCAACTACTTTGCACGCTTCACTAACCGTCTGTCTCCGTCGACCCCCAGCTGCTTACCATTGACTACTACCTATTTATTGCGGCCACCGCGGTCTGTGGTTTGACCACGTGCGGTACCGCGGTGAATACTTAATGCCTGCCTGCTAACCGCTACCACCATACTATAGGCCCCTTTATGGGAGGTTGCGGTAAAGTGGTAAGTGACATAAAAATGAATGTAAGGGAAGCGGTAAAGGTTGCAAGTATTTTTTAAAAGAGAATGAACTGCTTCTTATTAAAAGATAGGAAAATGAAGGGCTTAAAAGGATAAATACTTAGGATTTCCCTAGAAATTTATGGAAAACAATAGGAAAACCTTAGGGTTTTTAAATGAAATTTTGGGTTCTAACATCTCCCATGACAAACTCTTCATCTCTACTAAGAACTGCAATTATATGGGACGACTTTAGAGGTTTGACCTCTTGATACCACCTGATAGTTAGGGATTTTGGATTCTACACAAATTGGTTCGTAATCAAGGCACCCATTCAGATGGCCACACGAGAGGCAAGATCAACCCATATAAAGAGTATCACCTGCTTGTCCGTAGGAGCGACTGTAATGATGAGTTTCCTCAACATTCGAATTTTTATACCAGTTGGGAGTAGCTTGGCATTTAGCTCATTATCGATTTGAGTTGTTCCCTTGGGGTGAGTATTTTTTCCCACCAAGGCATGCCCTTTAAAGGTAAACAATAGCAAAGAAGTAAATTTGTAGTTCAACCACCTAGATTGCATAAATAATTAGGAGGGAGCACACACAATGTCCTTTCTTCACACTCGCATGATTGTTCAATTTTAAGCCCAAATTGAAGTGTGTAGGAAATATTTTACACAACCTAATGTCACTAAAATTATTTTGATTCTCAAGATCACCATGAAGTGTGAGAGAAGTGCATACACATTTGAATGACACAAGTTTTTAGAGAAGATTACAAAACAAAGCAAACACAAATTCTTTTTAGTCATAAAAGCAATGATGGATTATTTTTAAGCACCAAAATCAAATGTGAAGTTGTTTGTTTAATTTTTAATACCCAAAATCAAATCTAGTGAGTTTCTAATGTTATTTTTAATCCAACTTTGACAAATCTTGTGTAGATGATTAGTTTTAAGCCCAAATTAATGCTAGTTGGTCCTAAAGCATGAATGAAAAATAACATATGATGGGTTATTTTCCCATGAGTGTTTGAAAATACTATTACAATGGATATCAAATGATTTTTATTTCACTTCAATGCTCCATGTTCCTCTTAAAACCTACAATAAATCTCAAAATGCTAGATGAGATCAAGAAATAAGAAGATATGAGGGTTAGATGAATGATTAAGCATAAAAACCCTAAAACTTAGACCAAGTTACAATGTTATTTGACTTTAAGTGTAAAATTGAAAATTTTAACTCTACAAAAATTGAGAAACATCTACACCATTACATAACTTATGAAATTCTACCCCATTTACAAAAAAAAGATTTGAAAAAAGACCTACGTATGACCAAGATATGGCCATTTTAAGATTGACTATAAAAACAAAAAAACAATAGCATCGTCATTTGGACATGATCAACGTTGTTATTTAAGACTTTCAACGTTGCTATTTATAGTTGTGTCTCTATTTGAGGATTTCTGTGTTGTTTTACTAAATTCAGCATCTCTTTGTGGAAAACAGAGACCACGTTTGCATCGTTGCACCCTAGAAAGATAGAAAAGAGAAAAAATGACGAAAATGGAGAAAAAAAATGTGTTAATTTCAAGATTTGTGCCCTCCTTCTAGTGCCAAAATTTGAATGTTATTTCTTAGACCTGCTCAACCATGAACAAACAAACAATCATTAATCAACAAGCAAGTATAAACCAAGCATTCCCTATGAAATTCCTTAAACATAAGAACATGAAAACAAAGCAAAATATCAAATAAATTAATAATGAACCACTATTCTAATGCTCAAACCAGCATCCCATAGGGGGATTGGTGCTTCTTTGATGTGGAAAGAAGCCTTTTCCCAATCCCTTGATAATATTTGGATGGATGTGTGATGAACAAAATGTCAATAACCTAGCTATGGATGATGAAGTCTATGCATATGCCTATAGTGCTCTTGCTCTAACTTGTGGATGATATTGTGGATAATGACTTTTCCTCAGATTGTGGATCCTCTTTCAATAGAGAAGGCCTCTATTTATAATGAAGAAGGTTTGAAGAGCGAAGAATGTGGATAATGTGGGATTAAAAAATGGACCAATGGAATTGTGCCACGTGTCATCATGCTAATGAATCTTAGAGGAGATGTGCTCACACATGTGTGAGAAAATATTGGGAGATGGGATGTGTAAGAGGAATGAATGCCAAGAGGTGGCTTGTGTAAGAGGAAGTGTAAGATCCTTCAATGCAAAGGTGGCTCAAAAATTAGGACAAAAGTCCTTTGGGAGGGAAAAGTCAAGTGGGTGGAATATTCCAATAATATGCCATTTTGAATGAAAATAGAGTAATTAGTAAATCAAATAAATTGATTTACATCTACAACTTGGTTAGTTGACCAAGGTTGACTTACCCTAAGGTGGAGTTAAAAGCTAGAGAAATGAGGGATTAGTGTTAGGAGTTAATTAATTTAGGATTAATTAACTTGAATGAAATAAATTGATTTATAACATTTAATTTAAATGCTTGGGTTTATTTAAATCAAATGAGAGGATGGCAGAACATTAGGATTTTAATTAAATAAAATTATTTATTTAATTAAAGGAAGAACATTAGGATTTTAATTAAATAAATTGATTTATTTAATTAAAGGAAGATGATGAAATAATCTGATAAAGTTCATTATCTGATTTAAGGAGGAAATTTAATGAATTTAATTAATTAAATAAAGATTATTCAATTAATTGGTCAATGTGGAAGTGATTAAGGAAGAATTGGTGTTAGTTAATCAGGATCAACTGCATGGTATTGATGAAGATATTATGAGTGTCTATAGGTATAATGAATTAATTTTGTATTGCAAATGTATTTGCAACCTATCTTAGGTCCATTCTAACATATTGCAGCATGCTACATGCTTGACTTGTTTTTGGAGAAGCTTTGTACAAAATTGAAGTGACAGTTAATCTTTTTGGTGAATAAGGGATGCATCTAATCAAGTCGACCTAATTGATGCTTGTAGATGAGTTCTAGATATGTATATTAGATAGTTTTTAAAGAAAAATAGACATGTATGCAAATATGATTCAAGGAAAATATGTATCTGCTTGTATGTAAATTTACTGAGCATCCAAGGAATTGAATCAACATTTGTTAGGTGTATCTTTATCAGTTCAATTTTTGGTTGTAAGCCATTGTATCTTTGTAGGCAATGAGCCTCTTATTTTGGACAGTGAGTCTTGGTAGTGAGCCACACTTTGTAATATCTTATAACCGATTATATTATATTGTAAGCTAATCCTCATCATGGTTTTTCCCATTTTGGGTTTTCCACGTAAAAATTGTGTTCATGTGTTGTGTGCTTTTATGTTTTGTTAATGCTCTTTCTCATTATTACTATTATATGCATTGGATTATTTGGATGGTGTGTGTTCAATAAGTTTAAAAAGATACTAATTCACCCCCCTCTCAGTATCTTGGGTGTTCAAAAATTGGTATCAGAGATTGGTTCCTCTAAAGAAGCCTAACAGATTGAGAAAGATCTTGAAGATGGGACAAATGGATGATAAAGAAGAAATCTGGACAACTCTTAATGATCTTGACAAAGCTGAAAATGAAAAAAGAGATCTGAAAGAAAATATTGATGAAGCAAATGAATGCATCAAGAAATTGAAAGAGCAATTAAAAAAATCAAAGAAATACATAGAGATGTAAGTGAGCAATTAAAAAAAGCAAATGAAGAGATCATTGGATTGAAGGTGCAAGTGGAGGAAAATAAGAGAATTGAATTTTTTTGAATATAGTGGTCCAAAGAAATTCTGATGAATGCTCAAGGCTTGAACAAGAAGTGATAAACTTGAGAACAGATTTGGAAAAAGCAAGAGTCTATGAAGATAGCTTCAAAAAAATCTCCACCAAGATTGATGAGTTGATTGCAGGATAGAAACCAACTAAAGATAAAGGTGGCTTGGGATTGGAATCAAGTGAAAGCTTAAAGGCTATGAAGACCTCAAACACAATGAACAATAAAAAGACTCAAGATAAAGGAAAACAAACAAGAAATCCAAGAAGCTTTGCTAGAAGACTGCCTATCAGACATCCAAATGCTCAAAGGTGTCCATCTTTTAATGGTGTTTGTTTTGCATGCAATAAATTAGCTCACAAGGCAATGGAGTGTAGAAGTAGAATAAACCAGTATGTTGGATCCTTTTCCGAACAATGTTTTGCATGCAAGAAAATTAGACATAGAGCTAGTGAGTGTAGAACTAACATGATGAATTGGTTTAATGGAGGTAGAATGAATCAATATTTTGCTGGATACTGTTATACATGTAATAAGTTCTTACACAAAGAAAATCAGTATAGATCAAGGGTTAATGGAGGTCAAAAAAAGCAAAAAAATGTTGTTTGTTACAATTGCAACAAGCCCAGACACATTTCAAAAGTATACAAGAGTAAAGGAGGAAAGAAATATGATCCAGTAAAGAAGAATGAACCAGTGAAGAAAACTGACAAGAATGAGGTTAATCAAGAAATGAACAAGATATGGAAGAAGAAATATGAGCTAGTAACATCAAAGTGAGTTTGTTCCCTCATCTGGTGCAGACAATCCCTTCAACAATTAGACCCAACATGGTCTTAGGGGGAGCATTAACATAAAATTATTCAACCCCTTAGATATCAAGTGTGTCAGAATTTGGCACAAGGATATGCTATAAAGAATGAACAAAAAGAGCTTATGCAAAAGGAACTGGAAGAAAAGTTGTAGGCATGATCATTTACGAAAGAAATTAGGGGTTTTTTAGTGCAATGAAGAAGAGCTTTTATCAGATTTTTGAATTCTATCGCATTTAATGTGAATTAGGGCAACTCATTGATCCATAAAGCGAATTTGTAAGGTGTTTTGAGCACTTGCGTAATTGAAGAAAGTGGAGATCGATTTGGAGCAATCTTGAGGTGAGTTGAGCAAAACCCTAGTTCTAGTTCTAGCGAAGGAAAAAGGTATTTTACTCTTCTGTATTGTTGTGGGTTTGTGTGAATCTTCTTTCTGAAATCATTAGAGCTCGGTGTGTAAAAATATGACAACCCCTATAGTCATAAAAGCGTCAGAAATACCTAGACCTTCCTACAGGAAGTATTCCATGAAGGTATTTGAAGATGACCCTCTTGGCGCCTTCTCATCGATTCCTCACAGTGTCATGCCCACTAAAGACACTAGAATGTACATTCATGTTAAAAATGAGGAGTATAATCACAACAAGTTGATAGATTTGTGGAACAATGAGCTCATCGGGGCTGATTTAATGATAAAACCAGAGTACGAAAATATTGTTTTGAAGAAGTTGCACCGGTGGAATTATTTTCCCAACTTCAGTTCCACTCTTGATGACAAGTATGTTAAACCTACTCTTAGCAGAATGCATGATAATTTTTTGTGTACTGATAGAGCTCACTTGATAACTAAAGAAGTGATCAAGGTTTTTACCAAACTCTGTGATGTTAGACCCGTCCCAATGTTAAAGTCTTTGAAAAATGAAGTGGTGATGGAACTCACTGGAGCAACATTTGATAGAAGAGCCCTTGAAAAAAAACCCATTACCAATCCTATTGTGAAGTATGTAGCTATAATGATCGGTCACAAGATCTACTTCACAAATAGGGAAAACTTTGTGTCTGCTACAACTACATACACTGGATATGACATGACAACAAATGGAGCAAAATATGATCTGTGTGAACTTCTCCGACAACAATTGTTTGAAATTTGGAGATGACAAAGGAGAAGAAATATGCATTTAAGTTTGGTTCCTTGATTGTTTGTTTGTTGTTCTACTTCCTTAGAAGTCTTCTTGGAAGAGATGATGTAATAATATGGGATACATCAAGACCTGTTGCACATCAAATTTTTGATTATATACACAGCTTGGGTGATCTAAAGAATCGAGACAATGCTTTGACAAAATTCTTTGTTGTATTCAAAAGCAACATGAATGAATGAGAAAGGATTCCAAGGAATATTATTGAGAAATACAAGGATGACATCATATTTCATGTCTCCTTAGATGAGTGCATGATAGAAGTAGTTGAACCCTGGACTATCTGGATCCAACTGTTGGGTTATTAAATTATAGAGGATGAAGCAGAAGGCTATGTGCAAATCTTATTGAAAAGCCCAAAAGATCCCAATGAAGCAAGAGTTGGCACATATGTAGAAAAATCTATGGAAATTCACATGAAGCATAAGATTCCTGTGATAAGGAAAAATATAGATAAAATGCTCAAAATGGTTGGCTTCACTTATGAATAGGCTGCATAAGGAAGAGCCTTGGGAGAGAATATGATTGGAGAATAATTAGGATTGAGGAGATCCAGTAGGACTGCTCCTTCAAAACTTGCTTATGCTCCTACATCAATAAGGGAAAAGGCCTGGCTCCTTCTAGACCTGCTACAAGATTTGGGAAAATGAAAGAGACTCCTCTAGTGTCACCATTCAAAAGAGGCAAAAAGGAAAAGGCAACAAGGGAGAAAAACCTCAGCATCACTGAAGAACAAGAAGAAGAGGAGGAAGACCCTGTAGCTAAATCGGTAAGGAAGAAGAGAGGGAACATGCCCTCTAGTGAAAGTGATTCACAGGAAGCAAGTGTTGGAACCAAAAGATATCATTATATATCATCCTCCGAAGATGAAGCAAAAATATGTTTTGGTTTTCATGTGCACACCAAATCAGACTCGAAGAAGGCAAAGAGGTCAGAAGAGGCATCTCTAGAACAAGAAGAACAAAAAGCCTCATCGGTAAGACTTGGTTCTCATCTCAGATTAGAGGCATTGGTTAATAGCTTAGTACATTTTGAAGATATGTTATAGCCTACCACAAAAATTTATACTCAAGTAGGTAGAGAGGACAAGAAAACATTGGTGTTGGCCATTATTCAATTTGTTATTACTTTGGAAGTTAACTGGGACTATGTTAAGTCCAATGTACCTGAGAAATTGTGGGAGGCCCTAATGAAAAGAAGATCAAAGGCTAGTAAATAGGAAGAAAAGATAAGGAACAAGGAATTTGAGGAAATTGGATCCTCTTTGACCACAGATGATAAGGAAACCTTGAAGAAGTTTTTCTCAAAGATGTTTTGAATGAAGAAAAAGGTAAACACTTTGATGACAAAAGATAAAATGAAAATAAAGAAGATAAAGAAAGAAACTGCAGAAGTCATTAGGGGTATGGATGAGAAATATGGTATGCTTAGTGTAATCCCATCTGGTTCTGCATCGAAACCAAGAGAAGAGGATTTTGTAGAGGTAAAGGAAGACATCCCTCCAGAAACAAGTAATATAGGCGTCCTTCCAAAAATAAGTGCTACAAATAATCCTCTAGAAATAGAGAAACAGAATGAGGAAAATACTGAAACAAAGAAGCTTGATGTTGTCCCTCCTAGACAAACTGAAGGAGAAAAAGATAAAAATCAATGTGAAAGGAATGAAGAAGGAGAAGGAGAAGAAGAAGAAGAAGAAGAAGAAGAAGAAGAAGAAGAAGAAGGAGAAGAAGAAAAAGTAGAGGAAGAGGAAAAATTAGAGGAAGAAGAAATAAATGGGGAATCTGCTAGCAAGAATGAAGAAGAAAAAGGGCACGTTGTGGAATCACAAAGTTCCTCTAGAGAATCCTCCTCTGGCAATGATGTATTAAAAGGCTTTCTATCCAAGCAGATAAGATTCTATCCGGTAATTTCTCCAGAACTTCTACAACTCCCCATGGTTCAAGGCAATGTGGATTTGGACAAGATATCTCCAATTCACAAATTGGTGAGATAGGAGATACATTGCATGCATCTAGGAGAAAATAAATTTTGGAAACACACCAAAAGGGGACATAACTCATTGATGATGCCCTCCAAACTTTGCAGGAGGCCACACCTGGTACATCAATAGATACATCTCTCACTTCGATGGAAAATTTGAAACTTCTATTGGATTCCTTTAAGGAATATGCCTTTGAACATGGTGAGAATATTAGACAGGAAATTTAGGATAAAATGGTAGAGAAATGGCTTTCGGAACTTCATGATAAGTATTCTCTGGCACACACCAATGTGGAAAAGAGCCTAGAAGTCATGTAGGCTTGTGAGTCTAAAGTAAATATTGTATTTGCTTACTATATAAGGTGGTTGGATACCACACAGAGTATCAAAGATCTCATGGAATCCATTGAGTCCCAGTTGATAGTTGTTTCTAGTATATATAGTGCATCTAAAGATAGAGACAAGTCAACTTCGAATGCTATCTCTACTCACAAAGAGAAATTCTTTATGCTACAAAAGCATAAGGAAGAAATTATCATAAAATTTGGTCTGCTAGGTGACTGTGTGAGAATGGAATACAATATGGTGGCCAATGCTTTGGCTAATGTAGAAAAACTAGACAAGATCAACCTGACTCCCTACACACTGGATGAAGTTGAAGAGAGCCTGATAGAGTTAGAATCTCTGAATAGGATGTTGATATATGCTAAGAAGAGTTGGGAGAATGGCAAGTCAACATGGAAAGGTATTCTCAAGGAGCTTCAAAGCTCACCTTCCTCTAGGTAATACCTTTTTGAGTCTACACCCTTATGTATATATGTATATTCATATTTTTAGACCGCCCCTTGTCCTTGATGTCAAAGGGGAGAGAATGTCATGAAGAGAAAAGGGGAGACTCTGTTGAATTTTTTTTTGGAACATGTTGCCATTGATGACAAAGGGGGAGATTGTTGGAATAATGAAGAAGAACATCCCATTATACAACTTTTGTTTTTTCATTGATGTCACCATGTTATATGAGTTATAATTGCATCACCATAAGTTCAAGCTTGATCTGGTGTTCTGAATCAGCATGCAAAAATGTCCTCCGGTATTTTGGTCTGCAATCCTCTATTGATGAATATCTTTCATTGTGGTTTTAGGAGATGGTTCTTGGTTGCTAGAAGACTATAAATTCATAATTTCATGTGTGCAAGTGCTCGTGCGACGATTTGGCATCATTTTGTTGTTGTATTTTGTTATTAGGTCTATCTCTGGCCAACCCAATAAATAATTGATGGTATAATTAATTAATTTTGTATTAAGGATGTATGTGTGACCTATCTTAGGTCCATTCCGACATATTGTAGCATGCTACATGCTTGAATTGTTTTTGGAGAAACTTTGTACACACTTGAAGCCGATAGTTAATATTTTTGGTGAATAAGGGATGCATCTAATTAAGTCGACCTAATTGATGCTTGTAGATGAGTTAGATATATATATTGGATAGTTTTGAAAGAAAAATAGACATGTATGTGAAGATGATTCAAAGAGAATATGTATCTGTTGGTATGTGAATTTACTGAGCATCAAAGGAACTGAATCAACACTTGTGAGGTGTATCTTTATTAGTTCATTTTCTAGTTGTAAGCCATTGTATCTTTGTAGGTAGTGAGCCTCTCATTTTGGATAGTGAGCCCTAGCAGTGAGCCAAACTTTGTAATATCTTATAACTGGTGATATTATATTGTGAGCTAATCCTCACCGTGGTTTTTCATATTTTGGGTTTTCCACATAAAAATTTTGGTGTTCATGTGTTGTGTGCTTTTATGTTTTGTTAATGCTCTTGCTCATTCTTACTATTATATGCATTGGAGTATTTTGGATGGTGTGTGTTCAATAAGTTTAAGAAGATACTGATTCACCCCCCCTCTTAGTATCTTGGGTTTTCAACACATAAGAATAGGCCTCGAAGGACTTAAACCGCATTATTCAAAGGATGTAAAGGCCAAACAAGGTTGATCAATTGACCTTGTAAAATAAAATATTTCTCAAACCTAGGCACGAGGGGCGGATAATTTCATGGATTTTGATGGCTCAAGTTGTTTTCAACATAATTGGGAACCAGTGGTAAGGGGTCAATGATAGATTATAATGCTGACAAGGGAAAAGATTTAAGGGGTTTTAGGAAGGTATTTTGACAACAAAAAAACCCAAGGCATTGGTAGTGAACAAAACCCTAAGTCTAGATACTTGAAACTGGTTGAATTTTATATAATTTAGCAATGGAACCAAAAAATTGTAAGGGTTCCATCAGTGGCTCCAGTTGGGGACGTCTGTTCCTCCAAAATAAAGCAAGATTCCAGAATCTCAGGTTAAAGCAGACCAAGCACAGAGAACTCAAAACCAGGACCTACCTGGACAAGGCAGGAAGATCAAACCAAAGCAAGCAAGATATTTACAATATGTACATGATTGTACAACATATCCAACTTCATTTATTTTCAGAAGCCTCTTTTGATGCACAAGCTCTCAACCTGTACTATGCAATTTCATCAAGCTTCAACTTCACTTGGTGGCCCCATGCCCTCAAAACTTAGGATAGGTATTTTCCCCTATCAAAGACCTTATTTTTGTTTTTTGTATTAGGCCAAAACTAAAAAAATTTCCATGAACTATCCACCAACCACTCTTGCTATGGTTACTACAATCGACCATACTTGCCATGTGTCCAAATTTTCCATCATCATCCTAAATTTTTCCTAACTGAAAATTGCAATCAGATAATACTTGAAACCAATATTCTCTGCAATATACGACCCCAACCCACTCAATAGCATGCCCCAGTAAAGGATTATCTAATTGAATTGAGAAAGCTAAACACTCATAGTCCACTTGATCATTTAGGTCATATGAGTTGATACCAACTTCGATTTGCACATCGAACAAAAAACCCTCATAAACACTCAACTCAAGATCTTTATCCAAGAGCGTATGCCTTGACCTCCTGAAATCATATTGCAATTCCCACTTTGATGAGTCAAAGTGCACAAGAGGCTCATATAAAACCTTAAAATCATCCCTTGGCCTCAGTCCCATGTCAAACAAACACTTATCTTGTGTGATGAATAAGAAGTGTTGATACACAACCATATCCTCAAGTTGATGTTCACATTCCCCTGAGCATACCATACTATACATATTGTCACATGCTCCAATACAATGGAAACATGATCTATCATAATTCATTATAGTCTGACTCATATTCAACTCAGGGTCATCAACACAAACACCATTGTCAATTATATACCATGCATCAAATTATATCTCCATTTCAGGTTCATTAACATTTTCTAGTTCATTCCTCAAATTATCTTCCAACTCAAAGAAAAATATTTCAAAAGATGGCTCAAATAACTCAGAATTAACATCATCAACAGTAAGGAACCCATGTGCCTCATCCATTGATACGTATGATGACTCAAAAGTGAAGAGTTCATTATAATCTAAAAATTGTTCATTACAATTTGAACAAGCTTCTTCATCCTTTTCTTCGTCAATACACGCTTTTTCAAAAACAATCATGTCCATTTTTGCAACAAAACTTGCATATTCCACTTCTTATTCAAATAGATAATCAAGAACAACTAGGACATGATCTTGTTGGTTAGTGCCACAATATTTACTATTCTTAGTAGTATGCTTTGGCTTAGGATGTTGAATGCATATGTTCTTGTCTTAAAATTCATCATTGTTCAAAAAACTAGTATGCTTTAGCTCTAACATGACTGAATTGTACTCTATTTATCCATTACACATAATTTTTTCATTCACTTGTAAAGGAAAAACCCTATGAGAATTAGTATCACTACATCCCTCCTACAAAGAGAATGCTTCTAGATCATCATCAGAGAAGGATCTAAATTCTTCAGAGAAATGATTAGAAGTTTCATCTTCCCCTTGATCATTATTGCAAGGGAACTCATCATTACCCAAGCTATGCTTAGGGTATTTAGAATGAACATTCAGATCCTCATTCTCAATGCCTCAACTATTGACTTGTGTGGAGACAACAAAAATGCTCACAAATGTATCTTCTTCCTTATCACTAGTGTACTGATTTTGACCTAGACTACTTGTGAATTGGTTACCATCATTGTCTTCACCCATACCAAAAGACACATGTCTATTTTCAAATACAACCTCCACACTTACCTGAGGTGTCTCATGATTTTCCTCAACATGAGATCCACCACTAACACTTTGGGCTTTCATACTTCGTGCATAATCACATTTGGCCTCTTCAACAATTCTGATCCAATCAATTATTTGATCAAAACCCTGGGGTTTCAATCCTTATGGTAAGGTACTCAATCCTGGCTCAAAAAATTCATAGAACAAGTCAATGCACACTGTATCAACTTTAGTTTGAGACTTTTAGGAATTTCAAGAAAGGCATCCAAAAATCTTTCCAATAGGTCATATGGTGGTTCTTCCTTATATCTTTTCATACTAGATAATCCTTGAACCAAGGGCATCTGATTATCATTGTTTAAACTTTTTTGACGTTCAATATGAAATTATTAATTGTACTAGGTGATGATGGACACACCAAAACAATAAAATCATCTTTATGATGATAATTATTGCCATATTTTGCTCCACTTATATGAGAGGTGCTAAAATAACCGACACTTGCAGCCATATACCCTTTCATTATTGAATACATCAAATTATTTTCAATGTCCATGGAAATTTGATATGTAGGATGTAATTTTTTGGGCTCCTTATCTCTCAATAAGGAGCTCATTTCTTCATCAAATACACCCAAATACACAATCAAACACTTTGCATCACTCGGTCTCATGTTTTCAAGAATATCCTATTGCCTTTGCAAATCTAAGATTGAAAGTTGGGACCAACTCCTCTTCATCCTTTTGAATCCCCATAAGTCTTTTCCTTACTAAAGTCAGATTAATCCTTTCACCAAACTATCCTATAAAGGCTACCACAAATTCATTCCATAAATAAATAGAACATACTGACAGGCATGAAAACCAGTCTATAGCATCTTCATTTAGAGATTGAACAAAGAATTTCATGACAACATCTTCGTGATCTATCTCATAATCTCCTGTCAAATCCATAAATGTATGCAAATGTCTATAAGATGATTTAGAACCTTGTCTTGTGAATTTTGGAAAATGTTCCCTAACATCATTAGGAACAAGGTTTGGGAAACTCTGAATACCACTAAAGTTTAATGGCCTATATTTCCCAATAAATAAATTTATTTGATGGCCTAATAGGCAACATACCTTGCATGTTCTTACTTGGCAGTCCACAAGGAAATATATGGGAATGATACATTCCTTGTATCCCTTTACAAACCTCAAATATCAACTTCATAGTTGATCATTCACTACCCTATTATTTGATTTAACCATGACCTCAAAGTGCACAACTCAATTACATATATGCATTAGATCTTCTAATGGGTAGATTTTAAAGATAAGCATACTTCTTCACCAAAATAAAGAAACTTAAAATTACACCTTAGAAGTATGTGAAATTACCACTACCATTTCCCTTTATTAGTTCTCAAACTAGTTAATAGGGAACCAAAATTCTTCCAAATCACTCAACATGGTTTTCACACAAATTTATGCTACTTGAAAACGAAAATAAGGGAAATACTTGGATATGCTACACAATCGCTTTGAATTATGCTTCCGATTGGATGAAACTTTCATCAGGTTCTTTGCGTAGAGTCGCCACCTCCTTTTACAAAGGAATGAACTTCAAAAAGATGAATTTCCTTTCAAAATTTAATTTCACTTTAAGCTTCCTTGATCAACAAAGTCACACGTAACTCCTTTATATTTTTTGCACTACAACCCTTTCCAGGTTTTGAGTACTTAAAATCTGAACTAGATGTCCAGATTCAGTAAATCCTTTTACTCTCTCAAGATAATACTGGATCTCACCATTCACCTATGAATCTGCTAGAATCTAATGATAATTAAAGGTAAGGATTGGTCAACAAACAAGTAAGGATTCTGAGGCCCTTAGTTCTACACTTCAAGCTCTGTGAAATCCAGGAGGGTTATCCTAGCAATGTGCACATGATATTCTGATGCCATTTTATCATAAACATTGTAACACAAAGATAATTCTCATAAAGAGGCTCAACTAATGGAACGTATCATAGAAGTTGGTTATTTCTTAATAATAGTTCATATTAGGAGATAACGAATGGTAATGGTAACATAATTATAACCCATTTCTAAGAATTTGATTTAATGAACAGTTTGTTTTTGAATTAATCAACACAATGCAATACAATTACCTCACTTAGACCAGTGCCTCATCATCATAATGGAGTCAATTCTAACACCCACATAATTTGACAACAATTTTCACACATGACACTATATGAAGCTTTGAAAACACTGCATCATAGTATTCCAACATTATATCTCAACAATCACTTCTTACTAGCATCCTATCATTCAATTTAATATAAACCTATAGCTCTATTCAAGCATTTACATCAATTCTTTAAATTAACAAGAATAAAACCATACACCTATTGGAAATCAATAGAGACAAATAGGATAACCCTTGATTATATTATTTATAGTTTATAAAACTAGTACATAGGAGAGAAAATGGTGTTGAAATTGCACTATGTTGTTCTATATTGTCAATATCACTATCATAACTTCATGTACATGTTAGCAGACTCGAACCTAAGACTTAACAATACAATTTTTCAGTATCCCATACAATTCTTTGTGTGATCAATTTCAAAACAACCAACCAACCTTTGTGTAATCAGCCCCGAAATCCCATTTATAGAGATATGGGAGCAAAAAAAATTAGGCCTAATTACAATTACAATCATATTTGCATTTGATAGTTAATTTCAATTTAATTTCAAAGATTCCCCAAACAATTATATTTTATCATTTCAAAATGGGGGGAAAGCAAAAGAAAAAACTCCATAAAGTTCATTGAAGAAGACTTGTCAGCCTTCGAAAAGGCATTGTTTGTTGTTGCAGTAGCTCCAAAATTCTTTGTTCATGTCGATCAAAGAAGATTCTCCATCAACACCCAAGGAAAAAGCTTACATATTAACTAGAAAAGGCATATTTTCCATCGAAGCAATGGTGTCCAACACCTCTCCTTCACATAGACCAAAAACGTTTCCAAGTCAACATCAAAGAAAAAAAACCATACACTTTTTGAAAAGGAGGAGTCCGTTGTAGTGGAAATGGTGTCATAAAAAAAAAAATAGATTCAAGGTGCTACTCTAACTCTTTAGAGTCAAAACCAACACGCTCGATCTGTGTTCTCACTAAACTTGGAGAAGCTACTACCCCTCCCTCATCAAAATACTAATGTGGCACCAGAGTAAGAAGGTAATGGCCATACTCTAGGTTAGTATCTCCTTCATCGCCCAAAGGGCTATCCAAAACCTCCATAGGAGAGTTGTGCCTCCCCATATAAGAGTCATAAGCCTTGTGGTACTTATTCTTCCTCTTTGCTTCCTTCACAGGCTTAACTGATTATTTCTTTCTAAACTTGACCAATTCTTCTGAAATAATCATGCTCCTCAAATTATAAGTGCTCTCAACACCACCTTACATAGCCTTCCTATAGGATTTCTTCCTCTCCTTTGGTGTTGCAGGAGCTTCTGGTGTGCCTTGTTCACTTTCGAGAGCATCATCTTGAGACTCAAGAAGACTAAGTCTCCTAGACCTCCTAATTGGTTGAGTCGACCCACTAGGCTTACTCATTTTACAGGAAATAGGACAAGGACTAGCAAACCTCACTTTGTGAAAAAAAAATCACCAGCCTATACCCCTAGATTGAATTTGCAGAAAATAGCTCTCAAACCCACACAATTTTCACCAGCCCAAATGACAATTGCAAACAATTAAAATTCTTACTACCCCAAGAAATTGAAACTCACAAGCCAACTAATGCATAATTGGAACATGGTACATATAAAAACCAACTTACCCAGGACAATGGCTTCAATACCTCTGCAATTAAAAGCCTTAGACTCACACACTCTTCCTTTGACTCTAAACCAATTTCCCAACTCTATATTACTGCAAATGGTGAGATAAAACAACAGATGGTCTGCATTAAGTAGAACAATCAGGAGTGTGTAACCAATAATGATCATGAAGATCTTCGTGCAAGCGAATTGAAAACTAGTCGCTCATCTTTGAATCTAGGTCGTCGATCCCTTCGGATTTAAAACACAATCGATGGGTTCCTTAGACATCACTTCTAGCTTTTGCAACTTGTGCCTCAAAAATGGTGATAACACCTCAGAAAGTTTCCATGTTTCTACTTAATTTTATTAGTCATCTTTAATCTGACAGCCATGATGTATCAACATCCTGGTTTGTGCTCTTTCATTTAAATCGGTGAGGTACAAAGAGTCGGCGATGAGGATAATATTCCCTCAAACATTCCATCACCCATCGCAAATTTTCCCTCCTTCCCTAGAGTTGCACCAGCAACGTGAGCATTGACGTGATGAAATCTCAACTGTTAGATCAAAATACACCTTTTTTGTCACATTCGTTCCCCATTATGTATTGTTGATTTACACTTCAAATTCTGGATCACATCAATAATGGGTGAGGAAAGGCGATGGAACAAGATCAAGCCACGTGCATCTTCTTGAAAATCAAAGGCAAGAAATGTATCGCCCATATCAAAGCTTCAATACAACGACGACACATCATAATAGAAGACCACATCGTTCATCGACCATTTGAAAAAGGCAAGCGCAGAGCCATCAGTGATAAGCGATGAAAAGAGTAAAAAATAAATATGAAGGCCATCACGCATCATGAATTCAAGACATATGACCCAAAACCAATAAGCAATAGTGAAGCAACTAGTGACACAAAGGAATACTCACATCACTCATCGCTAATGTGAATTATTAAGACATAATTCTATCTATGATGAGCGATACAAAGGAAACATCGCTCATCGCACATCGCTAATATAAGTCAAGCATTTACAAATCTATCCGTGATGAGCGATAAGCGTGAGCGATATACGAGACTTAAGTGAGACCATTTTGCACGTGCTCAAAAGTAGTATTGAGAAAGGGGACCACCTAGGACAACGTAAGAAAAGGCCTCAAAGGACTTAAACAACATTATTCAAAGGATGTAAAGGCCAAACAAATTTGATCAATCGACCCTGTAAAATAAAATATTTCTCAAACCTAGGCACAAAGGGTGGGTAATTTCATGGATTTCGATGGCTCAAGTTGTTTTCAACATAATTGGGAACCGACGGTAAGGGGTTAACGACATATTATAATGCTAACAAGGGAAAGGACTTAAGGGTTTTTAGGAAGGGCTTTGACAACAAAAAAACCAAAGGCATTGGTAGTGAGCAAAACCCTGAGTCTAGATACTTGAAACTGGCTAAATTTTACAAAATTTAGCAATGGAACCAAAAAAATTTAAGGGTTCCATCAGGTAGTATATTTAGTCATTTGTATTCATTGACTTTGTTGGTCATATATTTAGTCATATTTATTCGTTGTTCACTGATTTATGTCAATTGGTAGTATATTTAATCAATTTAATTATTAATTGACATCAATTAGTAGTATATTTAGTCATTTTAATTGACTGATATTTGAGGATTTATTTATAAAACACATAAATACACATCAATCATCAATTACACACAATAAGACAACCATTGAGAAGGAAACATCGTTGAACTTCATTAAAAGAAAGGTGTTCTTATAGCTTGCACAAGTTTGAAATATCTATCTTGCTTGAAAAATGCTTAGAAATAGAGTATTACAATTTTTATTTTCATTCACAAGACTGAAAATCAGAGTTACAATGCACAAAAATGACAAGAAAGAATCTTTTCCAAAAAACTTCTGCAATGATGGAAACACACGCTTGGAGCCCTTCAATACGAGAACATACTCCTTTCATCTCTTAAAACTTATACAATGTGGGGAATCTTCCTAGAGCAAGTTGTAACGTGTAGAATTCAAGAAGGAGAGTGTTGATTGTGTCCCATATATGAAGCTCTCTCCTTCAAAGCAGTCATCAATAACCCTACAATATTTCCTCTTTTATATGCAGTGTGCCATCTGGTATGAACAATAGGGCACTTCCTTTTCCGCCATGAATGAAGTCGTGCTTCAATACAACTAATAAAATTACTATTAGTCTCAATTCAAAAAGAATAAAAGTGCATTGTATATTGCAAGTTTACAAAAGTAAGTTCAAACACAACAAAAAGATAAATCAATTAAAAAACTGTAGGAGATAGATCACATCCACAAACATGGGAGAGCTATGCAAAATTGGAGAAATTGGCTTGGCAAATGAAGGTAGTAGGGTATTTCTAGATTCAAGACTTTTACTTAATGCTATGGAATAGAAGAAAAAAGAATCATTTATTTGCCACCATAGTAAAAAGTTAGCAATTGCATTTGGTTTGTTAAACATGGCCCCTAGTACAACTATCAGAGTTGTTAACAACTGATCTGATGTTAGGATCTAGGATAGTTGCACGTGAATAATAACTTTTACAACGATTAAATTGAAGGTCTTGAAAAAAAATTTAACAAAATTGAAATGCTTAAATAAACAAAGCAATAATAAAGTGATGAACAAAATAAGAGAGAGAAGACAAAACACAAGTTGATAATAGAGTTCGCCAAGATGGCTACGTCTCCGGGGCCCTCTCCAATAGAGTGACCGATCCTTGATTATGCTCTAGAAAACGGTTTACAAGGCTCTTCAACGGTTACAAGTCTCCTCTTGGTTTTGCAAGAGTTACAAAGTTCCTCTCTTCCAAGTGCGTCAGAATAACATTTCTCCGAAGCACAAAGTTGAACACATAAACTCACTAAGTAAATTATCTCACAAAAATCACCACTACCCTTCACAAACCTATACTCACTTTTTATACATATAATTTTTCCTAATATGGTTTAAAACCATATGATTTCCAAAATCAACTATATCTCCCATTAATAGTAAATCTTTGAAAATCCCCCCAATTACAAGAATAAATCTCTTGAAATAACCTTCTCCCTTTAATTCATGACCCTTATAATTTCGGGCTTTACAATATCCCTTTGCAAAAGTCCTTGCAAATCTTTCGTTCCTAAACAATAGCTCTTATATTTTTGAGCCTTTACAAAATATTCTTTTCAAATCTTTAAAACCCTTATTTGTTTTTAAATATTTTCTAATATCATTTGACATATTATTTAAGCCCTTGTTATTCTTTAAATCAGGCTAAACAGTTCATATTTCTATAAGGGATTAACTTGTTTTTAATTTTAGAGGGGATTCGACTTCCAAATTTTCTTTAAAAAGAGTGAAGCCCGCAATAATTTAGATAAAACCGATGGTGCAACGGTCGTTAACAATTTTAGGGGCGGGGAGCTTGGGGCCCGACCTCCCCGCCCCTCTATTTTTAACTTGCGATTTTCAACAATTAAACATCATAATTAACCTGCACCCATTCTCATTAAAGCACGAATGGTGGCACAACGGTTAGGGGAGGGATTGGTAATTGGGTGTCTATGGGGTTGAATCCCATCTAGTATCTTTTCATAATTTAAATGTTGAAACTGACCATTGACGGAGGAGAGATAAGGTGCCACGTGGCATCCAGTCCATGTGCCATGTGGGACTATTTAATTCGCTCAAATTTGACACGTGTTAGATTTTGTTTGGGCCAAGACAACAATGCCACATCATCAACACTTGTACCCACCACGTCATGGTTGTACTACCATGTGTCAGCTCCCCATTGGTCCATGTCATCTAACCCTACCACACTAACATGTTGATGTCATGCCGATGTCATCATTGTACAATCAAGTAGGCATGGTCAACCTTCAATTTTGACAACCATCTCTTTGTCATACGAGCTTTGTTTTCAACGAGATGGTTGGGATTGTGGCGACGAGCTCTTCATTTTGATCTCGATTTTGACAAATTATGAAATGATCAATTTTTTCACCTTTTTGACTGGCCCCTGGTACCTATTTGACCCAACTTTGACTGAGCATACCTTGAGCGTATGAGCTCCTTTTGACTTCGTTCAAGTTGCGTTGGATTCAATTTTCTGAGTCCTTCGAGATAGCGACAATTTCTGGAGCATATGGAACACTTCAATTTTTGACAAGTATCCATCTGGATCAAGAACCTTCAAGTATGTTTTGATTTTCACACTGCAACAATATGAGAAAACAAATATTAGAGTTGGATTCAACAAGATTTTCACACTGCAACAATATGAGAAAACAAATAATCAACAAGATTATTATAATAAAAAAATTGCCACAATCAATAGAAATTTTAATTCGCAATAAGAATGTGAAGAGATGAAAACACAAGTTAAAACTAATAAAAATCTGTTCACTGATAATGACTATGAATACCTTATGGTCTTAACTTACAAGAAGTAAAAATGACTTACGTGCAACCAAATACAGCTACATGTGTCTCACCAAAAAGTAATTTTTTTCATCCTTGACCTTCACTTCATGATTCTTCTTCCACTGGCCATGGACACTATCATATTTGAACATATAGGTCTAAATGTAATATAAACAAAAAAAACAATGATGAGTACTCATAAAATCTAATTATGCTAGTAGTTAGTCAATGAAATATATAAAGACTCGTAATAACATACTTCATTATGGAAAGTGCAAATCCTTCTAAGAAAAGAATTACCAAAAGAAAAGGATCAAATAATATAATGCTATGATGGAATATAACGTTGACTACACCATGATGCGAAACAAAAATGTTGTGAATCAACTTATTAAGGATTATCCTATAAAATTCTGAAAGCTGAGGAAAATATATGCCACTTAAGATCAATACATTCCATCATATTGCAGGTTGAAACCAAATAATAGTTTCAGATTTTAAGATAGAAGCTTAACTTGCACTCTGTCATTTCAAAACTTGATATAATACACGTTTCAATATTTAAAGAAGCAAGATTTCCAATTATCACAAGATTTCAGGGGATTTTATTCCAATGACAAAAAAAACTCTGATTTCTGGCTAAACTGATGGGTGAAAGGTATTGATGCAGTCAAGGTGAGGGGTTTTTATCAGAATACCTCACCTTGCAACCAAAACATGAACACACCCCAAAACATCACAAAAGTTTTGTGTTGCTAGGAAAGGTTTTGATTGGGTTTTATTAATCACCGCAGGCCAAATCAAAACCATTGACAACTTTCAAAAATCGATTCCATCAGAAAACACATTTTCCATCTTTTAAAGGAAAATTTTAATAAAAATCTCACACTTCATCTTCAAAACTAGATCAAGCAAGGAGATAGAGTATATGACTGATCAAATTTCATCTAATGAGAGGGTGGAAGCTCTAGAAGACTCAGTTTATCAAAATTCACTCGAAACATTCAAAATAATTTACAAATCACAGCTTCATATAAATAGATATTTTGTCAAACATTTGGGCTAATTCTTACTGCCACAAAACATAAAAACTTACTGTTGATGACAGATTTGGGAAGGATGGTTTTTCATCACACTTGATTATTTTTAATTCAAAATGGATTGTGAGCAGCTAAGATGCCGTAAAAATGCCTAAAATAGATTAAAAAAAAGGTTTAGAAAACTTGCAAATCTGATATGGGTTTGAATTATGTTGATAGATTCACATTCTAGATGAAAACCCCTTTAAAAATCATTCTTTCGTTTGGTTAGAGGCATTCCCAATTGCTCCAACGAGCTCACCCTTCCGCCAAAACATCTATTCTATAAAATGGCTCCAAATTTGAACAAATGTATTCTTTAAAAAATCCTTTGGATCGTGCACTCATTCTTCCATGATTTCAGCAAAAAATTTCCCATTTTTGTTTCTTAAGTCTTTGCTTTCGGTTCAATTTGGAACAACCCTATGCTCATGAGGTTGCTGCAGTCTATCAAGGACAAATTCATGCAAATAGATTGTTGGTAACCTAAATCGAATGAAAATGCGGAAGCATAGACAAGGCAAGCGAACTGTTTCAAAAAATGCCTCAAAGAAAGATACTTCACCGCATCACCGCAAGGCCCAGCAACAAACCGTGTGGTGAAGTCTCTTTCTTTTTCAGCACAGGGGGGCTGTTTGAGTGCTGTTTTTTTGAATGTCATTAACCTGATAGCCATGGGGGACATTCTAACGTCCTTGTGACTTTTGAGGGATGCCTAAGTGAAGGATGTCCCCCTTTTTCCTTCTATGTTGTGGATGGAAGGGGATATTTCATTCCTATCCCTTTGTCTCCAAGATTTTCAGGACGCTTGGGAGAGCCTGTTGTGCTGGTCTGCATATAGTAAATCAAAGTAATGGATATATAGTTGTGTTGAATATATAATTGGCTACAATTTAGTCTTCTCTATTTATTCCTCTTTGGTATTGAGTTGCATGCAAACTATATTTTTTGCCACGATGTTCCTTTTCCAAAATATTTTATTTGCTGTTAAAGAAATCATTAGTCACGGTGGTCATAGTGGGTCATAAATGTAAAATTTATAAGTAGTCCTGGTCCATGTATGATGAGGGTGGGATAATGAAGATGCAGTTTTGTTGGCCGAGAACCCCAATACTTATGGTGATCAGCTCATGGGTTCACATTTACTATGTATTAGAAGTAATTCCATCTATAGAATCTAAGAGAGCATAATAAGGACTATAAAGATCTATATTTGAATGTTACTTCTAAGGACTTTTAGCACAATAAATCAGGACAGATATCACAGGAAAAAAAGCAGAGGCCAAATGAAGTCCTTGTAAGAATGAAGAGTCCTGGACAATGCCATAGGCACATCTTATCCATATCCATACTAAAACTGTAAAAGTTTGAAGCTGAACTGATACTGTAAAACGAAGGCAATATGCAAAAGAGTGATGGAAACAGTTATTAGAAAGCATAGTTACCTGTCATCCCCTTCCCCAATCGATTATCTCTTACAACTTGAAAGCTCCATTGATCAAGGCAGAGAAAATGTTGCAAGACTGGAGCATGAAAGGAGTCCATGGAATCATTTCCTCTGAAGGAGAAACTGAAAAAGCAGTAAGAAGTACCAATAGTTTTAGAACAATGGTATATGAAACTATATTCTAAGTAAGATCGAAAATTTTAAATTCAAAACTTCACACAACCAAATTAAATCTGCATATGGTGTCTATTACTTTGCCAAAATGGACTGCCTAAGACAAAAGGCAAATTAGGTTCTTTTTGAAGAGATAAGATGTCATTTCCAATTCCTCAATAAATGGTTGGCCTTAACCCCAATATATGAGTGAAGTTGAATTCAGATGGTGCTTCCAAAGACAACTCAGGTCAAGCTGGAATTTGAGCTATAATTTAAGACCACAATGATGAGCCCCTTTTATGATACATGTGTTCAGATCATGGTGTCTGTTACCTAGCCAAAATGGACTGCCTGGGACAGAAGGATAATCAGGTTCTTTTTAAAGAGATAAGATGTCATTTACAATTCCTCAATAAATGGTTGGCCTTAAGCCCAATGTATGAGTGAAATTGAATTCAGATGGTGCTTCCAATGACAACTCAGGTCAAGCTGGAATCTGAGGTATAATTTGAGACCACAATGATTAGCCTCTTTTGCGATACCAAGTCCTATTGCTGGCAAGGGAGAAGAATTTTGAATCAGTTTGAGTGAAGACCAACTCCCACATACTTTCAAACTATGTCCAATGGGACAAAAAATTTTGACCCAAGAATTTGAGGCTTGTGACTCTGGTGGAAGAACTTAGAGGAATGACTACTAAGTGTACTCAACTAAGAGTTCCCCTTGACCCACATGAATGAAATAAGGTAGCTATGAGGGTTTGTTTAAAGCAAGAAATCTCCAGTTAAAATTCACTAAGGAACCCAAAAGTAATAAGGGGAATGGAAGAAATCCCACAGTAGAAAGAAACCCATTCAATGCTAATTGGTTCCATCATTTAAAGTTGATTGGTTGTAGCTATGTTAGTAAGCAACTTTCCTTTCATATTTCTAGAACAATGGTTTCTTCTCAAATCACTCTTAAAAGAGTAATGATTACTTTGTCATCTTCTCCTTTGTCATGTACATATTTCCAGGTAAAATGAGTTTCAAAGTATGGTACTGGATTCTAAAATAATTTAGTAAAGAAGAGTGAGGCGTATGCTTCCTTCATGTCTCTCGTCTGGAAGTGCAGTTGGATTTAGCCTTTATTACTTAACGTCACTCAACTCTATCTTATCTTTAATTACCAACTTTCTAATTTGTTTATCAGTTTTTTCCTAGCCTTGCAATTATTACTTGTTCAAATTTGTAACTCTGCTCTTACAATTCTACATATTCTTCTATCTTGTTAATATCTTAGTTATGAGGCTTCTTTATTGTGTTTGAATGGCTAGAGGTTCTTCTTTTGGCAAACAACAAAGGACCTGTGCTGATCAGAAAATAGCAGATTAGGAGTTCAAAGGGTTAAATCAAAATGTCATAAAGAGGCTGGAGCAACGTAGAAAACACCCGCCTAATGATAACAGCAACATAGAACATGAAGGAATGGAGCAAATTGAGCTGGAAGATGATAGCATTATTTGGAACTATAATGATGTTTTTACTAAGGCTACCGTCATTAACAAAATAACCAAGCATATGGTTAGTTGCACAAAGAAATACTTAAGTAGTAGAGTAGACGTTCATGGTGTGAATGCATGGAAGCTTCAAAGTCTTCTTGTCTACTTGGAGCATGGAAACCGTGATAAGAGTGATGGATGTGGTATTGGTGTGGCAAAGCACACTTAGGGCCAAATGCTATCTCTTGCTAAAGTTGAGAGTGCTACACCCTTAACTTAAAGCATGCATGGGAATGTGTGTAGTTGACTTGTGGCCAGCCTAAACCTTAATTAATTTATGATCATTCATATACTCTTATATAGGTAGTTAGGTTGGCTTGGGTGGCATCCATGTCATGGTCTATAAAGAAGGTAGTGGTTTCTTTATTTATATTATCATCATATGGTGAATTTGGTTCTTATTGAAGATTTTGGAGGTTTTCCTTCTAGAAGTAGAAGTGGCTTATTATTATCAAGTATTATCAAACATTTGCAACATATTTCCTATTATATTCTTCTCTTGTGCAAGTAATTTTATTAGAAGTAGTATTAGGATATGATCTGCGCATTTGGAAGGCAAGAAACAAGACATTTTTTCCTGATTTAGGAGGTCAGATTGTGAAGCACATATCTCTCACTACGGTGAATTGCTTTTTGCAACTTGGAGAGTTTATCAAGAAGATATTAAAGCTGTTACAATTCAAATTTGAGGTCATTTGAAGGAATTACTACAAAATTAGGACTTTTACTAATTTCAATACATGACTGCAAATCGGCAAATTTTATGGAATTTTTTTAGAAAAGTGAGTTCCAGGCAAAGGTAAGTAACAATCAAAATTTTAGCTTATTTTAATTTGTTTTGAATAAGTTATTTAAAAAAAATTCACGGCAACATCATGATAGGACTGTAAACTAGAGGCCATGGCAATAATTTCTACACACTAGGAAAAACTCCTAACAAAGTTAATATAGATTCAGCATTAGGATCAGGCGGGACTTCAGATCTAGTGTCATCTTCATTAGATGACAAAGTGTGCCAACTAGAAGAAGGTATGCACGCTATGCAGTTTGAAATGATAGAAGAAATAGCTACCATTGTCTGGACTGAAAGGAGATTTGCCTAACATGCGAGGAGAAATGGGTAACATGAATACAACATTGTCATTTATTGAAGATTATATGAGGAAATAATCAACCTCACAGCCAAATGTTCAGTTCAATCAAGGGTGATCATTAGGACAATCCAATCCTAATCCAAATGCTAGTCCTCATTTTGGATCATGTAACCCAATGCCGGAAGTGGAAATGCATAAGTTTGATGGGAAGGGTCCAGTCACCTGCATCAACCAAATGGAGAATTTTTTCGATGTACATCAGATCCACTGTGGGCAGAAGGTGGTGATGACATCTTTATATTTAGAACTTGACCAGTTCATTTGGTTTCAAGGACTTTGTGCTCAGAAGAAGGGTCTCAGTGCCAATTTGTCAGTTTTTTTTAATGAATTACAGTTGCACTATCATGGAAGCATAGCAGCATCCTTCAAACACTCATGAATTACAGTTTGATTTACCTTCTGTTCACTTGATAGGAGATAAATAATTAATGTATGACATAGGACATTATTGTTTAAAATGTTGTACTAATTTATACTTTTATACAGCAATGTTCTCTTATATCATGATAAACTAACCCACATAATGTTGGTTACAACCAATGCACCTTATTAGACATAATGTGTTAAACATAAGGCATTACCATCTGATGTCATACATTAATTCCTTATGTCTAATATCTTTCTTGATTCCTGTTGCAATCAAAATTAGTCCACTGGCAAGCAGTTAAATGAGTCCTCTGATATGTCCAAGGTACCCTTGTCTTTTGGCATCTTGTACCAACAATCTTCAAAGTTCAGGTTGTTAGGTGACAGACTCTAATTAAGGCATTTTTTTTTGACACAAGAAGATCCATCACTGGCTATGTTTATGCGATGAAATTAAGAGCTATTTTATGGCAAAGTAAGCTCCAGCATATAGCTTCCTTGTCTTCCATTCAAGTAGAGTACTATAGCATATAGTACACTGTGAGACTGTATGGATGTAATTGCTACTCTATGACTTAGAGATGTGTCCAATTACATCAACTACACTGTACTTCGATAATCAGAGTGTTTTGAAGTTGGTGAAGAACTCAATTTACTAGGTAAGGACCAAACACATTGAGGTTCATCAATGATCATCACTATATTCAACTACTTGTTGATAGTTAACATGTTTGTTTTCATTCTTGTGCTACATGATTAGATTGCCAATAAAATGAATAAACCACTTGGGGCTGAGAATTTTGAGACAAGCCCTGGGTTGTCTGCAATTTAGTCATTAAGGGTTATCAGCTGTAATGTTTAAACTTAAGGATTAATTTATGACATAGGATATTTATTTGTATAATGTTGTAAGCAACTTGTGAAGGAGCTTGTGAAGCATTCCAAGGAATGCTGATTGTATAATGTTGTACAATTAATCCTTAAGTTTAAACAACATTATACAATCATTTGGTACCTTGGAAGGATATTTATTTGTATAATGCTGTAAGCAACTTGCGAAGGATATTAATTTATGACATAGGATATTTATTTGTATAATGTTTAAACTTAAGCAACTTGTGAAGCATTCCAAGGGATGCTGATCATGGTTGCATCACCATGTTCTATTACAATCTGTCATTGGCTTAAGTAAAGCAGAAAAATTGAATGCTAGGTTGTATCAAACAAAACGAAAAAGACAACTAGATTGAGGATACATAAATTGTGATCAGAATATATCTTTCAGTTTGTCTGAACAAAAGCTGAGAACCTCAATGACAGTGACACAACCTGTTGCAAATCATTATCAGAAAAATACCCACTGTATAAATTTGTTAAACTACATCCTTCTCAGTGGGGGTCAAATTAACATCATCTTTTCTAAACATATGTTCATAGGTTGGTGGGCATATTAAAAGCTGGTATCATATCATTTACATATTGTGCAATCTGATTGTATCAGTAAGCAAATCACAGAAAGCATTCAATTATTATGTTGGATACAGTCTATTGTAGGTGGGGCATCTCTTTTTTCTCTTTTCTTATTGAATATTTTTCTTTTTGTTTGTGTGAACGTGAATACTCATGTTGTTTCATCAGGATTCAATAAAATTCCCTCTCTGTGAATACTGTCATGATTAAATTAGAATACAATCTTCTGTTGATTAGTTTAAGGTACCCATATTAAAATACTGTGTGTTTTATTCTATTCATCTGAATTAACTGTAGCATTTCAGTATAGTAGCAATTAAGGAACAGTCATAGATTTGTGAAGAAGGCATTTAATGTCTTTGTGCTTCTGTGCTCAGTGATACCTAGTGGCAGACCAAACGAGTTTTGAAGACACATGCAAGATCATGCTAAGTCAACTAGATGATAGTCACAGTCAAGGTTTTGGCATGGATGACAGAAGAGTAGTCATTCAGAGGGCAACCATGTTATGAACTACAAAGTAGAAACTGATCTAGTCTAAAGTCTAAAGGATAGAATGTAGTGACAGTACACTTTGGAGGCATCTCTATGACAGTCATCAATTCCAAGTTGAGAACAGTCAATGGTCATGGTGAAGACAATCCAAAAAGGCATGACTAGGCACCATCAAAAGGCAGCTGCAACAGTGAAAAGACAAAGATCAGCAAGAGGTTGAATGACAAAGTGGAAACAATGGACAGTGATGGCATCAAATTCCAAGACAATCACCAAATATGCCTGTAACAATTTCAAAGGCAGTCAATAAATGAATATGGACTGTGAAGTTGAAAATGACAGTTTGTAGAACAAAGAGTCCATAACAGTACATTCTGAAGAAGCAGTCTTGTGGGTATAAAGAGACGAAGGTATAAAAGGTGTTGAAGACCACAGAACCAGGTGAATATAGGACAGTCTACTGAAAAGTAAAGGCAATTTTGTGAAGATAATAGACACGACCTCTAAACCATAAAGTTCAGACTTCATCATGGGAAAGGGCGGTGATTAAAACTCACAGTGTAAAATCAATAAGTGACAATCATACTGGCAGTGATTCCATGGTCAAAGGTCTCAAATGATTGTACTTCCAAAGTGAATATGCACAGCCAACAAATCACAAAGGATAAACCTTCAGGGATAGTTAAGTGAATGCCTTCAAAAAGATGAAGGACAGTAATTATGAAGGGGCAGTTATGTCAAAGAGAAGAACTAGCATCCAGCATGGAAGGAGTAGGCGAGTGGGGTTAAGAATCATAAAGAATCTTTTGAAAACGGTTTCAAGGAGTCTTGTTCCACGGATCAAGGAGTCTTTTTCCCTTTAAACTTATTTACAATATGTCCTATTTGTATACTTAAAACTTATGTTTGGTACAGTGTAGTATAGTGCTGTCTTAAAATATAATAACATTATTAGCCAGATAGTGTCTCTATGAAAAATGCCCTCGATTATGCATAGGGTTGCATTTTCATAACATAATATTGGAAGGTTTTCTAGGGATTCTAGAATAAGCCTATTGAAACCCTAATTATTGGAACTCAAATTAACATCATCTTTTCTAAACATATGTTCATAGGCTGGTGGGCATATTAAAAGCTGGTATCATATCATTTACATATTGTGCAATCTGATTGTATCAGTAAGCAAATCACAGAAAACATTCAATTATTATGTTGGATACAGTCTATTGTAGGTGGGGCATCTCTTTTTTCTCTTTTCTTATTGAATATTTTTCTTTTTGTTTGTGTGAACGTGAATACTCATGTTGTTTCATCAGGATTCAATAAAATTCCCTCTCTGTGAATACTGTCATGATTAAATTAGAATACAATCTTCTGTTGATTAGTTTAAGGTACCCATATTAAAATACTGTGTGTTTTATTCTATTCATCTGAATTAACTGTAGCATTTCAGTATAGTAGCAATTAAGGGACAGTCATAGGTTTGTGAAGAAGGCATTTAATGTCTTTGTGCTTCTGTGCTCAGTGATACCTAGTGGCAGACCAAACGAGTTTTGAAGACACATGCAAGACCATGCCAAGTCAACTAGATGATAGTCACAGTCAAGGTTTTGGCATGGATGACAGAAGAGTAGTCATTCAAAGGGCAACCATGTTATGAACTACAAAGTAGAAACTGATCTAGTCTAAAGTCTAAAGGATAGAATGTAGTGACAGTACACTTTGGAGGCATCTCTATGACAGTCATCAATTCCAAGTTGAGAACAGTCAATGGTCATGGTGAAGACAATCCAAAAAGGCATGACTAGGCACCATCAAAAGGCAGCTGCAACAGTGAAAAGACAAAGATCAGCAAGAGGTTGAATGACAAAGTGGAAACAATGGACAGTGACGGCATCAAATTCCAAGACAATCACCAGATATGCCTGTAACAGTTTCAAAGGCAGTCAATATATGAATATGGACTGTGAAGTTGAAAATGACAGTTTGTAGAACAAAGAGTCCATAACAGTACATTGTGAAGAAGCAGTCTTGTGGGTATAAAGAGACGAAGGTATAAAAGGTGTTGAAGACCACAGAACCAGGTGAATATAGGACAGTCTACTGAAAAGTAAAGGCAATTTTGTGAAGATAATAGACACGACCTCTAAACCATAAAGTTCAGACTTCATCATGGGAAAGGGCGGTGATTAAAACTCACTGTGTAAAATCAATAAGTGACAATTATACTGGCAGTGATTCCATGGTCAAAGGTCTCAAATGATTGAACTTCCAAACTGAATATGCACAGCCAACAAATCACAAAGGATAAACCTTTAGGGATAGTTAAGTGAATGCCTTCAAAAAGATAAAGGACAGTAATTATGAAGGGGCAGTTATGTCAAAGAGAAGAGCTAGCATCCAGCATGGAAGGAGTAGGCGAGTGGGGTTAAGAATCATAAAGAATCTTTTGAAAATGGTTTCAAGGAGTCTTGTTCCATGCATCAAGGAGTCTTTTTCCCTTTAAACTTATTTACAATATGTCCTATTTGTATACTTAAAACTTATGTTTGGTATAGTGTAGTATAGTGCTGTCTTAAAATATAATAACATTATTAGCCAGATAGTGTTTATATGAAAAATGCCCTCGATTATGCATAGGGTTGCATTTTCATAACATAATATTGGAAGGTTTTCTAGGGATTCTAGAATAAGCCTATTGAAACCCTAATTATTGGAACTCGAACACTGACCCAAGGATTGTAGTTTTCATAATGTTGGAGCTTTTATATGACATTTTAAATAAAAAACCTTACATTTGGAAGCTTTATAGGGCTTCTCAATATAAGCTCAAAAAACACCAAAATATGGGAAAAATTCTATAATGATTCATACTACATTACCAATATCCTTGTGTCCTAAAGTTATGCTTGCCAAAGAAGTCCTCTATTCTCCACCAAACATCTGTAAAAAAGGCTCGAGCTTCATACCCTAATCCTCTTCATACATGGCAAACTCGTTCATTAATGAGCATTTGATGAGAACAAGATGAAGGATTTTTTGTACTAAAGATATCAATTCAAGCTTACATTCCTTTGTGAGGCTCTCGGCTCTCAAACTAACGAAAGGATAGTAGAGGAAATATTTGCATCCAGCCAATAATTTCTCAATTGTAGCAATGGAGAGGAAATGATTAACATCCCGCCATTAATTTTTCAATTCAAAATATTTTTTTAATTACCCACTTTTCTTTGTGTGACTAATTATTTAGTCATTTTTATTTGTATAAGTAAATAATTTTTTAGTCGACGACCAAGTTAGTCATTTATTTACTCATTTATAGTTGAGTTGCAAAAAGTTAGTAGAATTTAGTCATTTTTAGTTGTTGTGACTAAACGTTTTAGTCACATTGTCATTTATTTACCAAATTCTTCTAGTGCAACCTGGTGTGTTAGCGTTGTTTATGGATGTCCTTCATGGTATGTGGAAGCCTGGTGTAGCATGCCGGTGTAGAATAGGTTCATGTTTAACCCTTGATGTGGTTTGCCTTCACTTCTTTCCACCACAAAGGTGTTTGGCGCTGAGCTATTTGGTTGTTGCACATTTGACGTGCATACGTTTCATTGAAGCCGACTTGGAGAAGTTTATTCAAGGTTGTGAAAGATATATATGCAAGGTTAAATACTTGGAGAAGAATGTGATGTGGAATAATGTATATGTGAGTGTGTGTTGAGATTTGAGTGTGAGAAAGAATCCTAATACTACCAGAAGTAATGAGAAAAAGGCGTTTATGGTTTAGTGTGCCTGAATGCTAGAGGTAGCGAGCCAAATGTTTCAAATGGTAAAGAGTCATTGTGGTGGTTTCTCTAGTTGCTCTGAGGTAGTGAACTTCCGTGTAACTATTTCTTCGTGTTAGTGAATGTATTGGCCTTGGACAAATATGTCTGCAATAAATGAACCCCTAGTCATTAAGCACTAGTACTTATTCGCTAACAACTCCGGAAAGGCCACAATTGCATTTATGGCTTTCCTCTGAATTGAGAGGTACAACTCCCTTGTATGATTTGTATGATAAATAAATATGATTTTAACCAAAAATAAGTAAAGGTGACAAGCATTAAATCATAAATATGCAATTAATGTGAATTAAATCCTAAAGATCATTAGTCAACCAGCTCACAAACCGTACACAACTAATGATGAAAACTAATGTAATAGAGATGATAGTTTTCACAATTGCAATAAAATGAAGTAAATGGGGTCGAATAGATTTCACACAGAAAATATATTCAGTTTACACATATGACTCACAGATCAGTACGATCAACATTACATTCAACTTGCAACACAGAGATTGAAAACTATTGCAAATAGAAATTAAATGAACTTAAGAAAAATCTAAGTGTTCATTCCTCAATTACAACACAATATATCTCTAGGAATTGAACCCTCTGTTGGATGGATATTCATCCATATATAGGGGTCATGTTTCTCTCTTTGACGGTTACCGATCAATTGTGACAACACTTTCTTGTCGATAACTGTCCATCTTGGAAAACTGATGGCCAAGAATAAATAAATGTTGAAATTATTACATTGCTAATGATAAGACCTCAAGCGATTCTCGAGCATTTCTTGATTAAACCTCTGCCTAGTGGCCACCAATTCTTGAGCAATTTGCATGCTTTGCAAATTAAGCATTTAATAACTATCACGGTAGTACCATTGAAGCACACGTGCAAGTTGTCCAACTGAAAAATCAATTGGGAATGTAGCTTAAATTCCTGTCATATCAACCATTAATTCAGACTGCATCACCATCCTATCACCTTGATCATTCTCAGTTAACATGTCTCGCCAACCCTCTATAACTTCAACAGGAACTACTTCACTTCCCCAACCTACAATATCAAACATAGCTAGTGCTCAGAGTGATGGTGCATCCATGAATGAATTTGTTGTCATTGAGGAAATTGAGTGTAGTCCTCTTTTCAGGCGCCTGTCTGATTAGTTAAAAGAGGTCTTCATGGTTGACAGTGAGGTTGAAGAGGAAGTGTTGCATAGCATCCTGGGAGAATCATTCTTGAACTAGGTACATGTGCATAACACAACACTTCTGGAGCACTTCATGTACATAGTGATTCACACCCCCGGGCATCACGACCGAGGGATGAGGGCAACAGAACAACTAGTTAGGCCAGAGTTCCTTCATCGTGTGAATGTAACTATTGCTGGCCTTAGCAACTATCCACGGAGCGGACTGGTAGGCGATGCCATTTGCATTGCAATTGCAGCCCAGAATGAGGCCAGTGAAGAGGCTGTGACCCTCCTATGTGTTGGACAGGTGAAACAACATGGGGCTTTTTGTCCAATTTCTGCAGTCGCACAAGAACCTGCTATCACCAACCCAGATCGAGCAACTTCAAGTGGTGGTAGAAGCTATATGTGTGCTGACATTTTCCCTCTGTGCATGAAAATTCCATTTTTTGTTATCATCAAGCTCCCCTTTATGTAATTGACGATTTGTTTTGTATTTCCACCCACTAGTATACATATATATCTATAATAAAGATTATCATTTTATACTCCAGGTGTTGATTTCCTGTATAATGAACAATTCCATCTTTACTTTTGGTTTTCTTTGCTGTGTCTGAATGGCATCCTTTATTTATCTTCTATGGGTAGCTTCTGTCTATTTGAAATGCACATAAGTATGATAATCTGAATAATGATTTCTTAATTCCTTTGAAAATGTATTTTGGCAGTAAAGTGGGGAGTTCGCAGAACGACACAAATCACCGTTGTAGTTATAAAAGCCAATTCAATTCCTGCCTAGACTTGAAAATCTTTTGATAATGTTATTGGCGTTATTTTCAATAAGTTTGTAAACCTTGGGTATGGACCGCCAACCTTAAAAGAATGACTTAAAATTATCAGCAAGTTACAATAAAAACCCAAAACATCGCCAAGCTTAAGAAAATGGGAAAGTAAAGAACATAGGTGGTAAATTGGGAAGTTAGGTGAACTAATGAAAACCCCGCCTAAGCTAGGAAAACTTAAGAAAATGCTGCCCGAGTAAAGACTTAGTCAAAATTTTAATATGGGGTGTCAAATTAAAGGGGGGCCCAAAATTTAGACAATAGGGGCTATGATTGGGGACAAGGACTAAACGGGCATAGCCAGGAACCTAGAGGTATTAGACCGGTTCAATCCATTGGGCAACAAAGTCAAGTAGAGAGGAAGGACGACAACCAAAACAAATAAACACACCCAAAAATGACTATATACAAGGTAGGTTGGCACCCACTAAAAGGAAAGGAAATGAGAAACTCACACAAAACCATTAATAGGTTGTGAGAAGAAAGACCCAGACTTGAACAAACCCATTGGCACCTGCAGCTTCTGAAGAGAGGCAAGGATTTGAATGAACCAAACATAGGTGATAAATCCAAACATGAGACCAATCGCACCATCCCTGAATAACCACTTCTCATCATAAATCTTCTCCTGCTGAAAAATAATATTCTCAAAAATTCTTGAGAAACTTCTTATCATCTCACAAGTCTTTGTTATTGAGACTGTTTCCTTCCTTTGAAGTAAATTTAAATTTTCCACGGTCCCTACATCGACATGACTCATTGTTCATGAACAATCCTTTGATCATCACAGCTATTCTTTGATCCTATTACCCATTGATTCCTTATCATTGTAGCATCATCTCTTTCTTGACCATCAACAAGGAAATGAACAGCCTCCACCACTAATGATTCTGACAAAATAAAACTAGATCCTTCAAACAAAGTATTGTCATGGACTTCAAAATCCTCAAATAGGAAAAGTGGGTTTGAATTGAATGACCACTTTACCCCACCTTGACCTAGAGGATCTTTTATAATATTCTCAATAGTGCAAGCAATTTTATTATCAACATATTCAAATGTAAAAGACTCATATTCAGGGATAAAAGGATCATCTAACCCTTGGTATTTACTAGTTGGACTAAGAAGAGATGAATTACTTAGAGGGACTGATGGGGAAATAAATTGAAAAGTAGTATCATACCTTCTTCATGGTGTTGAATCTTCATCATCATTGGATGAGTTATACTCATCTTCTGACCCCATTGTAGTTCTCAAGCTATATGCCTGAGCACACCAACCTTGACTTTCTCCTCTTATATTTTTGCTTCTTGTAGGAAAAAGTTGTGCATCATTCAATATTTGTCAGATTCATCTTTTCGGCGGTATGACCTGAGGTGTTGGTAACCATTGGAAAACTAGAGGAGCTATGGGTTGGTGGTGGATGTTTAAAAACAAGCTAAGAAATATCTCTAGGCCTCCATTTTCCCATCACAATTAGGTCATTCTCAATGTTCACTACTTCAGTTTGAGCCCGCTCGATCCCGAAGACCTTATCTATTTTTAGCATTAGTTGAACATTAGGGCCAAGAGCAGAGTTGAAGACATGGAACTGAATAATCTTGCTTGGTTGCTTTGGTGCAAGAATACACCGCAGAGATTGGTTAAATTGATAAACGAATTCCCTCATAGGCTCATGTCTTTCTTTCATGATTTTGAAGAAAGTCCTAAGTAGGTCAGTCACATCAACAAGACTTTGGAAACACCATAGGAAATTTCTATGCAGAACATTCCAACTAGTCATACATACCCTCTCTAACCCCCTGAACCATTCAGATGCCTTCTCAATCAAACTGTCAACAAATATCCTAACAAAGACATCCTCCTCTTGAATTCCAAGGATTCCGCTCACCATAGTCATAGCCAAGACATGCTCTTCTAGGTCTTGGACACCATTACTAGAAAATTGTGGAAATGTTTTTCTTGAACCACGCGGCAGATTATTGCATTGTGATAGGGCGAAAGGTCCAACGTGATTACCCCATGGGATAGAAGTCATGATTTTCAGAGTCACCAACTCCTAAAGGAGTACATAAGGGAACCCCCAAGATATTGCCAAAGTGGCAGTTGAGTTGGAGGGTGATTCAATGGCTGATTAGGATGTTGATCTAGAAGCTGATTCGGGCATGGGTTAGGATGACGGGGTGGGTTGCCATAATATTCAAAGATTAATCTTGGGGTTCATTCTACCACTGGCGCAGGTGGGCGTAGGGCTCGCTCTTCTTCTTCCTCCAAGACAAAATTTACTTGCATATATTCTACTGCATTTCTCCTATACCTCCAAGCTAGTATTTAATTGTGATATGATGTCTTCTTGCCCCACTTGCATCCAATCCAAGTCAAGTTGAAGTACGGGAAACGCATCATTATGGGGAAGTGCCATATTGCTGCATGACACGAGAGCAACTATCAAAAACCTCAATCTCTTCCCTAGCAGAGTCACCAAAAATTTGTTAGCGAATGAATTGGCCCTAGACAAATATGTCTACAATAAATGGCTCCCTAGTTAATAAGAACTAGTACACTTATTCGCTAACAACTCCGAAAAGGCAACAATTGCATTTGTGGCTTTCCTCTAAATTAAGAGGTACAACTCCCTCATATGATTTGTATGAGAAATAAATATGATTTTAACTAGAAAGAAGTAAAGGTGATAAGCATTAACTCATAAATATGCAGTTAATGCAAATTAAATCCTAAAGATCATTAGTCAATCAGCTCATAGACCGTACACAACTAATGAAGAAAACTAATGTAACAAAGATGAGAGATTTCATAATTGCAATAAAATGAAGTAAACTGGGTTGAATAGATTTCGCACAGAAAATATATTCAGTTTACGCACATGAATCATAGGTCAGTACGATCAACATTACATTCAACTTGCAACATAGAGATTGAAAGCTATTGCAAATAGAAATTAAATGAAATAAAGAAAAATTTAAGTGTTCCTTCCTTGATTACAGCACAATATATCTCTAGGAATTAGACCCTCTGTTGGATGGCTTTTCACCCATATATAGGGGTCATGTTTCTCTCTTTGACGGTTATCAATCAGTTGCGACAACACTTTGTTGTCAATAACTGTCCATCTTGGAAAATTGATGGTCAAGAATTAATAAATGTCAGAATGATTACATTGCTAATGATAAGACCTCAGGTGATTCCCAAGCATTTCTTGATTAAACCTTTTCCTTATGGCTACCAATTCTTGAGTGGTTTGCATGCTTTGCAAATTAAGCATTTAATAATTGTCACAGTAGTACCATTGAAGCACATGTGCAAGTTGTCCAACCAGAAAATCAATTGGAAATGTAACTTTAATTCCTATCAGATCAATCATTAGTTCAGACTGCATCACCATCCTATCACCTTGATTGTTCTCAGTTAACATGTCTCGCCAACCCTCTATAAATTCAACAGGAACTACTTCACTTCCCCAACCTACAGTATCAAACATGGCTAGTGCTCAGAGTGATGGTGTATCCATGAACGACTTTGATGTCATTGAGGAAATTGAGTGTAGTCTTCTTTTCAGGCACCTGTTTGATCAATTAAAAGAGGTCTCCATGGTTGTCAGTGAGGTTGAAGAGGAAGTGTTGTGTAGCATCTTGGAAGAATCATTCCTAAACGAGGTACATGTGCATAACGAAACACTTCCGGAGCGCTTCATGTACACAGTGATTCACACCTCTGAGTGTCACGACTGGCGGATGAGGGCAGCGAAATGACTAGTTAGGCCAAAGTTCCATCATCGTGTGAACGTAGCTATCACTGGCCTTAGCAAATATCCATGGAGTGGAATGGTAGGCAACACCATTTTCATTGCCAGTATAGCCCAGAACAAGGCCACTGAAGAGGTTGTGACCCTCCTACGTGCTGGACTAGTGGGAAACAACATGGGGATTTTTGCCCAATTTCTTCAGTCGCATAAGAACCTATTGTCACAAGCCCAGATCGAGTGACTTCAAGTGGTGGTAGAATCTATTCGTGTGTTGATGTTTTCCCTCTGTGCATGAAAATTCCATCGTTTACTTATCATCAAGCTCCCCTTTTTGTAATCGACAATTTTTTTCTATTTCCACCAATATGCATATATATTTATAACTAGCAATTGCACAATATTCAATGAGCAACGAAATAGCCGATAGGCACAAATCGATTTTGTTTTGTAATGGCGGTATAAACAACAGCCATTCGTACCAAAACACCACTCCCCTATCACATGCACCATACCCTGAAACTATCACGGAATGGCTTACACATCACATTAATGTGTCAAGCCTATCTAAACCACCTTCAAGAAATTCATATGTAATAATTCTACGTTGGAAGGAAATGTTCATTAAATTTTGTATCTAATCTGTTGTAGGTAGTCACAATCGCTTTTATGAGAAAATGTAAAGATGGAGGAAAGACGTGAAGCAATAATCAATCGTGAAGGAGGTGTTCAACATGGTTGTCCATAAGGTAATTCAGGTTGCGAATCATATTGAAATGGTTAAAGACTGAGCTACATCGATGAATGACCAACAATAAATTATATTAACTAATTTCAATAAATATGAATAAAATTTGGAGCTGTAATGGCTTCCACATAATTACTCTAAAAACAATGAGTGAAACAACTTGAAGAAATATGGTCAGAAACTAATCAAACATGGCGTATATTAAAGGTGAGTATTATTCTATCACAGGTCATTTAGAATTTAATAATTTAAAATCATTTAGATACAAATTGATTGCATTTAATTAGATAATTTAGAATTCTGATTAAATTCCTATTAATTTCTTTTAATTATGTAATTATATAAAAATTAAAACGGTTAATTGTAAATGATTTCAAATGATTTATCAAATTGCATTATTATAAATAATAGGATGGAATTAATAACTTAATATTTATTATTATCTTGTCTGCTGTTGTTCTACCTATCTAATAACTTTACTTTTGATAAGTAGGAGGTTTCTTCCATAGCGTGTCGAATTATGATATTGCTATTAGGATTCAACCGTGTAGTTTTCGAGTCAAACTCATTGACCCATGATTCATGAGTAGTGGTTCACAAGAACCCATCTCTCATGATAATGAATGGTCCACTTAGCACTCATTGCATCTAGGTGATGCTCACAGAGGTGAAGCATTGGTCCATCCCGGGAGGTCACCCATCCCAGTACTGCTCCAGCTCAAGTGCTTAACCACGAGTTTCCCCCAAGGTTAAGCCCACTTAGCTTGCTACCCCATTTGCAAAACCTTCAGCAAGTGTTATGCCTTATGAACCATTCATTATAGAGCCCTTTAGCTCATCAATTGATAAGTAGGAGGTTTCTTCCACAGCGTGTCAAATTATGATATTGCTATCAGGATTCAACCGTGTAGTTTTCGAGTCAAACTCATTGACCCATGATTCATGAGTAGTGGTTCACAAGAACCCATCTCTCACGATAATGAATGGTCCACTTAGCACTCATTGCATCTAAGTGATGCTCACAGAGGTGAAGCATTGGTCCGTCCCGGGAGGTCACCCATCTCAGTACTGCTCCAGCTCAAGCGCGCTTAACCACAAAGTTTCCCCCAAGGTTAAGCCCACTTAGCTTGCTACCCCATTTGCAAAACCTTCAGCAAGTGTTATGACTTATGAACTTAACTTGGATCTTTCATATTTATTTCATTTCCACCTCTTCGGTTCCACGCTATTCAATGCAAATAATTCACCATAACTACATCCTCCCCAGTCCAACAGTTTTCTCCCAGCCCAACTACCCAACTTTATTCTATTATATCATCTTTTGACAACTAATGGGAAGTAACTCGTTGCCTCGTTCAAAGCGCCCACTATTGCTGTTTGGCCTGCGTCTCTTTTTCATTCCCAATTTTCCACTATTTCTTACATATCATGGGCGCAACTGCAATCATCTTAGCTATTTTATTTGCATTCAGATCCATTCCAATTGTCTTCTCTCTTCATTGTTCAAATAAAACTAATTTTATTCTTCTCGTCTTATGTGTGGCCTCCTCTATTACCGCTACACATTACGACTCCAATTTCCTTTCCCTTCTAAAGAAAATCCAACACTCGGCTCTCCCTGTTACCTATTTGGTGTATGGATTCCACAGAGATTGAAATCCATTCCTATTTCTTGTGCCCGATATCGACGCAGCTGATGACAGACCCTGTCACGCTCTGCACCGGTGCAACCTACGACTGACACAGCATCGAGAAGTGGATGTACACCATGGGAAACAACACCTGCCCTGTCACAAAGCTTGAATTAAACACATAAATAAATGACAATGCACAGTGCACCTCTTAAGAATGGAACAATTTGTGGGTGGGAGGCAATTTTGCATGGCGGGCAAAACGTTCATGCGGCGCCCATATAATAAATGACAAGATAAATGACAATGCTCACGGGAATGTTGTCGTTGTGACCGAGGGCGGCCATGGCAGAGTAAACAGAGTCAATCTGAGCGTCCAACATGTTGTTGTAGGTGAAGCCCTTGGGATCCTTTACCCCGGGAGACTGGCTGAGGAGCACATAATCGAGGGACACTTCTTTGGGGTTGTCTCTGTAGGCAAAATAGGGATAGGCGTTCACCATGAAGGGAGCCCATGTTTCCTCTAGAAACTTGAGCAGAGGCTTCATGATGGGCAACAAAGGGGGCACGAATGTGGCGGCCGAGGGAGGGAAGGAGCTCTCAAGGACGGCCATGCTGTGCGCCGTAGAGAACTTTATCTTGTCCGCAACACCCAACAACACCAGCACCGCATGAACGTTTTGCTCGCCATGCAAAATTGTTGTGGATCAATTATGCTTGGCTTTTCAAACATCCTCCGCCAGGTAGGGTGACCCTCGAGCCTCGGTCCACTTTACGATGAATAAATGATAGTACTTTGATACATCAGACTGTTTTTCGTGGGGGTTCCCACCGTCGTCAAACTGGGGGAAATGCCGGTGGGGTACCCCACGTATAATAGCCTATCGGCTAAATATAGTCTTTTGATGTTTGTGCTCATAGAAATGTCATGATCTTGTTTTTATTTTCCTTTTATTCTCACAAAAATTGATGCTAAAAAAAATCTTATGAATCTTTTCACATATCTTTTGTAAATCTTCTCAAATATTTTCTTTTATTTATGCTCTTCATATTATGAATGATAATCATTGAAATTGATTGATTTTAATGTTCTCACAACCTTCTATTCATACCTTCCAAAATGCCTCTTCACCCAAGGGAGGCAACTCCTTCAAGAGAGGTTGGCCCACTAGCAAAAATAATTTGTTTTTATTTTATTTTTATTTCCCAAGGTTGGGTGCACCTTTCAAGGGGAGCCATCCCTCTTTGAAAAATAAAATTAAACTATTTTTAATTTAAATAACTCAAACTCTAGGAAACACCTAGAAAGGGTCACCCCTATTTGATTTTGAATATATTTTTTCTTTTACAAAATATTTCTCTAAAGGAGTGGTAGACATGGGTTGATCTATGTGTACAAAAGGTTAGATTTATGCAATTAACCCCTCAAAACTTACAAACCCTTGACATAAATGACAAGATTTTTCCAACACTTTCATTACAATTTTAAATTCTTTAGCTTTGTGATATATTAGATTTTAATTTTGATCTACCAAACCCTAAGATATTTTGGGGTGATCTAGGCTCAAAAATATTCTTACATAAAGTAATAATGTTACATGATATATGCTATAAATTTTTAATGGTTGTGATGTTAAAGGTGATTACTAAGCCTTCATTTAAGGAATAACATTTACTCTATCAATTTACTTCTATAACCTTGGGAATCATTTTAGTTATATGATCTAATGAAAATGAATTTTGTCTAATGATATTTATTAGATTTTAGAATATTTTTTTATTCACATTCAATTACTTCAACTTTAAAGTTTATTAATAAAGAAAATTGAAAGGACATGGAAATAAAAATGAAAGGATATCAAGAACTACAACCTCTGCCTTATAAAATCAAGAAGCCCAAGATGTAGCATTTATTAATAAATTGGTAGATTTAAAATAGAATGCTATAATACATTTTCCAATATATAAGAGAACTATGTATAGCAATAATTCTACTTTCCTTATTTTCATCTTTATAATTCATTTATCATTTTTTGTTGTATTTATTATCTTATCTATATAAAACCATCATATTGCATTATTATATTATAAAAAATGAAGGCTACTTAGTACAACAAACTATTGTATGATAATTGAGAAACATTGAAGGATCACTTTCTATCTAAGGACAAAGATTATTTTTTCTTGACTCAAGCAATTCCTTTTAAGGGTACAACTAAAATCGTGACAAATTTTTTTTATATATTTTATAAAATGCATCAACAATAGCATTGTAATAGAATATTGATGTTACAAATTCTATTATTCCTACCTTATATGGTTGGATGTTCCAATATAGTTGATAGATTGATAAGACAAACTAATGGCTATAGTTATTTTTTGATCCAACTCAAGGAAGTAAAATAAATCTAAACATGTGTTACAAAGTGACTGAATATAATATCACCATTCTTGAGTCTACAATTTTTTTTTATTCTTGATGATTGACTCAGGCATGGTGATATATTATATTTAATATAACAATAAAAAAATATTTATTGGTTTGAAAATCCAAATAACCAATTTTTATTGAACACCATGGCCAAACACTTTAAATAATTTTGGCTACGTTGTATCATTTCTTATAAAGTGGGATTATCTAGAACCAATACCTGTTATGGATGCATCATTGATAGATGTTGATGCATGTGTATGTGCTAGAACATATTCATGTTGAACACTTAGATAAATAAGGGTTGTGGTATCTAGTATGTTAGTTATAGAAATGTTTGAAAGCATTGTATATACATTAAAAAAATTGGTGGACAAAGTGATGCATTTTCTTGTGTACATAAGAGACCTATATGGATGTATCCTGAAAATTGTTTAGTATTAAGACTGGCAACTATTTCTCCATCAATTATATCAACAATATTTCCTTTGCTATAAGATCGCCATATAAAAATTAGGAGATCATGGAAATTAAAAAAAGAATAATGAACAATCAAACTATGTATTTAGATGACCCAAGTGTACAAATGAGGAAGCCTTCCATATATAGGAAAGGACAAGGTAATCCACCTATCATGTGGATTGAAAAGTGCCCCATGATGTGGCACAAATAAGAAGACAAGTTTCCTATAGGTGTCATCCTTTGGATCACTTGGCAAACCAATAACCTATTTGACCATGTCATCAACCTTGGTGAAAAGTGTTGAGTGACCTTTGGGGTGAGATGGAAAATTTTCTAACCTCAAAAGGTATGTACATTATGTTTACCAAACAACTTGGTAACCTCTAGAGGCTTAAAGGTTGCACATCCATTTAGACACGACGTTGTCGAAACTCATCGACCTAAGTACACTAAAGTATAGTGAATAGATAAATTATTCACACTAACACCCCACATTAAGTGATACTTGGGGAAATAAAAAAATTGAAAATAGATAGACATGGGTCTTGGCTACGAGGCTTGGTGAGGTACCCATGTACAATGCATTCTCTCATAAATATATAAAGGGAGAAATCCTAGTGGGAGCAAAAATTCTTTGCAAAAAATAAAAAGAGAAAGATTTAAGACCTTTTGAAAAGATGTATCATGATGAAGAACTCGTGAATCATGTCGAACTTGTAAAATCTGTCGAAAATGAACTAGTGTCTGCTAGAATCAATAAACCTCCAATAAATGTATATCAAGATAAGAGATACAAAACACTGCATGATGAACATATAAACATTACTCAACCATGAGTACGTGAAGGCAATCAAATTTTGTGAAGTTCAAAAGATAGATACTAGTGTGATTAGGAGTACTAGAATCTCACAAAATATGATCCACTGAAATTATACCCCATATGAGAGATCAAGATAGAAGGTTTATGGGACCACCCAAAATAGAAGGCTCCTCCATTGCTCCATTGAATGAAGCATTATAATAACACTATCATAATCCCCCCTTAATGCTAAGAGTGATAAGCAAACCAACCTAAATTGGCACAAGAGTGTATAAGGAATTTAGACCTCGAATTAGGTCCAAAAGATGTACAAGAAACTGAAAAAGGGTGTGCATTAAGGCACACAGTCATGAGGTGAGAATCACAAGGATCCATTGTTGTGATGACAAATCAAGGCAACACACACATTTCACAAGAATCATGAGGATCCATTAATGTAATGGCTAATCAAGGCTCTACACAATGTCCCATTGCACTTTATAATTTAGTGTAAGTACGGAATTCCAAAACTCCCTCCCTAAAGAACACATTTAGTTTTTGTGGCACTTTGTGTGAGTGCATTTAATACAAACTTATTTGTTGTTTATGAGTTCATACAAGTTAATGTCATGAGGTGGATTAAGAAGACATAGATTAAGTATGCTTTTCAAACCTCAATAAAAGACAAAACCATAAAATTAAAACCCCCTTGATTATTTCTTCCCCCTGACCCCCCATCCCCTCGTTAATTTGAAACTTTATGGAAGTTTTTGTAAATAGTCCAAACCTGACATAAATTGACACTTTATAGTAGTAGTGCAATAGTATGCCCATTGGATGCATAGCAAAAAAAAAATACACTTTTACAAGAAATGACACTCAATTTTGATGCTTTAAATACTTTTACCTTTACAATTAAACTAACCTTCTTGAAAAAAAAAAAATATTGTATGGAATATGGGGGCCTGGATTCTGTCTATGTGGAGATGAGTTTGAATACAAATAAAGGTCATCGACCTCAAATAGAAATGACTGTGAGGCCACGTGCTCGACTAAAACCTTTATGCACTCAGTCAAAACCTTCGTGAGCTCATTCGAGGTTTGATATTTATGCAAAGGTCAATGTTGTAGAGTTTTGCACAGCTCTGTGCTGCCAAAAATGGGCGCGAGATGCCTTGTCTTCAAATCACCGTTATCTTGTAGATTTCCACGTAGGCAAATCGTTGGTGTCAAAAGGCTGTAAATCATGGATTCTCAGCACTGGATGGATGCGCCTGGCGAATCGCGGATTTGGGCACTGAATTGTATGCATTTACCAAATCGTGCGGGGCACCGAATGAATGGGAAATGGCTACCCAGCATACAAAACCAGCATTTGATCTTAATTATTAATTAATTAAAAATAAGAAATACATTGTTTCTTTATTTTTAATTAATTAATAAATGCACTCAAATGCTGGTTTTGTATGCTGCATAGCCATTTCCGAATGAATGGGCCTAGCAGATGTGAATCACGGGACGGCTTAACCGGCACATTCTAAGCGTTGACCGCTTAGGTCGCCGGGTCCACTCCCCACTCCACCCTTCCTAATCGTTCATTTTTAACCCCACCTTTCCCATAGCGTTTCCAAATTTGCCGTTCGAGGGATTCCGTTCCCATGTGAATTAACTGCCCCGTTTCCCGGATCAAAATCCCGCGCACTCATCACTCATCATACATTAAACGTTTTGGAAGCGGGAGTTTTAAAAGTGAGAATTTAAAAATGATGAACATGCCGGGAGAATAGCAGCATCCATCCCTAAATGCTTCTTTTTTCTATGTAGGGAAATGGTGGAGGAGAGTTTCTCGATGGTGGATGAGGGTGAGGGCGCTGAAGAAGATTAAGGTGGCTGACCAGAATCTTTCATAAGGATAGAAGGCAAGCTGGGTATGGGATGCTGGGTATTCACCAGCTTTCAGCACAGATCCCATGTAGCTCTCAACGACGGCTACTTACAAATTTATTGTCAATCTGTGGAATGAATTGAATGATTCAGAGCAAAAGAAAAAAATGTACAGTTACTTTCGGCCTTCCTTTTTTGATGCCTAGATGACATGTTTGCAGTGCTTTTTACTTTGGTTTTACTGACAATATGTTTTCAATCTTATAGGTATATGTTTTTATGATTTTCTTACGTTTTTACTATCACACAGCAGCCTGTCAATCTGTGGAATCTTTCCAACAGCTAAGAGTGTTATCGAATGGTTTTTACTCTCACAAATTTGCTTACATATGTGGATTCCTTCATGGGTTTTTTTGGGCAACGTGCTAAGGACATAGTGGAGCCAAATAAACTAGTGAAAATGAGGGATGTGCATAAGGCGTTCGGGGCACAAATGCGGAATGAGGCAACAAAACATCTTGAGGTTAACAATTGCTACCATCCAGTGAGCCATTGAATGGAATGTCGAGTAAGGCCACATCAATCCTAATGTCAACTAGTTATTGTTTCTTTGGCTCACATTGTTTTGTTGGCGCAGTTGGGCGGCACTAGTAGAGCCCCTATAAATATTGTGTTTAGTCTTTGATGTAAACAATCATGTCATTTTTCTTTTGGAGAATTCTATATGTACACAATAGATTCCTTGCATGCATTGCTTCACAATATTATAGTGTATAAAGAAAATATGGTATGAATAAATGAGAAAATATGTGATGGTGCTTATGAATGTGCAATTTTTTTTGAATCTTTACGTTATACTTGTTATCGATAACACTATTAAGATTTTTTCTTATTGCATCACCCTAAGATTTATTTCTCTAACATAAATAATCCAAAACTTAGATTTATATTTTATCATCAAAATTTCTTTTATTTTAACACCGCTCTTTTTGGTGTGTAAAAGAAGAAACTACAAAAATAAGGAGATAAGATTATGGTAAACAATACTACCAAGGAAAGAAGTATTAATAATAACTATTATAGTAAATGAGAGGGGTTAGAAACCTATGGGTTGATACAAGGAATGAAGGGGGATCCTAAGAAGATGATACCACTAAAGTAGGTCTAACAAAGTCATTAGAGATGAATAAAAGGATTAATAAAATTTCAAATAAAAACGCCCATGCCAAAAGGAGATAGCAAGAGATTAAGATAATTTTTTGAAGAAATTAAAATAGCTCATGAGATGCACATGGAAGAAGAAATAATATTGAAACAAAACCAAATAAGATAAGGAAGATTCCAAAAAAGGATGGAAAAGGCTAAAGAAGCCTCAATTGAGTGCACCAAGAGGGTTGTTGAAAGTGATGAGTATCCACCAATAAAGGAAACAATATTTATTGTGATATTCAATAACAATGAAACATCTAAAAGAATAAATATCCATATTAAAAGAAAAAATAAAATTGAACCAAATTAGAAAATTACATAAAAGAATATGATGAATATAAGGAGTTATTGGATAGAGGTTTTGCAAGCAATAGTTCTCAAAACAAGGTGTGGAAGTAGGGGTAATGCACCATTTAAATTTTTAACTCATGAACCATATTTTGAATTGGAACTATTAAACATAAAGTCCACAATTAATGAATAATTTGAGGTCTTATCAACTCTAATCTTAAAAAAAGCCTCTAAATTTGAGTGAAGAATAGTTAGATAATGTAGTAAGTAAAAGTGTACGTTTACAAAAGAAAATATGATGAAAATTATAGTATTTTAGGAAAGATAAATAAGTGAGAAGAAAGAGGATACAAGGGAAATATGAAATAATTTAGCCATTGATATAATTGAATAAGGATGAGAGATCCCTATAATATTTATAAAAATATCACTAAATAATGACAAATTGCAAAAAAAACCATCTCCTAAGATGAAATGACACCTTGTAAAGGTGAACCGCCCAAATTAGGAGTCACCCCTATGCCACAAATTCAAGAAGAGTATCCAAATAAGAGATAAGTATTGAATCCTTACTTATGCTAGAGAATGCAAGATCAAGAAGGGATCATGTGAATAATTTTGATTATATATTATGTAGTGAATATTTTGAGATTTAATTAACTAGAGGTAAAGGTAAAATAAAAAGATCACTGAAATAACAAGAGAGTATAACCAATAAAAATAACTAAAGAAAAGAGGAAGATAGGTTAAGAGGAAGTACAAACCTCGAGCCACAAAAAGGTAAATAAAACACTCCAACTCCTATAAAATTGTTACAAATAGGAATAAATTTGTGTGTTTAGTAGAGACACCAAAGTTGCAAGTGAGCATATATTCATCTTAGAATCTCACTAGAGTATGGATGAAGTTGATGATGACTATAATTAGTTGCTAAAATATTTTGTGGAATTAAAATTACTTCATAAAGGGTTTTACTAGTTTAATATGTTTGTTTAAAGGTAAAATGATAGGCAATAAAAATTTAAATTGTAAAATAATAATAAAAAATTATAAGGATGGTTAGTATCAAATTCCAAACTTGGTTCTCACTTAGATCTTAAGTTGATTTGATTGTGACATATAAAGAAGTTACCATTCACATTATTCAATTAATTAGTGACTCAATTTTCACTTTAAGATATTAATTTTTTCTATATCTATATCATTTCCCATTTATCCCCACCTTGATGAAAATGCCTTAGTGCAACAATATATTGATAAGTGGCATTCTTGTCTTTAGTTCATGGTCTAATCCATATCCATCTTCATTGTACCTTGTTACAAATATTTCATCACCCTAGGATTTATTTCTCTAACATAAATAATCCAAAACTTAGGCCTATATTATATCATGAAAAAATTCTTTTATTTTTACACCCCTCTTTTTGGTGTGTAAAAGGAGAAAATAAAAAAATAAGGAGATAATTTTATGGTAAAGAATACTACAAAGGAAAGAAGTATTAATAATAAATATTATAGTAAATAAGAGGGGTTAGGAACCTATGGGTTGATATAAGGAATGAAGGGGGTCCTTAGAAGATAATACCACTAAAGTAGGTATGCCAAAGCCATTAGGGATGAATAAAAGGATGGGTAAAATTCCAAATATAAACACCCATGCCAAAAGGAGATAGCAAGAGATTAAGATAATTTTTTGAAGAAATTATGATCTAGCTCATGAGATGTACATGGAAGAAGAAAGAATATTGAAACAAAACCAAATAAGATAAGTAAGATTCCAAAAAATATGGAAAAGGTTAAAGAAGCCTCAGTTGAGTGCACCAAGAGGGTTGTTGAAAGTAATGAGTATCCACCAATAGAGGAATCAATATTTATTGTGATTTTCAATAATAATGAAACATTTAAAAGAATAAATATCATTGTTAAATTATAATTTTTTGGAATATAAGATATTTTTTTGAATAAATATCTAAAAGAAAAAATATCATTGTTAAATTATAATTATTCTATGGATACTAACCATCCATATATTTATTATATTAAAGGTAAAATGATAGGAAATGATAGGTAGTTTGATATTTATTGTGATGTTCAATAACACCTTTATTAAAGATTGCATATGACCTAATAGTCAAAGGCTTGACAACTTATCTCTCAATTATCCTTATACCATGGTTACTCCTAAGGAAAGAGTTAAATGTCTAATGAAATGAAAGATCCCATGTGACATTTCCTTCTTTGGTACTTTGGATTGGTCAGAAGTATTAAAGACTAATCTATATCTCTAATCAGTGTTGTAATTCCATGCATCCACTTCCTTAACATCGCCTGACAAATAACACATTTTTGCGCTCTGATTTTCTCCCGCTCATTGCAGTTTTGAATTTCCGCGCTCATGGTGGACTCTATCATGGGGGTATCTAATGGTCCCCCTCTACCCCCTCCTGACCCGTGCTCCCCTCCTTTGGGGACATGTCTGGTGGGTACCCCCTCTATGAGATTTGTGCTTTCTCCTTCAGGCATTTTGAAGGATTTGGCTTCTCTGGGCGGTTCTTCTGTGCTGGTGGTTGAGTTTTCTCCGACTGTCAGTTGGAAGAATGTTCTGACTAGTGGGAAACAAGTCTCCTCCTTGTTTTCGGCTCCTCCTGAGTTTTTTTTAACTGCTGGTACTGTATTTGACATACCGGATTCAATGAACGACAGGATCCTTTCCTCCATGGAGAATGTTGTGGTGGGAAGATTCCTCTCCTATCGGCCTATGGTGGATATGGTTCGGAAATGGGTTGCTATGAAGTGGCGGCTTAAGGGTAGTGTGGAGATTCATGTGATGGCTGGGGTTCTCTTCCTCTTTAGGTTTGCTGTAGCTAAGGACTTGGTGACCACTCTGTCATCGGGCCCGTGGGTCTATGGGAAGCACAACCTTGCTCTGTGTAGGTGGAAACCTAGTTTCGACCCTGCTGTTGACCTTAACATGTCGGCTCCCATTTGGGTGCGACTACCGGGTTTGCCTCTGGAGTTTTGGGATGAAGTGATTTTCAAGGCTATTGGAGATTCGTTGGGTCAATTTGTTACTACGGATGCTGTCACTAAATCGAAGTCAAGGTTAGTCTTTGCTCGAATCTGTGTCAATATTTGTGTTGATAAAATCCTACCAAACTCTATCAAGCTGTGTTCTAAGCTGGGAAACTGGAGCCAACCTGTTTGTTACGAAAACGCGGTGGTATTTTGTCAAAGGTGTGCCAAAGCTGGGCATCTTATAACTGACTGCAAATCTTTGATTAGTTAGGAGTCTAAGGATGTGTTAAACCCCACGATTCCGACTGCGGATACCTCGAGGCCTTCGGGTGTCTCTGAGCTGGTCCCCCCAGACTCTGTTCGGCCTCCTGTGCTTTCTTCGTGACCTCCACCCCCTGCTTTTCCTCACACTGATCCGAACCCTAGTGTCTCTTCGATGTTGGAAATCTTTCCTAGGGAGGTCTCCTTGTCTCAGGATCTTGGATCCTCGGCTATCGTTACCTTGCTTGTGGGGGCTTTTGATGGGATCGTTGGTCCGGGTTCATCGGCTGTTGATCCTTTGTCATTGAATGTCTCTTAGGGGACCTATGGGGATTCGGTTGAAGAGGGTGAAATTTGGGAGGAAAAGTGTTCTGGCATGATTGAAGAGTCTACTGAAAACCTGGGAAGCTTAAAGCTGGAGAAAGTAGAAGATGAAGGGATATGGACTACGCCTAAGAAGAAGGGAAGGAAGAAGAAGGCAAATGTTGGAGGGGATTCCAAACCTGGGAGACCCTCTCAGAGATCAACCAGAATGCGAGAAACGACAAATGAGATTGCCCTGGGGAAGTAGAGGACATTGGACGTGTCCTCAAAAAAAGGTCAGAAATGAGGATTATGTCTTGGAATGTTCGGGGGCTTAATAGTTCGCACAAAAAGCGTGCCTTGAAGAACTACATAGTGGAGCATAAGATTGATTTTTGTCTCCTACAAGAAACTAAGATGTTAATGATTAATTTTGACAAAGTTGCTAGCTTTCTATGGCCTAATGCTTCCTATATTCACAGTGATGCTGAGGGAGCTTCGGGTGGTTTGGCCGTGCTTTGGAATCCTTCCTGTTTACAGGGTTCTGAATTATTCCATTGTAAAAATAGCATAGGGGTTTCGTTCTTCGTTAGCGGAGTAGAGTGGTCTATAATAAATATTTATGCTCCTAATCAGAGGAACTTGAAGAATATTCTTTGGAATAATATGGTGGCTAAGATTAATATGAATAAGGGAGGTCGGTGGCTTGTTGCTGGAGATTTCAACTCTCCCCTGTTACCATCTGAAAAAAGTGGGGGCCTCTTGGATTACACTAATAGCATGATGGATCTGGAAAACTTTATGTGTTCTTCGGGGTTAATAGATATTGAACTTCTGGGCCAACATTTCACCTGGTCTAATAGGAGGGCTAGTGGTGATTAGATTCAAGTTCGGCTTGACCACTTTCTTTGTTCTCCCCATTGGACTAATGCCTTGGAGGCCAATCTGGTTACTCTGCCTAGGACGGTATCAGACCATAATCTTCTTCTGCTGACCACTAATATTCATCCTTCTGGTGGTCCCTATCTTTTTCGTTTTGAAATAATGTGGAACTCTCACCCCGATTTCAAATTTTTTTTTGCTGAATGGTGGAATATTCCTGTCCAAGGTTCCCCTATGTTTAGCCTCTGCTATAAACTCAAACATATTAAACTGATGGTTAAAGGTTGGAATAGGAATGTGTTTGAGGATGCTTTTCAAAGGAAAAAACAACTCAAGGGGAGGTTGAGGACCTTGCAGAAGAATATGGATGAGGGAGATGTCAGTCATCGGACCAACAATCAGGAAAAGGATGCTAGAATGGAATGGGAAAAGGTTTTAAAAAAAGAAGAGGTCTTCTGGAAGCAAAAATTGAGGGTCCAATGGCTGAAGGAAGGAGATAGGAACACGTCCTTTTTCCATGTTTCTACCATCAAACATCGAAAAAAGAACCAAATTACTAAATTGATAAGTGCCTCTAGGGAGGTGATATCTAATCAAGCTCATATTAAGTCCTGTGCGGTTAATTATTTCAAGGAGGATTTTTCGGCCCCTACAGGGAAGCCCAACATGGCTCTGGATTGTAAGATCCTCCAGCATCTCCCTGCTTCCATCTCTCTGGAGGATAACTTGGGAATTCTTAGGAGTGTCTCCACGGAAGAGGTTCGGTTGGCTACTTTTAGCATGGGGGCTTTCAAAGCTCCTGGACCTGATGGGTTTCCCCATGCATGCATTCTTTCAAATCTTTTGGGATATTGTGGGCTGGAACCTTGTGCTTGCGGCTAGGGACTTCTTTAAATCCGGTAAGATTCTTAAACAAATGAATCACACTTTCATTTCCCTTATACCCAAGATTAGTGAGCCTCTATCTATGTCTGATTTCCGACCTATCAGTCTTTGTAACACCTTCTATAAGATCATATCTAAGATCCTTGTTAATCAGATCAAACCTTTGCTAGATAAAATTATAAGTCACACTCAAATGGGGTTTGTCTCGAGGCGACACATTCTTGATGCTTCTTTGACTACTCATGAACTCCTCCATTCTATGGATAGATGTAATAATGCGGGGATGGCGCTTAAGCTTGATATTTCCAAAGCTTATGATAAGGTTATGTGAGAATTCATTCCTAAGGTCCTGGCTAAGTTTGGCTTTAATAGTTCGGTCATTAAACTTATTATGGAGTGTGTTTGTACTGTTAAGTTCTCGGTTCTGGTGAATGGATCCCCCTGTGGATTCTTCTCTGCTCAAAGAGGGCTCAGACAAGGAGACCCTCTCTCCCCCTATCTCTTTATTATGATTGCTGATGTGCTTAGTAGGAACTTTACGAGTCTACTGTCAGAGGGCTCCATATCTGGTGTTAGAGCGGCTACTTTTCTCTATTCGATTGTTGTGCAACAATTTGTGGATGACACATTCCTATTTGGGAAGGCCTCTGTTGTGGAAGCTAGGAAGTGGAAAGCTTGCCTAAACAGCTATGCCTTCTGCTCTGGTTAGTGCATCAACTACAATAAGAGCAAGATTTACTTCTTTAATTGCATGCCAAATTTTCAAAACAGGGTGACTGCGATCCTGGGATGTGTTGGGGATTCTCTCCCGTCGGTTTACCTTGGGCTCCCATTAACAGTTAAAGAGGTTCAACCAGAGTTTTGGAATTTTATCTTGGAGAGGATCCAAAGGAAGTTGGCTAGTTGGAAGGGCTCTTTACTTAGTCATGCTGGGAAACTCCAACTTCTTGCTGCGGCTATACAAGGTATCCCCACCTACTTTCTAGCTATTTTTAAGATTCCCAAGTATATTGTGGAGAAGTTTGAAAGAATTCAAAGAAATTTCCTTTGGTCAGGTACTGAGGAAAAAAAGAAGATTGCTTTGGTAAAATGGGAAAGGGTTTGTCAGGCTAAAGATTGTGGTGGGCTTGGAATAAGGAAGATTGTTATCTCTAACAAGGTGCTGATGGCCAAGGTTGGGTGGGAATAGTTAAGGAACACTAAAGACTAGTGGAAAATTCTGAATGCTAAGTACCTCCAGAATAGACCTTTGATTGATTGTCTTTCGAAACTCCATCCCATTGGTTTCGTAATCTGGAGGAGTATCTGCAGCACACAAGGCCTGCTAAAAAAAGGGATCAAATGGAAAATGGGAAACGGGGTCAAAATCAGATTCTGGGATGATGCTTGGCTTCTGGACTCCCCCTTGGCTGGCTCTGATTTTGGAGCGGTGATGAATGAAGCTCAAAGATTCTTTGGTTTATATATTAGAGACTATGTGGCTGACCCTCCTAGAGCTAGGATTTGGAGAGATCTCTCCCTTTGCTGCCCCCACTCTCTTGACCTTTGCCGCCTAGCTAGATCTCTTCAGGTGTTGCTCTCAAGTATCCAGTTTCCTTCCAGTGACAAGGAGGATGAGTTCTTTTGGGCTTTAGATAAGCAGGGGGATCTTTCAGTTCGATCCGCTTATAGACTGTTGACTAAGGAAATTCTTTTTGAGAAACACTGGAGGAGGGTTTGGAATCACCACATGATTCCTAAAATAATTTTTTTCTAGTGGACGACCTGTCATAATAGGATCTTAACTCAAGAAAATTTGAGAACTCGGGGGTTATGCTTTCCCAATAGATGTTTCCTTTGCAAGGAGGGGGAGGAAACTATCAACCACCTTTTGTTACACTACCCGTATGCTGCTGAAGTTTGGGGGATGGATTTTGAGAAACTTGATGTCCATTGGGTTATGAGAAAAGATCTTTTGTCATTTATTCTGGGCTAGAATGGGCTTTTTTTCCATCCTCTGACTAATGAAATTTGGAGGCAGACCCCCCCAATCTTAGGATGGTGTTTATGGAAGGAAAGGAACAACAGGGTTTTCAAGAATATTGAGCGGAGCCCCAAGGAGGTGTTTGGCATTGGTGTTCGGCTCATAGAGGAGAATATCTCCCTCTTTGATGGGAAACTTCCTAATTTGGGGCCGTTGGACTACGAAATAAAATTGGCTAAGGAATGGCACCAGGATCTAAAGGCTAATGCCTTTGATAATTCGAAACAACTAGCTAGGAAAAATACCAAATGGGAGCCTCCGGATTGTGGATGGTTCAAAATTAACTTTGATGGGGCTGCCAAAGGCAACCCAGGAAGGGCAAGTATAGGTGGGATTATCAGAGAATCTATGGGGAATATGGTGGCGGGGTTTGCTGGTGGCATTGGGGTTCAGTCGGCTTTGGTGGCTGAGGCTCGTGTGCTGTTTATGGGCCTTAAAATCGCTGTTTCTTTGTGGAATTGTTAATCTCCATATTGAAGGAGATTCTAAAGAGGTGACAGATGCCGTGGAAAAAGATAGATTAATAGGTTGGAATACCAAGGAAATTTTGATGGATGCTAGCTTCCTTATGTCCAAATTAAGGGACAAAAAGGTGACTCATATTTTTAGAGAAGACAACCGTGTGGCAGATGCCTTGGCTAATCTTGGCTCGGGTTGGGATTTGACTAGATGTTGGAGGAATAAGGAAAGACTTCCACCAAATATTCAAGCGTTGATAAAGCGGGAAAAGGCTACCATGGTTTATAATGATGTTCAACTTTTGGATGACGAGAGCTGATTGGGGGGCCCACTGGTTAATTTGGGTGTGCTGGTGGATGAATGTCAATATTGGTATGGAGTACAAGTGGAATTATCCAAGTAGAGTTGAGCGTGTGTGGGGCAGGGGAAGGAGCATCCACGTGTATGTCCTTTGGACTTGGTGGATGGGTTTAGTTTATAAGATTATGATGAGATGGCGGGGAGGGGATTTAATTGAGGAGTTCAAGTCTAGTTTTGGTGGCGTGATGTAGATTAATTGGAAGGACGTGAATTCTTATCAGGTGAGGGACCGTATTGTGCGTGCTACTCTTTTGGGAATTGGATTGCTTGTTTTATCTCCTGGTTACTTTTGGAGGAGTGAGTGTATTAATAATGATGTGACTTTCTATGATGCGATTTGGCCGCATTCTAGAGACTTCGGGCCGACTAGTTTAGCTAGGGGTTCCTTTGGCTTATTTTAGAGATTTAATAAAATTAGTTTATTAGTCTGTCTGCATGGGGGTTCGTGCTTTTCCTACATCTCCGCCAACTTTCGTCCTCTTTACTATAATCATAAATTCATTAATTTTTATGTCTTTTCTCATTGTGGTATATTTCCTCTCCGCGCGTGTGATTGGTATGCGGGGTTTGATTTGCTTTGCTATAATCCCTGACTTAACTATCTGTTAGAGATTATTGTTCGCGACTGCTACTTTTGGTATTTCTTGCATTTCTATGAGCTTCCTGTGCAGTCTGGCAGTATGGGTGGTGATCGCATTCGGACTGAACCAGATAGTTGTGATGAATTCCAAAACAACCCGCTAGTCTGGCATATTTGTGTGGAGGGAGGAATTGCTCCACTCATGGAAAGCTTAGTCGGCCATGATCCCATTTTATCGGGTCAGTTTGCCAGCTCGTGGAAGGACAGGAGGGTTTCCATTGGTGGGATTTCGTTCGAAATCTGCAAGGATGTTATTGCGCAGGCTACGGGTTTGCTGTGTGAAGGGAAAAAATATCCTAAACACACTAAAAAGTCAGACCACGAGAGCCTAAAAGCATTTTTCAGAGGAGAGGAGACCCCTATTAGGAACCAGGTGGGGTTTGAAAGGGAAGAGCTTCCTAAGCCATGGGACCAGGTTTGCATGGTGCTGATGAAATACGTTACGCTGGAAGGTAGATTCAAAACTTGTTTCTTTTATCATTTCCCCCTGTTAAACCACCTTAGGCACAAAATGCTTCTTAGTTTTTCATTTTTCCTTCTAATGGACCTGGAAAGTTCCGTGGACAAGTGTAAAGCATCGGCCAGCTGAAATCCCTGTGATCTTCCGCCGCTCCTGCTCCATCAAGGGCTAATCCTCCGCCTATATCACTTTCATCTTGCCCTCTGCCTGCCCAAAGCCATCACCGCTGTTCGTGTTGAGAACATTGAACCCCTCTCCATAGTGCATATCTCCCCAGCCGAGTCCAAGAGTCCTCCTCGGAAGTCTAATATTGATAATTTGGGGAACGCCAAGACCAAATTTACCACCAAAAAGCTTAAGGGTGGGTTAGGCAAGGCCCATGCCAGTGCGGTGAAAGGGCTCTGTGAGCTAAAATCCACTCAGAGTGACACGACTGTTACTGGCACTATGTCAAAAAAACGTAAGGAGAAATGCTTGCAGGCTGCGACTGTCAAAGATGGCAAGGGTAAGAATGCGGTTAGGAAATATTTCCGAGGGGACACGGTTATGGGGAACATGGAGATGACTAGAGGGGAAAGTGTTAGGAGGAGATCTGGGAGGCTGGCTAAGAACAACAAGAAGAGGCTAATCATTGAGGATTTGGAGGAGGAGCAGTCAGACAAAAAGGGTTACAAGGAAGAAGAGTTTGAAGAGGTGGAATGAGATTTAGTGGAGAGGCCCCAACTTACTCCGGTGGACAGCAAGCTCCCTTCTGATGGCTCTGGCTCACACTCTTCGCAGCCGTTGGTGGATGAGCCTGGTGAGGTTCAGGGTGCTATGGATGTTGGGGTGGATTCAGATAAGGTGGCAAAGAGATTGGACACTCTGGACAAAAGATTTCGGGGGCTGACCCGCTTCACCATGAAACTAGGTCACTTTGTTACGAGTACTTTGTCAAATGCCATAAAAGAGGAACTAGAGGGGAACAATAGCCAAGAAAATAAAGAGTGGGTGGGAGACGAGGTGGTGGACCTCCTGATCAAGAACTGGGACGATGCCAATTAGTTGCTCCTGATGCTGGTCTGTCTGCTATTTCTTAGCTGTTGTTGTGCTGCCTTTGGGCTGTCTCTATTTTTTTCCTGTTTATGTTAGCTATTTAAGACTGGTCCTTTTTTGGCCCTTGTGGCTCATTGTGTAGGGTACAACGCCCTGTAAATGTTGTTTAACATTTCAAAAACATTGCCTGACATATCTTAATCACATAATCTAAATCTTTGATATATATGGAGGATATTTTCCATGGTTTATGACCATTTGCTTCCCACCTCTTTTTTAAGTCCCGTATTTGAAAACTTTAGATTACAAATTGAAACTTGGACTTAAGGAACAAAGAATGGACATATCAATCTTAAAGTAAAAGCTTTTACTATTTTACTATTCATCACAACTTGATTCTCTATATGTAAGTTTTGTTGAAGTGAATGATCTAAGAGTTTTTTAAGTGATTTTTTTTTTTCTATTTGAAATGCGAGCCTAGATTTACACAATTTAAAAATACATGGGTTTGGTACATTGTACATTGTAAGTTAAAAAACATACTGTGTTTTGAAACACAACACGTTTTAAAACCTCCTATTTGTCACAAGAAATTCATAACTATACATATCTAGGTATCCATGTAAAATAACAAAAAATCATTTCATGATAGTGTGTTTGGGTATGAAAAATTATAGGATTCAAAACAAACTGTGATTTGTAACTTGCACTTCACATGTTATCTAAAACACACCATTTTTTGTAACCCTTACTATCAAAAATTATATCCAATTTACCTAATAACATGAACAATTGTGTTGTTTTTATTTGAATTGCAGACCTACATATATGTGGTTTAAAAACACATGGATTGGGTATGTTGTGAATTGTAGGTTATTAAACACAATATGTTTTGAAACACAACACATTTTGAAACCTCCTATTTCTCATGATAAATTTATAAGTATACATATCTAGGTCTCCATTTCAAATAACATCATTTCATGACAATATGTTTGGATATAAAAATTGTAGGTTTCAAAACACACCATGATTTGTAACTTGCATTTAACATAGTACCCAAACACATCGTGTTTTGTAACCCCTACTATGGAAAAGTATATCTAATTCACCCAGTAACATGAATGATGGTGTTGTTTTTATTTGAGTTGTGGACCTAGATATACATAGTTTGAAAACACATGGGTTGGGTATGTTGTCAATTGTAGGTTAATAAACATAGTATGTTTTGAAACATGACACATTTTGAAACCTCCTATTTCTCATAATAACTTCATAATTATACATGTCTAGTGTCGAAAAAAGTATCCCTTTTTCCACACTTAATTTGGGAATAATTAATAATAAAATAATCCTAATGTGTTGGAAGTTTGGGAGTCTATCTGCATTGATGTAGCTTGGAAACATGAGCATGAGGTGTACATACATAGGTTGATTCGGCTAGCCCAATGTTGTCATTGATGTCAACATTATGGGAAGAATATTTGGTGTCATTCATACAGTACTAACTATATTGGAAAGCTGATTTACTAGAGGTTTGGTTAAGCGTTCTCTATTGATTATATTGTGGCCCAAAACGTCGATTTTTGGGTCTGAACTTCATCGCAAGAATAGATGTAACTTTTCTCTCTTAATCACATCACTATGATTGATTCATACAACTATATTCAAGATCTCAAGAAGTCTTGTGATGTATACTAGAAGTTATCAATGACAGAGTTCAACCTTGTATACCACATTCATCTCTCTGCTCAATATACCAGCGTGGGAGATTCTACATTTTCTTGAGAAGGTAGTCTCTTTGATGTTGATGCAAAGAGAAACTGAAGTAATATCAAATTTGGAAGAGGTTTATTTTGAGAAGCGTGTGTATGATTGTATTTTTTGTGATTAGGTCCTATTCTTGGCCAACCTAATGCATGATACGTCTTGAGAATATTAATTATATTTTATGGATGTTAGTTGAATTTATTTCAGATCCATGTCAACTTAAAATTGTGTATTACATGTTTTTCTTGGGTAAAAAGATGTTTTTAAATCTTGTATGGTGTTGACAAGAGCTATTTTGGATTGTTCTTCTTACATCTAATTAGGCCGACCTAATTGATGTATGTGATGTATTTGGGATATATATATATATATATATATATATATGAGATATTTTGGAGTTGTAAGTGTGTGAATGGTAGTAGAGGAATGAGAGACAAGTGGATGTGCAAACATAATTGACATATCAGATGCGAGTGGTCTTTAGTGGTAAAAGTTGCAAGAAAAGTTATCAAATCAAGGAAACTGAGCTACAAGATTTATTTTTGAATTTTCGACAGTGAACAATTGGAATTTGGGAGTGTAGACATTGAAGAAAAGAACCCAAAAACTGATTTTCTGGAGCCCTAGCCGAGACCCATGTTCACCATAGGGTGAATGAGTCCTCAGTGAGGTCTGAAAAAGTAACTTTGGTGACAGGTACACAACATTTGACTCTTTCTAGATCCTCCTTTTGACTGTTATTTGGGTTAGATTTATTTTTTGTTGCTCATTTGCATATTATAATACACATTTTGAATGAAATTAGGAGAAATAGGTTCATCATTTTATTTCATTTTGACCAACCTTAATTTTTTCTATATTTCAATACATATCTAGGTCTTCATAATTATACTCATTATGTGATATATTTTGATGTTGTTATGATACTTCATTCAATAGTTGATGCAATATCTTGGTGTGTTTTTATGTATTTTTTCTATCTTTAACAATGTTAAAGGTCTTGAATTGATGGTTTCATATTTAAAAAAATTCATTTCATTTGATATATATAAATTATGCTTTTTGTACATTACGTTAAAATTTGAAGAAACGCACGTCCTTTTCATCATATTATATATTGGCCTTGCTACAATTTAGAGGGTGATTACTTTATTGTATTTTGCACATATATAGCATGTATTATTGTCACACCTTTATTGCATAAGTTGGCATTTAGTTTTCAAAATCATGTCATATTTTTATTAAACATTTATAGTTTACTTGAAAAAAATATAAGATATTCATATCTATACTTATCTATCACTTATTTACATATGCATTTCAAATAACAACAAAATTTTAACACAATGTGTTTTGGTATGACAAAGTGCAGGTTATAAAACACAATGTATTTTTAAGCATGCAATTTGTTATAGTAGGTAGTGTGTGTAATGTGAAGTGTGTGCTATGAAGGTTAAATCCCTATGCCATAACATGCAAGTTAAAAACCAAAGAATGTTTTGACAGGTCTCAAATTTCTTATAAGATATTCATAACTATACTTATCTACATGAAATTTTAAATAACATCACAATTTCATGACACTGTGTTTGGGTATGAGAAATTATAGGTTTCAAAACCCACTATTTTTTGTAACTTGTAGTTCATAAGGTACCCAATAACAAAAATTGTTTTCTAACCTCTAATGTGGAGAAGTATATTCATTTTACCCAATAACAACAATAGTGGTGTTGCTACTATTTAAAATGTAGACCTATGTAATGACAGTTGCAAACCACAGGGGTTGGATAAGTTGTGAAGTGTAGGTTATAAAACACAATGTGTTTGAAGGATGCAATTTGTTATAGTAGGCATTGTTTGCAATGTGAAGTGTGTACAATGAAGGTTAAACCCCATGCCATAACATGCATGTTAAAAACTAAATACCATGATTTGTAGCACGCACTTCACATGGTATCTAAAAAACATCATGTTTTGTAACCTCTACTATGGAAAATAATATCCAATTTACCCAATAACAAGAACAATCCCTTCCTCCTAAAAAAATTAAAATAAACAAAATAGTTCTAGAGTAAATAATTTAAAATTGATATATTATAAAAATCCAATGTAACTTATAAGAAATTAAAAAATCTTCAGTAAATAAAAGAGGAGATGGAGACACTACAAAAACAAAAGACTTGGGACTTGATTAATTTATTTGAAGGTGAGGAACCCATTGGTTGCAAGTGGATGTACTAGTGGAAATTTAGAGTAGAAAAAAATTGCAAAGGTACAAGGATAGTTGGTGCAATGGGTTATTCTAAGGTAGAAGGAATATAATTTAGTGAGATATTTTACCTTGTATCTATGTTTAATCTCATTAGGATGTTGCATGCATAGCTACATCTTTTGATTTTGAAGTGGACAAAATAAATTTTCATACAACATTATCTTACAGAGACTTAGATGAGGAAATCTATAATTTTTAACCTAAAATATTTTAGATAAGGGGTATAAATATTTGATTTGTAGACTAAAATGGTCTTTGTATGAATTAAAGTAGTCACCATGTATGTTGTATCAAAATTAGAATTGAGTTTGAATCCAAGGAGCCAAGTTGATTTAATCATGTAGTTTTACATGTTGATGATATGTTAATAATTAGGAATAATAGAGTGTTGATTAGAGAACTCAAGGTTTAGTTGCATTTTAGGGTTGAGATGAAATATCTAGGTGCTATAAGGTACATTCTTGGTATACACAAATACATAGAAATATGAATAATAAGAAGCTATGGTTAAACTAGAGGAAGTATCTTGAGACTATTCTATAGTGGTTCAACATGCATGATGTTAATATTATGTATTAGTTTTCCAATAGACTCTAAGTTGAGCCTATAATGATGCCCTAAATCTATGGAGGTTTTGAGGGACATCAAAAATAAATATTATGTAATTGTAATTGATAGCTCTATGTACATGCACTGAAATGTATGAGGCTTAAATATTACTTGAGAAAGGGGAGTTCTAAGTAGGCTCATGCCAAATCTTTGTAAAGAGCACTAGAGGCAGGCAAACATATTTTTTATGTACTTGAAAGGAACTCTAAACTAATAGTTATGTTATTATGGCACTAAGGGAAAGCTCTATTGAATGTATGGGGGATTATTGATTTTGATTGAAATAGAGATTTGGGTAGTTAGATATCAATGAGTGGTTATATTTTTACTCTATTTGAAGTAGTTGTGAGTTGGATGATTAAGTGGAAGTAGATAAAAAAATATTGTACACTATGTAATGATCTAAAATATCCAATCCTGCAAAACAGATCTATGTTAGAACATGCATGCAATAATAAATAATCATTAAATGGAATGAAAAGGAGAATATGAAAGAAAATGGAATGAGACTAGAACAGTCTCACCCATTTCTCTCCTCCATGGCTACTTCCATTGTACCTTCTTGAGATTGCTGTGATGAAAATGATGCCCTCAGATTTGAAAGCAAATTCTATAATGCCTAGCCTTAGCAAATACCTTTGAAGGATTTAATAAAATAAACTATGCAAACTAGAAAGTAATTTCTATTATGCAAAGTATTAAATAAAATATGCCTAATGTGTGATAATGCCTATGCCAAAATGAGAATAAATTAAATGATTGATCGATAATAATGATTCATGGATGTGAAAATGAGATCAAGATTGTCATTTTATAGAAAATGCAATCTTGAATGGACGGACAAAATGAGAGATTGAGGAATACCCTAGAATCAAAGGTCAAGATTCAATAAGGCAACCTCAATTAGGGTTAGGGCAAAATACCCATAGGTGTAAATAAGATTTAATTAAATGAATTAAATTAAGACTGAATGTGACAGTTGAGATGAAATTAGTAAAAATCAGAAGACAGGAGAATAAGATTTTAGAAAATTAGTAATTTTAGAAATTACTTGATTTGTAGAAGAATATTTCCCTTTTGAATTAAATTAATTCAAAATAAAGATTTTGTGAGGTAATTAGTAATTGATTTTTGAAATTAATTACTAAACGAAGAATCAGTTAAGTATGTGAGATATTTTTAAATGATTTTCTTTATTTAAAAATATAGAAGTGTCACATACAATAATTAAATAATTACAAATAATTATTTAATTTAGAAGAAGTGGTTTATTAATTAAATAAATTAGCAAATCTATTTAATTAAGAGGATTTAGGAATTAGTGATACATTAAATAAATATATTTTAAATATATTCATTTAATAATCAGGAGGACATTAATGATAAGGATTAATTAAATAAATTGATGACTTTATTTAATTATTAGAAGACTTTGACAATTAGCGACATATTAAAATTAAATAAATAAGATTTATTTATTTAATAATCATGAAGAGCGAAAGATTATGAATTAATTAAATAATCATGAATTATTTAATTAATAGTTGAATGTGGGTTAGGGACATAATTCAAATGTTATAATTATGCTAGAACGAAAGGTGGTAAAATATTGCTTGCAGGCCTAAGTCATTTTTAGGTGTCTACATTTGCCCCTCTTTGTCATAATGCAGCTTGTCGTGTTATGGCAAAGAAAACAAGTCCAGAACATGCCCCAGTGCAAAATAAGTTGAGGAAGAATGATGAGGAGGTAGCGGTATGCCCCCTCGAGAGGACAGTTGGGTTCCAAGAACACAGGCGTGCTCTCAAAATTAATGAGAAGACTAGAATATGACGAGACAAAGAAATGGTAGAGAGAAAAAGATGAATGCTAGGATAGAAGGAAATGCAAGTTAGTGCAGAAAATGAAATGCATGTTAAAATCCTTCAATATTTGCCAAGGTACTAATAGGTGTTGCTCGAATCATCATTGGGCGGTAAAAATGACACAAATGGACAACAAACACCAGGGTATGACATAGACCAAGGTGTGCAAGGCATTCCAATTGCAAGACAAACAATCGAAAACAAGGAATGTCCTAACTCATACTAGAGGCCCATTTGCCCTAGTCTTTTTGTCAAGACAATCCACAGACAACAGTCAAAGAAAATAAAATAGGTCATGAGATGTCGTCGCACCTCTAAATCCTTCAAGGGACATCCTTGAGGTAGCTAGTAACATGAAAAAAAGACAAGTCAATAAAAAGATAAGATAAAATAGCCAAAAATTCACAGCCATTTACTTGTATTGCCAATGTTTGTTTGCCAAAGATTAATTGTTTGAAAGCTTGATAGTTTTGATGGTTCTGATGGTTTGACGGTGCCTGAGGTCAGGAGGAACACATCCTGAAAAGGAAAATGACACTTTGACGAGATCCAAATCCAAGAAGGACACATCTTGAAGAGGATCAAAAAGTGACGAGATTGACATTTTCACCAATGCTTTGGCAATCTGACCGATTTTGACTGTGTAATTGATTTTCTTATGTTGTTTGATTTTGATGAATTTTGATATTGACTTTTCGAATGACTGTTTTAAAAGACGTGACCAAGTTTGACTGACAATTTTATTTTGACAAACCTAAAGGACTGACCTAATGTCTCGGGGATTCAAAGATGAATCCTGCCTATGTAGCAAAGGCGTAGAGACAACGTAGTTCAAAAAAATGACAAAGATTGATTGACACGACTGACCGAATTGATAGGACTGATATTTGACTTTGACTCTGTTTTTGGGATTTTGAAATTGATTTGGATGTTTTTGTATTTTCTCAGGACAATTTTCAAATTTTTAGGTCTTTTTGAGGACTTTTTCTAATTTTTATGACTTTTGATGCTTTATGAAAAAAAGTGACAAATGCATGTGAATGATGCCAACGCACATGAATCCAAGGACAACCATGATTTTGCTGCTAGCCAAGCTGAATATCGATGGACAGGTGATGATGATGATGATGACAACGTTGTTTGACGTGGGAAGGACACATCTCAAAACAACATGAAGATGACAATGTTATGACAAGAGTATAAAAGTTTGCAGCAGGGCCAGGGACAAAGCCAAGGAATGTTTTGGATAACGTGCTAGGGTGCCATATTGTTGCATTTGAAATGGCTTGGATAGAATGATGAGGGATTTGTAAACCATTGACAAGGGAAACCAAGATGGGTGATAGGTATAAGGTAATTGATGACTTGGACTAGAAGAATTATCATATGGTCTCCAAGGATGATGTCGAAAAGGATGCTATGAAGGTAATGACATGGTATTTTGTGAATATTGTATGACCAAAGGATGGACATGTCAAAAGTTTTCCAAAGTTTGATTTGTGTTTGCGCCTTAGTCTTTGTCAAGATCAAAGTAGGTAGAAGAATGGATGAACATGATAGAGCCAAGATGGATGAATGGAAAGATGTCATGGGAAATGCATGGGAGATGAGAAAACTTGCCCCCAAGTGTAATGGTCCACATAGATGATTCATTCTACACATGATTCTTGCTTGCCAGGTTTTCACCGTTGGACTGTTTTTGATATTTTCTGATTTTTTGGTGTCACCAAGACGCCTGTTTGCCAGGTTTTCATCAAGGGATGATTTTTTTTATTTTTGATTTTTTTTGTATTTTTGCATTTTTGCCAGAATAGCCTTGATGCTTTATATGACCACTGATGGTGTTGAAGCCTTTGACGATGCCGATGTAGAGACTGGTGCCATGACGTGCCAATAATGACCTTTCTGAAGTAGTTGCCTTGTCAGGATGATAGCACTTGCATACACCTGATTGATGTCATTGTGATCTTTGTTGATACTAGAGTTGGATTTATCTAAGTATGCACATCGTGATAGAGTGCCATGAGAGTCCTTGTGATAAAGAGTTGCTACAAAAATGCGATGGATTTGTGACATGGGATTTTCGGGTTTTAAGGAGAATGTAGGATTATGACGGATGATGGTCGACGTGGATGGGTTGGTTGGATGTTTGGATGTAGCTATTTTTACTCTCCAAACTTGGGGTAATGGATGATGGAGGTTGGATCTTGGATAACGTTTGGAACCAACACTTTTATATGTCTTGCTTGATGGCCATTTTGATGGAGGTGGACATGTATTGTAGGTGGGAGTCCTCTTGTGCTGTGGCTCCACATTTTGATTGACTTTTGAATTTGGCATAGTTGCTTTGCCTGATTCTTGACTTGATCCCATTTGTTTTGGGATCCATTTTAGCTTCATTTGTCCACTTGACTTTTTGTCTGATTTGATGGCCTTTGACGTTTGATTTTGTATTTTGTAATACTTTTGTTGGTTCCAAATGGAAGGATTATTCATGATGGAATGATGGTTCACAGTGTGGAGGGAAGGGGTATTGGCAACAATCTTATGACAACGACTACTCATGATACCCTTTTTGACATTTGTATTAGATAAAGTTGCCCCCAATATCGAGGAGGGACCACTAACATCGTTTGATTTACCGACTGATGGATAGCCAAGACCTTGATGTCTGTAATGTGCTTGAACTTGTACAGGTTCCAAAATTCCTTGCTCATGTAAGCCTAATCCTTTGCCTTGATAATGCATGTTCTGATAGATTTTGTTGGCGAAGGGATACTTGTTACTTTGGAAGCAAGATGATAACCCATCATTATTGGGGAGATTAATGCTTGAAATCTTCTCCTCTGTAAGAAATCCTGCTCTGAAAAACTTAGATGATCCTAATTGATAGGATGTTGTAGCTTTACTGACATGTTGGACAAGTTTTTGATTAATATCTTCAGTCTGATCAGGTGACATGTCGGATTCTGATGATTCTGTTGGTGCTTCCAAGTCTATGTCAAAACCGTCTTCATGATCATTGTCATAGAGCCCACTAAATTCAGCTATAGCTTGATCATTTTCAAATATGTCCATGCTAGAATACTCTTGTTCTAGTGGTAGATCATCTATGTGTCCCATGGAGGCAAGTGTCTCACTTTTGGGAGTGTCAATACTTGAATTTTGAATGGACTCATCTTCAAGCTTTTCATTGTGAATGGCATAAAGGTCAAGGAGTGGATCATTTTGGACTTCTTGATCAAAGATGGGTGTATTTTGAATGTCATGATTGGAAATACTATCTTGACCGAGGATAGGTTCCTCTTGAATGACATGGTTTTGGATGGACTCTTGACCAAGGATAGCTGTATTTGGTAGGCCATTATTGTCTAGGAGGACTTCTTAAATGGACACAAAGATGGAGTCAAGGAATGGACTACTTTGATCTTGACATGACAATGATGTTATAATGTTATGCTTTGGACTTGCCTCTTGACATGTATCCTCAAGTATATGCAAGGAGATGGGACTTTGGAGACCCTGATTAGATATGTTTTCATGACAAGATGGATTGTCTTGGAATGGATTGGTGCATGACAGATTAGGATATGACATGGCATTTTGGACTTGGTTGAGAGATGATGTGCTAGAGTAGGACATGAATGTATGACAAGTATTTGTCGTGGATGAAGGACTAGGATTAGGATTTGACGTGGGTGGAGGACTAGTATATGACGAAGGACTAGGATATGACATGAATGGAAGACTCTAATATGACATGGATGGAGGACTAGCATATGATGAAGGACTAGGATATGACATGAATGGAAGATTTTGATATGACGTGGATGGAGGACTAGTAGATGATGACAGACTAGGATATGACATGAATGGAAGATTCTGATATGACATGGATGGAGGACTAAGATATGACGTGGAGGCTTGGAATGGATTGATGGATGGTTGGTTTCCCTTTTCAAAGTTAGGGTGGGTATGACTATTGGAAGCTTGTTGTGACTCAGTGCCATGGATGGTGTTATGGGACCCTTGATAGTAGATGGATAGCGGACCAAGACTATTGGACTGTTGGTAAGAGGGATGGATGGACGAAGGACTAGAGGGTGAGGTGTGTTTGGACTTGAATTGTAGGTATAGCGTTTTGAAGTCCCTAGCAAGTTGTGCGTGACCCTGACTATTGAATTGGCATTCGATTTGACTAGCAAGCATGTCATCGTGACTTGAAGACATGATGGTGGATGAAATGAGACTAAGACTATGCAAAGGGATAATGCAAAGTGATAAAAGGGGATGCCTTATGTCGAATGAATTTTAGGAACGGTTTTCTAACCACTCAAAGTTTGGCCAATGTCTCGGTTTGGATTGTCAAAGGACTGATTTGTAGGAAAAGATGATAAAATGACTAGGTGAGACTTCCACACTAGACTTATGAGTTGGAAGTAGCTCACCAAAGGATGATGACTTAGGATTAATTTGTTTTGACTTGGTCCAATAACAATGTATTTTTGAGACAAATGGTTTGACAAGGGAAGGAAAGTTTGCCTATCCCAAAGGTGTGCAAAAAATTTGAGGACTTTAGACTTTTCCTATGAAGATGAGGATGATGTATTGCAAGCTAGATGAAGACTAAAATGCGAAGATGGATGACTTGGACAAGTGCCTTGCTGGTTTTAGATCGAGACTTATGGGAAAAGATGCTAGTAAAATTGGGTTGCAAAATTTTGGCCTTTGTTTTTTTGATAGAATTAATGTTTTCCCAATTGATAGGCAAATGCATCATTTAAGGTCTCAAATGCAGTGCACTAAAGTAGATGCGTTGCAGGATTTTGACTTGTTTTGCAAATTGGAGAATGTGGTGTTTGGGATTGCAAATACAGTTTGAAAGGTCAAATGCGTTGCGATTTGACGAATGCGTTGTTTGACGAGGCCGATGCGTGACAGACAACCGATTGCGGTTTTAGGACTTGCAAATGCGACTCAATATAGCAAATGCGGTGGGACACTCACAAATGCGACTCAGTATGTTTCAGTTGCGGCTCACCAGAGCGTATGCAGCTCAGGGTGACTCAAATGTGGCTCATTAGAGCGAATGCAGCTTAATTCCCGATGATTGCGGTTTATCAAAGCGATTGTGTTGCAGAGGACAAGTTTTGCCAAAAGCTAAACACTGTTTGGCAGTTTTTATTTTGACCAAGATTTGTGAATTTTCAATTTGTTGAAGTCTTTCAAAAGCAGTTATCAAACACATAGATATTAAAACCTTAAATGTATGTTCAAGCAAACTCACTCTTAATAGTCAAAGGGTCATCGTAACAATCACAACCCACATCTTGAAATCACATCGACTCACATAGCCATGTCACCCCCTAGAGGGCACCTGTGTTTTTGTCTTTTCCAGGTGCATACTCAAGGTGACGGAAGTGGATACCGAATCCCCTGAGCAAACAATCCATGGCGATTATATGGTGAGTGTCTTGGGGGGAGATTCTTCCCTCCCCTTGCATCGTGATTGAGACAATGCCTGGCTATTGACTCGGCTGGCTTCTACACTATGGTTCTTAGTCAAGGTTTCCGTTCGGCACAGTAAATGATAAACTCCCTTAGGAGACCTCCCAACCTTTAGAACAAAGGTTTTGGGGATGGTTATCTTTGCACACTGCCGTTGAATTGCGGACTTTCCCCGAATTCGCTTTTGATTATAGTGGGTTGGAAAACCTGGCTTTGGTTGTTCCCACTTAGGTCGTTCCCGTAGGGTGAGTACTTTTTCCCACTATGGCAGGCCTTCTAAAGGTTGTAATAAAGCAGTAAATGCATAAAGAAAATGGGTAAGTTTAGTTTTTTGATCACCCAGTAAAGGGGAGAGCATATACCTATTACCCCACAAACACAACAAAAGATGTTCAATTTTAAGCCCAAATGAAGATTATCTATTCTAGGTGAAGATGTTGCTTCACAAAATCATGGTGTTCATTTTTTAACCAACAAAAAATAGATGTGGTGACTATCCTAGATTGATAAGTTCCAAGTTAAGTTGCCTATCCTAGGATTGATAGATTTCCCATTAATGTGTCTATCCTAGGGTTGGTTCTTTTTAATCTAGAAAAAGAAAGAAAATAAAAACTAATCAAATTATGGCCATGGATGTGTCGGATCCATATTACAAATTTTTATTTTATTTTTACCAATCATTTGTGGCTCGGCAGATGCGGCTCGGTAGTTGCGGCGCGACAGTTGTGGCGCGGCAGTTGCAGCTCGATAGATGTGGCTCGACAGTTGCGGCGTGGCAGTTGCGGATCGTTAGTTGCGGCTCGGAAGGCAGTTGCGGTTCTGGTTCTCGTAGATGCGGTTCAGTGTGTCAAATGCGGCGTTCGCGAGCGCAAATGTGGCTCGACAGTTCACTTGCATCGCAGGAGCTTGCAGTTGCGGTGTTCCGTATACCTGTACCTGCGAAAAAAATAAAAAAATCTAATCCTGCAAAATAGATCTATGTTAGAACATGCATGCAATACTATTCATCATTCAATGGAATGCAAAGGAGAATATGAAAGAAGAATGGAATGAGACTAGAACAGTCTCATCCATTTCTCTCCTCCATGGCTCATTTCCATTGTACCTCCTCAAGCTTGCTATTAAAATAAATGGATGCCCTCAGCTTTGAGAGCAAGTTCTATAATTCCTAGCCTTAGCAAATGCTATTGAAGGATTTTTAAATAAACTAATATGCCAATAGCAATCTAATCCTATTATGCAAATAGTAATATTAAGCCTATGATCAATTGATAAGATTCAAGAGATAAGATTGATCGACCCCGAAAATGAGATCAAGATTGTCATTTTATAGAAAATGCAATCTTGAATGGATGGACGAGATGAGAGATTAAGGAATGCCCTAGAATCAAAGGTCAAGATTCAATAAGGCAACTCTCATTTAGGGTTAGGGCAAAATACCCATATGTGTAAATAAGATTTAATTAAATGAATTAAATCAAGACTGAATGTGACAGTTGAGATGAAATTAGTAAAAATCAGAAGACAAGAGGATAAGATTTTAGAAAATCAATAATTTTAGAAATTACTTGATTTGTAGAGGAATACTTCCCTTTTGAATTAAAATAATTCAAAATAGAGATTTTGTGAGATAATAAGTAATTGATTTTTAAAATCAATTACTAAATGAAGAATCAGTTAGCTATGTGAAGATATTTTTAAATGATTTTCTTTATTTAAAAATATAGAAGTGTCACATAAGGCAATTAAATAACTAATAATAATTATTTAATTTAGAAGAGACAATTACTTAATTAAATAAATAAATGAATTTATTTAATTAAGAGAGGATTTAGGAATTAAATTAATATATTTAAGATATATTAATTTAATAGTGAGGATGACTTTAATGATAAGGATTTAATTAAATAAATTGATGACTTTATTTAATTATTAGAAGACTTTGACAATTAGTGACATATTAAAATAAATAAATAAGATTTATTTATTTAATAATCATGAAGAACGAAAGATTATGAATTAATTAAATAATCATGAATTATTTAATTAATAGTTGAATGTGGGTTAGGGACATAATTCAAATGTTATAATTATGCTAGGATGAAAGGTGGTAAAATATTGCTTGCAGGCCTAAGTCATTTTTAGGTGTCTATACACTATTAAATAAAAGTACATGGCAACACTATATGATTGCAAATAAGTTGTTTTGTTACACAAACTATATGTTACAATATTGGTTTTAAGTCATATATTGTTGAATTATGATTCATAGAGTGTAGTTTATTTTGTAGATAATTTGTTTACCATGCTTAAATTAAACATGTGGATGTACAATATCCTTTTATTAAGGAGACAGGTGAATTAAGGAAAGTAAAAATTGAGGATATTAACACTTAAGCAAATGCTACTCATTCTTTAATAGAACCTATGAATACTATATTTTTATGGTACAAGGATGAGATGGGTTTATTTCTATCTTACACATGAGGATAACTTCTTGGGATGATATGATTTCTCCTACAATGGATAGCAAGAGAGATAATCTTCAAAATTTGGTGTTCTATTAAACCATAGATAGTTATTGATGTGTTTCATAATGGTTTCTTCAAAAATATGTGTTCATATTAGATAGATGAGGTCATGACACATTAATGTCTGCACTCCCCTATTGTATTTTTACATATCCTAATAAATTGACTTTCAATTCCTCCTTCTCTAGACTATACCATAATGATTCAATATTCACATACTATTCTCTACATTGGTTCTACATTGAGACTCACACATGAAATATTTAACCATCAACATTATAGTAGTCTTCCAAGGCTCTAGAATATTGTCTTATCTGATTAATTTACTTTTATCATATGAAATCCCTTGAGAGTGAAAAAATCACATCCTTCTCAAAACAACCTAAAAATGAGAGTGAAGGTGGAAAGAGTTACTTTAATTTTTTTCTATTGAGAATTGAGTGAGATTCATCAAATAATAGATGAAATCCTTAAATATATCATCATTATATTCTTCAAAATGAATCCCATCCAACTTATCGCCTTTAAAATTTTTGTAACATCCTCTTTCTCTAGAAAAGGATTCATACCATTTTGTTCTACCCTTCATTTCTATCTCTTTTTCTACTTTAAATGGAAAGTGATGAGATATTGAGAGCATTGAAGAACAAGAAAATGTATTATGAGGGTTTTATTTTATTTTTTGTGTAAGAAAGAAATGAAAAAAACTTCAAAGAAGACTAGTATGAAAGACTATAGAATGCCAAAAGTTAAATAAAAAATACTGAAATTACTATCAAATATGTAGAATAATACATTGACAGACTTGATGAGAAAAGTGTCTAAATTTTAAATTATTGAATTTGTGCATCACAATTACTTTTTCTACATATAAGCATTTCTAAGTAATCAATACCTTGAGAAATCATGAGTGCTTATTTTAATAGGCTATATGAACATGTGGATTTTTTTTAGATTGGGGTACTTAAGTGGATTTATTTAGAGCTAAAGTAAGTTAAAATTATAATTAATAATAAAAATAGGATATATGCCTGGACATACATTTATTTTACCATGATTCATCATGCCAATGTCTGTGTTAAAAGTGAAGATATATGACTCTAAATTTTTTAGAATGTAGCCTAGAATCTAAAAGATAAAGTGTATTTGAGCTTTCTATTATGCACATAGGGGTGATTGTAAGCATGGAAAAGTAAGAGAAACCTTTAGAGAAAATAGAATATAGATTTATTATTGAGTTGGTAAATTTTAAGTGTTGTTGAATTGAATGATGTAAAGAGGTGTTTAAGTGAATGATGTTGTTGTTGCTATTTGAATTGCAATATACAGTTTAAAAACACATGGATTGGTATGTTGTGAATTAAAAGTTAATAAACATTGTATATTTTGAATCACATGTTTTAAAACATCCCTTTTCTCATAAGAATAACATAATATAATATAATAATAATTATAGAAAAATAATACAAATTTAATTGCATTATAACAAATTATAATAATCATAAGTATAATAATAAATATATAATAATACAATAAAATAATAATACAAATTTAATAACATTAGAAAAATATATAATAATAAAAACAATAATAAATATATAATATAATAATTTAATATATAATAACATAATAATTTTAATATCATAACAATAATGTAATAATATAATATAATAATATAATATAATAACAATATAATAATTTTAATATTTTAAAATTAATATATAATATATGATTTAATATAATTAATTATAAAACAATATTATTATTATAAAAAATAATAATACAAATTTAATTACATGATAAAAAAATATAAGAATAAGTACAATAATAAATATATAACAATATAATAAAATAATATGATATAATAAATTGAATTTGAATTAACTTGGACTGCTCTTTATGTTTGAATAGACAGAATCAAAACTGGGCAGCAAAACTAAGTAACTGCAATTTCCATCATGCCTCTGTCACTTCTGCTCCTCTTGGTCTGTCACTTCTACTTCGCCCTGGTGGGTCCCCTTAGAATGGTTTCGTATGATGTTATCTATGCCTATATGCATGTTGACATGCTATTTTCTGCATTTTTGTTGGTAGAATAGCCGCGTCCAATAGGAACTACCACGTGAACGAAAATGACAAATACGTAAACGAAATCGGAATCCCTCAAACGGTTGCAACATAAAATCCGTAAATGGAAAGCTACGAAGGGGAAAGGTGAGGTTAAGAGTGGGTTAGAAACGGTACGAAGGGGAAAGGTAAGGTTAAGAGCGGGCCCGACCACCTAAGCAGTCAATGCTTAGAGTGTGCTGGTTAAGCTCAGCTGTGAATCACCTCACGCTGTAGATGCAAATCATGTCCGAAATGCACGTCACGATGGGAAGGTAAACCATGGCCTCATGGGTCTCAAAAATGTGACAAAGAAGCCGCAAACCACACTCACGAGTATCAAAACCAAAGAATTCCAATGCAAAGAGAAAAACACGCCATCAAAAAATTGAGTCGCCTCAGGGTCGATTCAATCACCTTGGTTTAAAGCAGAAGGGTCTATTCAATGCCACAAGTGTGCACAAACCCACCCTTGACCTTTCCATAGATTATTGATAAAATTTTTTACCTAAAGGCCTCAAAATATCTCTCCCTAGTGCTTTGATACCATATAAGAACTAAGAGATCATGGAGATAAAAATAAGCATACTGAACAATCTAAATATGTATTTTGACGATTCAAATGTATAAATGAGGAAGTCTTACATATATAGGCAAGGAAGAGACAATCCACCTACCATGTGGATTGACAAGTGCCCCATGATGTGGCACAAATGAGAAGCTAAGTGAGCTATAGATGCCAACCTTTGGATCATTTGGAATGTGCAAACCAACAACCTATTTGACCAAGTCATCAACCTTTGTGACAAGCGTTGAGTGAGCTTTGAGGTGAGATGGAAAGTCTTCCAACCACAAAAAAAGGTATGTACATGAGGTTTACCGAACAATTTGGTAGCTTCTAGAGGCGTAAAGATTGTACATTATGTTAGACAAGATGTTGTCTAACCTCATCAACCTAAGCATGCTTAAGTATAGTGAATAGATAAATTATTCAATCTAATACTTCGTATAAGAACAATGCATGTTCATATTAAATAAATTATAGTTTGAAAAAATAAAATAAATTAAAATAGTTTTTTCTTACTCAATCTAGTACACCTTGAAATTCAAAAAGTAATGCACTATCAATATTCTTTCTTCCACATATAATTTTTAAAATGAGAATGCCAAAACTATAGACATCAGCTTTAGAAGACAATTGAACAAGGATAACATACTCATTTACCATATAACCATTGCATAATAAAACTTTTTTATTAGTTTAGCTATCCTAAAAATGTTTGATCTTTAGGAGTCGAGGATAATAAAAAAATTTAAATATTTTAAAGTGCACTTCAATCAAATAATATAAGTTCCATTAATCATTGATTCAAGTCATATTCTCGAGAAAAACTACTTGTGTACATAAATGATGATTTATACTAGTTGTCTGGTGGAGAAGGGCAATTATCATAGTTCCTTCAACTAGTAAATGCAGTGCTAAGATACTTACTATGTTCAATTATCAAATAAATTAACATAGGCCTCGTCTTGATTAGTCAGTCTCGCTAAGCCAAAATCTGATATCTTTGGTTCAAATTTCATGTCAGGCAAAATATATCTCGCTTTGATGTCCCGATGAAAGATCTGGAGCTGAGAATCTTCATGCAAGTATAGAAGCCCATGAACTAATCCACGTATAATATTCAAATGCCTATTCCAATCAAGTTTTTTGCTCTTCTTTGGATCTATAGGCATGTGTAAAAATAAATAACTATTAATAAAAGTCAATATTTTCTGACTTAAACTCAATGGGCCTAGAAAAAAACAATTATTGAATCAGTTCCCTTTTTAGATTGAGAAGAAATAAACTCACCAAATAGTATTTTCTTGCTCTTGTTAACTAAGAATGCATAAACAAGCAGGCGTTCTGACCCCTATGTGCAACATCCAAGCAGATTTCAAAGATTACGATGTTGAATTTTGGCAACTAGCTTCACCTCATTTAAAAACTCTTATTTTCCTTGCCAAGATCTCAAGGAAAATTGTGATGTTACATCTTTACTGCTATATTTTTTATCTAGCATTATGCCCTAACATAAAAGGACACATAAAAATTGAGCTTATATCATGCCTAACAACATGGGAATTTTGTCTTTGTTTATTCTATTTTTTCTTATTTGGACGAAATAGTAATAAGTAAAGGAAAAAGTATATGCAAAAAGCCATGATCTTATGTAATGATAAATTCCTATAATTATGTGGAGCTTTAAATTGGGTAAAATACTATCAAATCTATTCTAGTGGCATTGTCATTTCTTGAAAGCCAAAGTTTAATAGTAAAAGATAAATTTAATTAGCCGACAGGCTATTTGTGTGAACTTTGGTAGGAATTTTCGTCAGCCTCCTCAGTTTTTGAGCTTTCTAGTGGCCATAAAAAAAGTGTCGGGCCTTCCGATGGTCGTGAAAAAGGTGGCAGATGGCTTTGGTGGATTTCTCGTCACATGGATAGATAAGACCGCTGAAATTAAATGTTGGTTCACATCAACATTAATTGTTGTATGCTTTCCATGTATTGGCAATGGTTGAACAACTGGCACTTCAAACTTCAAGAAACATAGCGAATGTCTGCAAGATTTTAGATAAGGCATTGTTGGGTCTCGTTATGTTCCTATACCTGCTATCATAGCCATGAGCGATGAGGGTAAGCTTTTGTGAGGGTGAAAGTTCTATGTAGTGTTGTTCGACCTCTATGAAGGTGTGCAAAGGTTATTTTGTGGCGGTGCCCATTTTTTGCAAGAAAGCTAGTCGGAAGAGGTGGATATCGAAAAAATGCTTTGCAATATTGTTCCATTTGTGGTTCACGGTTTGTGGTAGGCTATATTGTTTGATTTCAGGTAAGGTAGTGTTTATTGTTTCAAATTTTGATAGGTTGTGGTTGAGAAAACACTCGTTTATCGTTTGTGTTTTGTGTCTATGGTTTTGCATGGGTTTGTTATTGTGAATTTTTGAATTCTTGCAATGGAATAAATCTATTGACGTTATGCAATTTTTTGGAGGCTTTGAGAAACAAGGCATTTGTGAAGGTGGGTGGAGGGTATTCTATGAGGGTGCTCATTTTTTTTAGGCAAGCTAACGAGAAGAGGTGGATATCAAAATAACCCTTTGCAATATTGTTCCATTTGTGGCTCACGGTTTGTAGTAGACTATATTGTTTGATTTCAAGTAAGGTAGTGTTTATTGTTTGAAATTTTGAAAGGTTGTCGTTGACAAAACACTCGTTTATCGTTCACATTTTGTGTCTATGGTTTTGCATGGTTTTGTTACTGTGAATTTTTGGTTTTTTGCAATGAAATAAATTTATTAACATTATGCAGGTTTTTGTAGGGTTTGAGGAACAAAGCAGCATAGGGAGACCTAGTGGGAAGAGGTTTGTTTAAACAAAGAAAGAATAGGTGCATATCTAAATAACCCTTTGGGATATTCTTTCATTTGTGGTTTGTTTGAATGAAGTGAGAAGAGGTGCATATCAAAATAACCCTTTGTGATATTGTTTCATTTGTGGTTCATGGATTGTGGCATGCTATACTATTTGGTTTCTGATAAGGTACTATTGATTGTTTCAAATTTTGATAGGCTGGTGTTGAGAAAATTCTATATTGTTTCTAAAAATGAACATTGTTTGGTTTACAGTTCACGTTTTGTGGCTATGGTTTTGCATGTGTTTCTACTTATGAATTGTTGTGTTTTTTGGGTTTCTGCAACTGGGTCGGTGTTCAAACTAATATTGTTTGATTTATGGCTTTTGTTGGGTGATCCCACAAGAGTGGTTTGCTATTTTTGGCCAAACTCGACACTGAAATTATTATTTTTAACTACATCTTCACATTCAGGCACCTATAGTGGCTAAACCACGAGGAATTTGAAGATGATGCAAACTAGAGTCTCATCACATTTTGTCTGTAGATTCTAAAAATATTTTTTCAAAATTTTTGGAATTAGATTGCACTTCCTTTTCCATCTCCCACGAAAATTGGTTTTTCTCAAAAAATAACATTTTAAAAAAGTGATGCACATCGTATAATGCATAAAATTTTTTCCATGAAGGATAAAATTCTAATTCTTTCAAATTTAGATTTGTAGCTTCGATATCTAGTGCTTCCACTTGGTTAGATAGTTTTTAATTGAATATTTTTTCTTTAATCAAGTTTCGAATTCAAACCAATTACAATTCAAACATAGTGCAACTGCATAATGCGTAACTTTTTTTGTATATATCAAAATTCAATTGCTTTTTTTGTTGGATCAAGGACTTCAATATCTAGTGCACTCATATTTTTCATTTTTTTTTTTTTTGATAATTTGCTATTTTTGCATATGTGCAAAACAGAGACCTTCATTTTCAATGAAAAAACTATGCTTAATAAAACTAAAAAAAAAATACATATTAAAATTATATTCGTTGGATAGCTCATTCCGAGGACTAGCTGATTCCAGTTGGGTTTGTGAAGATTCCTCCATTTTCATCCTCAACCTAAGCTATGAAGCGTACAAATTTAGTTTATTTTGGTGAACAAGGTCAAAAATAGGGAAAAGGGGGGTTCGCTAGAGCCAGGGGCTTCTAGTGAACCAAAGTTCATTCGAACCTCGGTTCATTTGAAACCCCTTCCCAAAAGGGGTTTTCATTTTTTTTTGTTCGTGCATGCATTAAATGGGTTCGCTCGAACCTTGGTTCAAGCAAACACTTTTTTGGTTCGTTCGAACCCCCAGAATGATTTTTTTTGGCATGGGGTCATTTTTTTCAAGTTTTCCTTCCTCATTCAAATTGTAAACCACTTTTGTGGGTTTACCTTGTTTTGTGGTCATGGTTGCAACAAAATAAAATAGTTAACATTATACAGTAGGGCATTGTTGAATATTGGGCATTGTTGATTATTTTTCTCTGGCTTAGGCTATATTGTTTCATTTTCAAAAAGGTGTTGTTGAAAAAGAAATATTAAATCAATTTTCAATAAGGTTCTCTTGAGAAAAGAGTATATTTTGGCATGGGTTTGTTGTTGTTAATTTTTGTGGGTTTCTCTCTATGGATTTTGTTCTATGGTTATGGTTGGAATGTAATAAAATAGTTAATGTTATAACCAATATTGTTTGATTTATGGATTTTGTTTTGTGGTCATGGTTGCAACGAAATAAAATAGTTAACCTTATATAGTTGTGCATTGTTAAATATTGGGCATTGGTGATTATTATTCTTTGGGTTAGGCTATATTGTTTCATTTTTGAAAATGTGTTGTTGAAAAGGCAATATGATTTCAATTTATAATAAGGTTCTCTTGAGAAAAGAGTATTATTTTGTATGGGTTTGTTACTGTTAAATTTTTGTGGGTTTGTCTCTATGTCTTTGGATTTGTGGATATGGTTGCAACGCAATAAAATAGTTAATGTTATATAGTTTATCTTTGGTTCAATTGGGTATTCTTGATTATTGTTCTTGGCTTAGGCTAAATTGTTTCAATTCTCTATAAGGAATTGTTGAGAAAAGAGAATATTGTTTGTTAAAAGCAATATTGTTTTGTTTATGGTTGGCATTTTGTGGCTATCGTTTCGCATGGGTTTTGTGGATATGGTTTTGTAGGCTTGTGTATCTGTGTCATTGTTCAAACCAATATTCTTTGATTTATGGCTTCTATTTTGTGGTTGATGGAACAAAATAAAATAGTTAATGTTATGCAGTTTATGGATATATATATGTATATATGCATATATATATGTATATATATGTATATATGCATATATATGCATATATATGTATATATATGTATAAATATGTATATATATATGTGTGTATATATATATATGTATGTATATATATATATATATGTTGGAAAGTTTTGAAGTTTGGAATTGCCTAAAAATTCAAGATAATCTTTGATTAAAGAGATACAATGGGGTTTGGTAGATAAATATCTCAAACCAAAGAATATAGCCTGCCACAAACTGACACAAACTTGTAATGTGTAACAAAAAAAGATAGACTCTGTAAATAAAACAATATTCGTTTCCACAACAACATACAAAATTTCAAGTATTAAACAAAACCTTGCCAAAAAGGACCATATACACAAATACATGCTCACAAATACATAGAAACCTTACAACAATTAATGCTAGTTCCATATGTATATATATATGTATGTATAACAATAAATTTGTTAACATGTTATGCAGTTTTTTGCAGGGTTGGAGAAACAAAGCAGCGTGGACAGAATGTTTGACCAACATAGAAAATTATCTATTCAATAAGACCTTATTGGAGATGACCATAGACACATATACACACCCACACATACATGAAAAAATTAAAATAGTGAACACCAATTCTATAGATATATTTAACCCGCAAAAGACTAAAATTCACAGTACAAACCCATGCAAAAGCATCACCACAAAGCCACAAAACACAAAAATCTCATAGCAATAGACTGATTCAAAACCTTCAGCATAAAAAATGAACAATAAATCAATCAATATTGGTTTGAACAACCACCTAGATGAGAAAGCCGAAAAAAGAGACAACGAGACTAACTATTTTCCAACCATTCACACAAAACTGAAGCCATAAACGAAGCAATATAGCCTAAGCTAGAGCTCTTTGATTAAAGAGATACGATGGGGTTTAGTAGATAAATTGATATGATATATTGGGAATTCCCTTTTTTTTAGAATAAATCAATCAATTGGAATTATATATACATATATATATATATCTACATGTATATACATATATATGCATATATATATACATAATAAAAAAATATTCATTTTTACAACTATTTAGTGTTTTTCAACAACAGCTTATCAAAATTACAAACAATCAACATGACCTTATTGCAAACCAAACAATATAGCCCACCACAAACCGACACGAACTTATAATGTGTAACGAAAAAACACAGGCTATGTAAATAAAACAATATTCGTTTCCATAGCAACATACAAATTTTGTATTAAACAAAACCTTATAAAAAAGGACCATATAAATAGATACATGCCCACACATACACAAAAACCTTACAATAATTAATGTTGATGTCATATGTATATTTACATATATATATATATATATGTGTGTGTGTGTGTGTGTGTGTGTATCAATATGTGTTTCCACAACAACATACAATCTTTTTTATTAAACAACACCTTATCAAAAAGGATCATATACATAGATACATGCCCACACATGCACAAAAGCCTTACAACAAATAATTTTGATGCCACATATATAAATATGTATATATATGTGTATTTATATATATGTATATATATGTATATATGCACATATATATATATGATATATTGGGAATTCCCTTATTTTTAGAATAAATCAATCAATTGGAATTATATATAAACATAATAAAAAAATATTTGCTTTTACAAACTATTTAGTATTTTTTCAACATCTTATCAAAATTCAAAACAATCAACATGACCTTATCGCAAACCAAACAATATAGCCTACCACAAACTGACACGAACTTATAATGTGTAACAGAAAAAGATAGGCTCTATAAATGAAACAATATTCATTTCCATAGCAACTTACAAAATTTTGTATTAAACATCACCTTATCAAAAAGGACCATATACACAAATACATTCCCACACATACACAAAAACCTTACAACAATTAATGCTAATTCCATATATATACATATATATACATATATATATATACATATATATATACATATATACATATACATATATATATATACATATATACATATACATATATATATATATATATATACATATATATATATATATACATACATACATATATATATATATATGTATATGTATATATATATATATATATATATATATATATATATATATATGTGAGTGATCCTACAATAGTGGTTTACAATTTTTGGCCAAACTGGACACTGAAATTATTATTTTTAACTAAATCTTCACATTCGGGCACCTATAGCGGCTAAACCGTGAAGAATTTGAAGATGATTCAAACTAGAGTCTCATCAAATTTTTTCTGTAGATTCTAAAAATATTTTTTTAAAAATTTCTGGAATCAGATTGCACTTCTTTTTCCATCTCCCACGAAAACTGGTTTTTTTTCTTCAGAAAACAACATTTTTAAAAGTGACGCTCATTGTATACAACATAACTTTTTTTGTATGAAGGATAAAATTCTTTTTTTTTTTTGAATTTAGATTTGTAACTATGATATCTAGCACTTTCATTTGGTCTCATAGTTTCTTATTGAATATTTTTTCCTTAATCAAGTTTCAAAGTCAAGCCAATTGCAATTCATACTTAGGCGGACTGTATACAACATAACTTTTTCTGTATGTATCGAAATTCATTTTTTTTTAATGGATCAAGGACATGAATACCCAACACAAACATATTTTAAAATTTTTTATTTTGATAATTTTCTATTTTTCCACATGTGCAAAACAAAGAGCTTAATTTTCGGTGAAAAACCTATTTTTAATAAAACTAGAAAAACACATACATAATAAAACCAAAAAATATTAAAATTATATTTGTTGGATAGCTCATTCCGAGGACTACCATCTTCCAATTGGGTCTGTGAAGTCTCCTCCATTTTCATCCTCAACTTGCGCTTCGAAGGGCAAAAATATGGATTTTTTTTGTGAGAGAGGGTGGGAAGGTGGGAAAAGCGGGGTTTGAGTGAACCTAAAGGGTTTGATCGAACCCCAAGGGGTTCGAATGAACCCCTTTTGGGTTCGCTAGAACCTTGAGTTCACTTGAACCCCTCAAAATGATTTTTTTTTAGTGGGGGCATTATTTGGAAGTTTTCCTTCCTCATTCGAATTGTAAACCACTTTTATCGGTTCACCCATGTGTGTGTGTATATATATATATATGTATATATATGTGTTTGTGTGTGTGTAACAAAAAAAGATAGGCTCTGTAAATGAAACAATATTTATTTCCACAACAACATACAAAATCTTGTATTAAACAACACCTTGTCAAAAGGGACCATATACACAGATACATGCCCACACATACACAAAAATCTTACAAAAATTAATGTTGATGCCATATATATAAACATATATAAGTATATATATATGTGTATGTATATATGTATATATATGTGTATATCTATATATATATGTATATGCATATATATATGTGTATCTATAAATATATATATATATATATATATATGTGTGTGTGTGTGTGTGTGTGTGTATAAATATATATATTTATATATGTATATATATAAATATAAATATAAATGTGTTGAAAATTTTTAAGTTTGGACTTGCATAAAAATTAAAGATACTCTTTGATTAAAGAGATAGAATGGGGTTTGGGAGATAAATTGATGTGATATATTGGGAATTCCCTTGTTTTTAGAATAAGTGAATCAATTGGGATTATATATATATATATATCTAAATATATGTGTATATACATATATATGTATATATCCCATGAAAAAAAGACAAAATAACCTCCAACCACCTTCATAGAAACTTTGCAACTGATCCTCGCACTTGCACCTTCATAGAAGCTTGCCTTTCTCACTCACAACTACCTTCAAGAACAAGGTAAACCCAAAGACCGACACCCAAGAATGTCTTATCGAGAATTGCGCAAACACTCGCTTCCTTATCAAAAAATGAAACAATATAAAATTATCAATAGCACCCTATCAAAAATGAGACAACATGGCTTTGTAACTATGATTCCCTATGTTTTATGGATTTTTCCAACTGTGTTGGTGTTTATGTTGAATTGCATTTTTTGTTGATATGGTTGCAACACAACGGAATTGTTAATATTATACAGTTTATGTTCATTGTGATAGGGCATTGTTGATTGTTGTTATTTGGATTAAAGCTAATTGACATAATACAATTTATATTGGTCTCCATAAGACATCACTCATTGTTGTTGTCTAGCTTAGGCTATATTGTTTTGTTTTGGAGGTGTTGTTGAAAATGTTATATTATTTAAGTTTTTTATAAGGTTCTGTTGAGAAAATAATATATTCTTGCATGGGTTTGTTATTGTGAATTTTTTGTTGCGATCTCTTTATGGGTTCCATTTTGTTGATGTTGGACAATAGGCTATTTGTGTGAACTTTGGTCAGAATTTTCGTTAGCCTCCCTAGTTTTTGAGCTTCCCACTAGCCATCAAAAAGGTGTATGGCCTTCTAGTGGCCATGAAAAAGGTGGCAGATGGTGTTGGTGGATTTCTCACCGAGTGGATAGATAAGGCCATCAAAATTAAATGTTGGTTCGCACCAAAATTAATTGTTGTATTCTTTCTGTGTATTGGCGATGGTTGAACACCTGGCACTTCAAACCTTAGGAAACATAGCAAATATCTGTAGGATTTTTGATAAGGCATTGCTGGGTCTCGTTTTGTTCCTATACCTGCTATCAGAGCCGTGAGCGACGAGGGTAAGCTTCTGTGAAGGTGCAAGTTCTATGCAGTGTTGTCTGACCTCTGTGAAGGTGGGTGGAGGTTACTCTATGAGGGTGCTCATTTTTCGCGGGAAAGCTAGTGAGAAGAGGTGGATATCAAAAAAATGCTTTGTGATATTGTTCCATCTATGGTTTGTGGTTTGTGCAAGCTGTATTTTTTGATTCTGTGTATGGTAGTGTTTATTGTTTCAAATTTTGATAGATTTCTATTGAGAAAAAAGTCGTTTATCATTCGTGTTTTTGTGTCTATAGTTTTGCATAGGTTTGTTACTATGAATTTTTGAAATTTTACTGTTCAAATTCTATATTATTTTCGGTAAGGTGTTGTTTGTTTTTAGTAAGGTGGTGTTCACAAGCTATATTGTTCCATGGTGCAATAAGATTATCTTGACAAAATACTATACTTTTGCATGTCTTTGTAACTTTGATTTTATGTGTTTTGTGGGTTTTTGCATCTGTGTTGGTGTTTAGGTTGAATTCCATTTTTTGTGGATATGGTTGCAACACAACAAAATAGTTAATATTATACAGTTTATGTTCATTTTTATAGCCCATTGGTGATTGCTGTTATTGAAATGGCTTTAAAATAGTTGACATTATACAATTTATATTGGTCTCCACAAGGCATCGCTCATTGTTGCTACCTACCTTAGGCTATATTGTTTCATTTCTGAGGTGCTATTAAAAAGGCTATATTTTAACAATTTATCGTTCCAACAGTGCCTCATATATATCAATATTGTTTGCATCTACTATGGTGCACAGGCGTATTTGTAAATAGGAGAAATAAAGTAAAATATAACTAAACAAAGAACAATCCATCACTGCGATCAATTGTGACATCACTCTTCCATATAACATTTAAAATATAGTCTACTATTGCCTACGTATAGATATGTATGTATCTGTTTTTTTGTGTGCATGGCTGCCACATGATAAAATAGTTAATCTTATACACTTTCTCCTTGTTTTCAACAAGACATTGATGTTCATGGTTCTCTAGACCTACGTATGCTGAAACATTATCAATGAGGTGCTTGTGGGGTAAATAATATATGATCTATGCCTTCCATTTTTTTGCTATGGTTGCAACACAGTAAAATTGTGAACACTATACAATTTATGGTGATTTCCATAAAGCATTCTTGATTGTTGCATTATAATTTAGGGTGCGTCGTTTCATTTTCAACATGTCATTAACAAGCCTACATTTTTTTTGGTACTTTATAAATAAGGCTTTGTTTGATGTATAATTTTTATTATAATGAATTCCACTCATGAACTTCATATGATGCTTGAAATTATCATAGCAAGGTGTTGAGAGTGAAAGATCTAGTCATTGAATTTTAGAATAAAGAAGTGAAGGTTCAATCAAGAATAGACACATATAGGAGGATATATATATATATGTATTTGTACACATGTATCTATTTACTTATATGTAGACTGCTATATCTGAATAGATGTGTATACCATATTTTTGCCTCACTATATAACTACTCGCCTTCGAATTTATGAAGAGAGAAAACATCTAGACTGAATTTTCTCTCAATTTACTCATCGAGAGGGCTGCAAATTCAAATATTTTGTTGCCTATAATATATTGCCTGATCTGAAGCAAGGCCTTATTATAGTCAACTAAAGGTTTGAATTTTTTGCCTTCTCAGCCAATTAATTGAGGGAAAATGCAATTTAGATATTTTCTCTCTTAAATGTTGTTTTGCATTAACATCAATTGTTTTATGGTTTGTGTGTGCTAGATATGGTTGTAATAAGCGCCCAACAAACAAAAATTCTCTCTGGATAATATTGTAAATTGTTTTGTAAATGTTCAAGAAACAGTTTTTGCAATATGCACCTCTCCCTGCACTTCTTCCTGCTTCTATCCAATACATCTCTTCTCACTTCCTTTCTCTCCACTCCCTTCTTCCTCCACTACTTGAAAAAAATGGGCAAACAATTATTGCAACCAACAGTTTTGTAGTGCCCTACAAAAAAAATGGACAAAGAATTATCACAACCGACACTTTTTCACTACTTTTGCAACCATCGCCCGATGCAAAAAACACATAGAATAGCCTCCAACCACCTTCATAGAAACTCTACAACTAATAGTTGCACTTGCGCCTTCACAAAAGCTTTCCTTGCGGCAAACCGTTTCAAAACCTTCACCATAAAAAGAAAACAATAAATGAATGAATATTGGTTTGAATAGCTACCCACATGAAAAAGCCAAAAAAAAATATGTGAGCTTAACTATTTTGTAACTATTCACACAAAACTAAAGCCATAAACAAAACAATACTGCCTAATCTAGAGAGTTACAACAATTGCCACAAAATGAAACCCACAAATCAAAGAATATTAGTATAAACAGTTAACTAGATGGGAAAACCTGCATTACACAAAAAAAACCCACTAAAAACACCCATGCAAAACCATCCCTACAAAATCTGAGCCATAAATCAAACAATTTTCATTTCAACAAACTATACAGTCTTTTTCAACAGACCTTGATTGAAAAAGAAACAATATAGACAAAGCTAGAGAAAAAAAATCGAGACTGCCTTCCACCATTCACGACTACATGGAATTCATAAACGGGACAATATAACCTAAACAACAGAACAAAAATCAATAATGCCCTGTGCAAAATAACATAATTTGTTTTCCAAATACTTTCCTTATCAAGAATTGTGCAGACATTCGCTTTGTTTCCCAAGGATTTTAATAGGAAAGTGTTACTTACAACCAACCCCACTACACCAAAACCTTACAACAATTAATATTGATGCCATTTTGCTGGCCTTCTCTATCAACACACCTTACACTTAAAAAAAAAAACAATCTGTCACTTTTACCTTGATGCCAGAAATCTCAATAACCGAGAAGGCTGACAAAAATTGCAACCAAAGATAAAAAAACCAAAATCATGTTGTGGAGGTTTTGCTATCTAATGTAGTCTTTCATTTTTCTTTTATTTTGTGCGCATATGTACATACATAAAATAAGATGTGGACAACATTCATATATACTTGGCTTTATAGTATGCATGATAACAAATTTTTTGCCACACATAATGTGTTGAAAAGTTCTTTGAAGTTATGTGGAGAATAAGTTTAACAAATATAGTGGCATTAACATTTGATAGAATGCTCAAAATACAACTTATTTTTACAACAATGTTTCAATATGTATCTATGTTGTTTGCAACTGCTATGGCATACATCTAAATCTAGACATGCCATTGCTCATCAATGTTCCATTTGCACCATACACAAACCAACAATGCCCTATTAAAATTAACATAAAATGGATCCATTTGTTGTGGAGTTTTTGTGAAGGTTATTGTTGGAGAGTATTTTTCTATTTTTTGAATCGGCTAATAACTTGAAAAGCAATACAAAAGTTCATAGTACTTGGCAATCAAACCAGACAAGAAGGAAATAACTATATTGATATTAAAAACTACACATACTCAAATTTATATAAACACATTATATAAAAGATACATGTACATAATGAATATACAGACATACACACTAACACCTTAAATGAAATAATAATGGTTTCAACAACATGCTAGGGAATTATTTTTTTTCCAACAGGGCCTTACTAGAAAGAAACAATATAGCCATAAAACACCAACTTAAAGGAGAATAGTATAAGTCAAGAGGTGAAGCTGATTGAATATGGAAGAAAACAATTAAAGGTAGATAGCAAGACTCAACAGTCACCTATGGCAAACAATCCATATACATATATTGCAACAAAGAAAAAAAACGTGCTTGCAAACTCCAACTTAGAGAGGAATAATGTAACCAATGATTAGATAGGCAATATAAAATAAAACATAAACTGTATGGAAAATTAACTTTTTTACTTTATTCCAAACATAACTACACAACAAAAGCCATAAATCAAACAATATTCATTTTCGCACCTCTTAGCGCTTGCTTCAAACACACCTCTTGCCACTAGCCTGCCTGCAATAAATGCCCCCTGGTAGAATAACCTCCACTCACCTTCACAAAAGCTAGACAAAACTTGATCCAAATTCTAGCCTCACATAAGCTTACTTGCCTCGCTCACATGTCTGATAGTAGGTATAGCAATCAAACAAGAGCCAACAATTCCTTCTTAGAAATTTCATAGATATTTGTTGTGTTCGGGTATGTGCAGGATCATGATGGGCCAAAAAGTGGCGATATGTAAGTGATATGATGGCCCATGTGGCTGATGAATTTTTTTTAACCCAAAATTGATGAAATGAAAAGGGTTTTTAAAGGAGATTCTCATATTCCCACCAATATAAATTATTCTTTACTTTGAATTTAATAAATAATTATTATTCATTTTCTATTTGAATTACGACTAAAGTCCTAATTGATAGGCTGATTGAAAAACATCTATAGCTTTCAAACGGTATCACATTTTTTGAATCTAAAACATGTGTCACATTCTATGTTTCGCATAATATAGCATTAAAAAAAAAAAAATTAAATTTCATGAAGTTTTAATCCAGTTGAGGTGGTCAAACATACGAGTTTTTATATTTTTAAAAATTTGTAATAAAAAATTCATAATTAATTATTTATTTGGAAAAAATCTACAAAAAAATATACATCACATTGGGACATTAGTCCTCTACGTATATATAAAATATTATAATTTTTTTTTTATCATTTTATTGTGGTTAGGGTGGTCAGAAAAACACCTACTTCTTATTTTTTCCCTAAAATTTAAGTACTACTCCATTGAAATTTCCAATTCTCACCAAATAGATTTTTTTTTCTTTTAAAACCTAATAGTTTAGAAACTATATTCAATTTGCTACAAATTCTATTCTTACATATTTTTGAAATAATATAGATAACATATTCAAATTTTTACGTCAAGTTTGTAGGGGCGTATTCACACTTCTGCAGAGGTGTATCCGTAGTTCTGCAGAAAAACAGTTAGCAAAACATTGGATTGCAGGGGCGTATCCACACTTCTGCAGTAAAAACTATCAGAAATGTCGGATCGTGAGGGTGTATCCGCCCCTTTGCAGCGCTCGGGAAGGCAAATCCACCCCTATGTGACTTGAACCTACAAACAAGCTAAATAACAACAAATGTCAAATAAAGAAACCCTTTTGTGGGTCCCACCGGGCGTGCCAGAAATGTGCTCCTAATAAAATGTCAAGTCCTAATGTGAGATACTAGATAAAACTAATAATGCAACAAAAGGAAATAACAAGATAAAAGGGCACCACAATGATTAGCCTAAAAAAATGGATAACATGAAAGTAAGATAAACAAATTGATTGTTGCTTGTTATACCTTCTATGCTGCTCTTTCCTTGGTTGGCCCTTGATCTTGAAGAGTTGTGTGCTCCTTGGATGAAAAGATTTGTTGAATATACAAAATGATATGCAAAGTGGATGAGGATGTGATGATTATGAGATGAGAGTTCAAATGGCAAATTGACAAGAGTTTGGTAGCAAAAGACTTGATCCCCAAAATGAGGGAAATGAGGGGGTATTTATAGGTTAATTGGAATTCTCTAGAGAATTCAACGGTTGAGATTGATCCAACAAGATCAAGATGAAAGGCTATTATGATTTGAGGACTCACAAGCCCTCACATATTGACATGTGGAATGTGAGATGTCTTAGGGTGGAGTGATGTGGAAATTAGGTGGAGGAGAAGGACAAGAGGTGGAAGAGAAGTACATTAGGTGGATGAAGGACAAGTACCTTAGAGGTACCTTGGGGGATGAGAAGATTTCCTCAAAAAAGAACTTCTTGTCCCCAAATGAAGATGAAAGAGACTTTTGAAGAATTTTAGAATTCCTCAAAAATCTCCATGGGAAAAGGGGAAATGGTTGGAAGAATAAAAATTTACATTCATTGGAGAGTTTATTGGATAAAAGAAGGTCTCCAAATAGCTGGAGATTTGTCACATGTGGGTGATGTGACAAGTCCAAGGTTCTAGAAGCCTTGGGCACATGTAAAATGACATGTCACATTTGTATGGGGATAGGGTAAACTTTGGAAGAATAAAATGTGAATTAAAAATTCACATGGGGAAGAGAGAAACGTTGGTTAAATAAATGTGAATTAAAAATTCACATGGGGAAGGGAGTCTAGGCTAAAAAGGGTAAGTGGGAAGGTTGACCAGAAAAGGTAAGCCAAATATGGCTAATGATTATGATTAAGGTTGTGCAAACATAGGATTAGGATAATTAATGAGAGATTAGAGACAAGTGGGAGATTATGGAGGATGTGACACTTAATCTTGATTAAGTGGTGCATAGTCTAATCACAGATTAATTAATTTAATCTGGATTAAAAGAGGGTTATGGAGAATGTGACAAGGAGACAGAAAAAAAGGAATTAAAAATTGGTTTATAATCCAAATAGGTTAAATGACTAAATTAAATAATTTGTCATGTTTATTTAATTTAGAGAAGAAAAAGGGGGATAAGGTAAAGTATTTAATTTATTTAATTACATACTTTAGGAACCTTAGGCAGAAAATGAATTAATGATTAAATAAATTATTTAATCACTATTAATGAAATAGATGAATAGAGTAGATGATTTTGATCATATGGAAGTGATCAAATTTCGATGTCTACATTTTTCCCCTCAAAATAAGTACCGTTAGAATAACTGTGCTTCGAAGAAAAGAAAGTGCAGATGACTCTATAGAGGAAGTAACCGAAAGAGGATGCCCTAGCGTGGGGAGGAGGACCTGAGCTATCCAAATTAGCAAAGAAAATGATAAATATGCCCCAATCTAGGAAGGGGTTGATTACGACCGAGAAAAGGGATAAATGTGAAGGGTATGCCCCCTCGAGAGGATGATGGGGGAGAAATAGGGGTCCCGAGTGACTTCTCGATAGGAAGAAATGGATAGTACTGTTGGAAAGAGGGCAAAAAATTAGACAAGTTTTCCTTTTGAACGAAGTCAATCGGACAAACTGGGTGGAAATGGTAGCCTTGGGAAGTGAAGGGATTAATCAAAGGAAGAAAAAGGTAAATAAAAGGTAAAAATACCTTTTAAAATAGAGGGAAAGGAAATAAAAGGTAATTTTGAAAATTAACTCACCTCATTTGCACTGTAGTAGTTGAGAGAAGAGGAGAAAGAGCAAGCAAACGAGGAGTGAAGATGCCAAGAGATAATGACACCGAGATCGTCCACTGGATAGACAAGGTTCGATGGTCCTACAGACAGCAAGATGGGCCCCGCCAGGTAGGCAACAAAACCCCCTATGCATTATGTTTAAAATTTTAACACATTTTTAGGTGTTTTATCAAAAATGTAAAACATGGGTTTGGTGGGTGGGAAAAAAATAGAAAATGGGTAGGAAAAGGAAATTTAAAAATGTGAAAAAAAAATGGGGTTTTGGGGGGAAAAGGAAATTCGACTGTTGGGGGCCGAATATGCCCTGGCTGGGGGCAGGTCCGCCTCGGGGTTGGGCGAATCCACCCCAGGCTGGGGGTGGGTCCGCCTCGCTACAAGGGTGGGTCCGCCCCGTGGCAGGGCAGACAGGGACCGCTGCATCTAGCGGCGACGCCTCCCACGGCCAGCAGCGGCGATGCCGCCCTAGCTGGTAGGGCCACCTCGGTGCTGCTGCTACCAGCGGCAGTGCTGCCCAGGATGGCAACACCTCCTAGGCCGGAGGGGTTGCCCTGGCTTGGGACGAGTTCGCCCTGACAGGCTGAGGGTGGGTCCGCCCCGCTGTAGGGGTGTGTTCACCCCAACCGACCAAGGGTGGGTCTGCCTCACTACAGGGGTGGGTCAGGCTCGCGGTCAGGAGGAAAGAGGGAGGGGGAAGGGGAAAAAAGAGAAAGAAGGAGAGAAAAAGGAAAAAAAGAAAGGCATGGGAGAAGGAAGAGGGATTTGATGAAGAATTTTGACGAGGGGGATGAAATTTTTTGAAAGATTTTGGTAGATTACGGACTCACGAGCGGAGGTCGGAGGCACTTGCGGCGATGATTGAGGCGATGACCGGGGCGAATCACGCAACTCTGGAGCAGGCGGGGTTACTGCACTTAGTGCAGTTTCCAGAGATGAGGGCACATCAGGCAATGTTGATAGCCCTGATAGAGAGATGGAGCTCGACGACGTTGACGTTTCATCTGCTGACAGGAGAGATAACTGTGACGTTGGAGGATGTGTGGCAGATCTTGAGGTTATTGATAGCAGGTCGGTTAGTGAGTGAGGTGGTGTCAAGAGGAGCAGAGTTAGGTGAGACCATTTTGGTGCTATATGGGCGAGATGACTTTCCGATTCAGAGGGGACAGCTAGACGTAGATAGATGCTTGGCCTTGGGGGTGCCAGCATTACCACTTTTTCTGTGTTGCCTAATTAGCAGGATTCTATTGCCAGACCGGAGTAGGCGATTTGTAGCCTACGATACATGGAGGTGATTCGACATATTGTCGAGTGGTGGGAGGGGCAGTTTTCCTTGGGGTCATGTGTATTGGCCTAGTTATACTGGGACATGCACGTGATCTGTTATCGGGGGATGTAGAGCGTGACACACAGGACGCTACTGCAGGTGTGGGGGTGGCAGCATATCTCAGTGACGAGACCCATAGTGATCAGGAGAGGAGACTTGGATGATAGAGAGCCAGTGGCTTGGCAGTTCAGGGCAGCCAAGGGCTGCATCTTATGGTATGAGACACAGGGAGAGATGGATCAGTGGAGGAGAGTGTTTGATGAGTTACAGGAGGAGCACATTGTATGGCGGCCATAAATGTATCGACGATTTAGAGGATGGAGGATCGAGGAGGAGAGACATCGAGGATTCTTTAGATGCAGATGTTTCCTGATTGGGAGTCTAGGGCATATAGTGGAGATGCATCGTCTAGACAGAGTGATGCGATAGATTGGACTCATGCAGGACATTCTACGAGTGCTAACCATGTTTCGTCGGCTTACCAAAGAGGTACCCTAGGGGCCGAGATTGTCAGTGAGAGGCGTGAGGGAGACATGGGTGATGGTAGGTGGGGTGCCCTATCTAGGGAGGGGGGAGGGTCCAGAGGATGCCGGAGTGACAGAGCGGTATGATCGATGGTTTTGCAACCATCGATAGGAGAGGGTTACGCTGGAGGTGCCCGCGGTGGGAGCCATGGAGTGGGGGCTAGAGGATGAGTAGGAGGGGGGACAGGAGGAGGAGCTAAAGCAGGGTGGACAGGAGGATGAGAGACAAAAGGAGGAGGGACATGAGGATGAGGGACATCAGAGTGGCAGTGCGGAGGAGGGTGGCACTGGAGATCAGTTGGCGAGGAGGGGGAGGGTCAGGAGGAGGCAGCCTCCAAGGAGGGCGAGGAGGGTGAGGAGAGATGTGAGAGAGGAGATGGAGGCAGGTGGTGGGGGGGAGATAGAGGCAGGAGGGGAAGGTGGTGGGGGGGAGGAGATAGAGGTGGTGAGATTGGGGAGTGAGCTGGAGGTGGAGATGGTCTGGGTGGTGGAGGTTCGGGCTGGTCAGGCAGGGATTCGCGGTAGAGTACGACAGAGGTGGGTTTTGGTGAGAGTTGAGTAGGAGGAGGTGAGAGTCCCAGAGCTACAGGTGGAGGTGAGAGTCAGAGATCCATAGGAGGAGGTAGAGAGGGTGATGGATGTTAGAGGACATCCCGGGGAGAGGCCCGAGAGTATTTGATGGAGGAGAGTCCAACCAGTTGAGCAGGAGTCGAGGAGATTGATGAGGGTGGGGAGGAGAGGACAACCACAGAGGATTCAATTAACGAGTTGGGTAGAGCAAGTGCAGGAGGAGAGAGAGGAGGAGGTGATGGACCTAGCTGTACAAGTGGTGGAGCCTTTAGCCATAGTAACAACAACTACGGTTGATGATCCGGTGATATTACTAAGAGTGGCCCAGGTGAGGGTATGGGTGTTAGAGGAGGAGGTGAGGAGGGTTGAGGCCGAGGTGTAGCGGGTGAGGGAGTTAGAGCTGACAGAGTTTGAGCATGTTGTGAGCCAGCTGGCGACAGATATACAGGTGGCTGAGATGGAGAGGGATGAGATGAGAGTAGGGATGGAGAGAGTGCGGGGGGAGCTGGCTCGGGTGACATGGAATCAAGACAGGTTAGAGGCGGCGATGATAGTGGCTCAGATGTGAGGTCAGCTCGAGCTAGTAGAGGGAGGAGATCATGCTTTAGTGGAGTGTGCTCAGTAGGTTGAGAGGGAGATGGAGGTATTGAGAGTTCAAGTGGCAGGACTTCTCGAGGAGAGGACAACACTGCAGGAGAGGGTATCCACGACAGAGGCATCTTTAGAGGAGATGAGGGCGAGACTTGAGGCTACAGAGGTCGGACTAGAGACAGTGCAGTGGGAGAGAGAGAGTGCACAGAGATAGGTGTAGGCATTACAGAGGGAGAGAGACAGTGTACAGGTATAGATGCAGGCACTACAGGGGGAGAGGGATAGTGTACAGAGACAGGTCCAGATCCTGCAATTCCAGAGAGATGCAGCAGTGGACCGGGTGGAGAATGCCGAGAGGGATATAGCCCAGAGGCAGGCATGTCGAGGGTAGGGTGATGGGACAGAGCTAGAGACTATGCGGGCAAAGAGGGAGAGGTCTGCAGAGCAGATACAACTACTGACAGTGGCACAGGAGGCATGGGAGCAGGAGTGATGGGCCATTAGCAGAGAGCGAGATAGGTATAGGAATGAGCGGAATGCCGCTCGGTTCCAGCCTGGGAAAAGAGATGAGTACATGCACGAGGTGACGTACTGGAGGGGTGCGTATGAGCAAGCAGTGCTAGATCCAGCGCAACGTACAATGCAGTATGTTAGGCAAATACCATAGATGCCGGCACCGTCCCAGTCTTTAGGGACACAGACTAGGGGGTATAGTGATTTTCAACCGACTCTTTTGCGATTCGAGACTCCCGGGCATGAGTCTCAGGGGACTCCGACACATAGGGGATCGGTATCGGAGTCCCCTCAGAGGTCAAGTGTGGGCAGCTCAGGACAGGCAGAGGATAGGTGACAGGATACAGGTGATTTTGATAGGTACCAGATGGTGGTGTAGCACATTTTTTGTTAGATGATGCACGTTATTTTGGGCATGATATGAAGGTGATTATGTGGTGACTATATTTTGGATATGGACATTGTATTATTTTGATGATGATATGTGATGGTCCCCATTGATATTATGCCACACATTTTTGTGATGTATGGTATGCATATGGTGTTACATTGATGTTCCTATGATAACTGATGTATGGTATGCATATGTATTATGATGTTTTTGTGTTGATATGGATGTTATGTTATGATAATGATTTACTTATGCATGTGTGGATGATGTGATTATGGATAATGTTAATAATTTATGAATGGTAATGCAATTGATGTATGGATGAATGATCATAATGAAGTGAATAAAACTACATGAATTAATGCAATATGGATAAATGAATGGATGTAAATGGATAAATGAACCTAATGAATTAATGCAATATGGATAAATGGATGGATAAATGAATGGATGTAAATGGATAAATGAATCTAATGAATTGATCAAATGGATGTAAATGGATAGATAAATGAATGGATGTAAATGGATAAATGAACCTAATGAATTAATGCAAATGGATAAATGGATGGATAAATGAATGGATGTAAATGGATAAATGAATCTAATGAATTGATGCAAATGGATAAATGAATGGATGTAAATGGATAAATGAACCTAATGAATTGATGTAAATGGATGTAAATGGATAGATAAATGAATGGATGTAAATGGATAAATGAACCTAATGAATTAATGCAATATGGATAAATGGATGGATAAATGAATGGATGTAAATGGATAAATGAATCTAATGAATTGATGCAAATGGATAAATGAACTTAATGATTGTAGACATAAGTATCAATGGGTAGGTGATAGGCATAGGGTGTACGGAGCGCAGTACCTGTCAAGGACCGTAAGGATCCTGAGAATAAAAGTTAGTAAGAGGGAATGAGAGTTTGCACAACCAAAATCATGGGTCATAGATGTAGGAGCAAGATAGGATGAAGGGGGAATATGCAATGAGATAAAATGCAACATGAATGCAATTTTCCATCCTTTAGAGCACTGATTTTTGCTATAGCATAAGACATTGGGCGTCAGGGTATGTAAACCAAGACGGATTAATGTCTAATGCATAAAACAAACACGACAAACAAAAAGGCTATCTGAATACCCCAAAGTTGCGCTGACTTTGGTTGGGCCAGGTATTGGGATAACCCCAAGCACAAAGGGATGCCCCCACATAACGCAGGATTTGAGAGGAATCCTGGTGGGTACTATGTGGATCATCCCAACAGATAGCAACAGTAAAATAGTCAAGAGATGTCCCTATGTTAACTAGGCAAAACACACCACAATATGAAGGATCATGGCAATCTTGACTAGCGATTATATGGAGCTCAAATGATAAACAAAATCCAAAAGTACCAAAAGATCATAATCAATTACAAGCGTCCTTTGCCATAAGATCCCAAGGATGGATGGGGTTGATGTGGTCTATTAGGAAGGATGCATCCTGTTAAGACCAATGATGGATACTAAGCTAAAGTGACCTAGATAACACAAGATAATTGCCATTGGGCAGATTTCTTGATACGAGAAGATCTTGTTTGTGAAGAATCAGTGATGATAGGGACATACTTGACAACAAAACAACAAGAGGACAAGACACAACCTAAAGACCTAGGGGCTCGAGGGTTGATCAAAGATCAACCTTGCCTACATGAAAGTGCAGAGCCCTTGTAGTTCAGGAAAAGACCATGATAAAAGAACGAAAAGTGGATTGATGGAAACCGAAGGAGGACCAAGGCAAACACAAGCCCCAGGGGCAGATCAAAAGATCAACCTTTCCTACGTGCAAGCATAGGGGAAACATAGTTTGGACACAAAAAAAGACCAAGGATGGACAAGATCAAAAAGTGGACCATGAGGATAGATGATGATGGACAAAATGCCTCGAGGGCCGATCAAAAGATGAGCCTTGCCTACGTGCAAGCATAGAGGCATCCTAGTTCACATGGTATGAAAGACCAACAATGAATAAGATCAAAAAGTGGACAATGGTGATGAATGAGGAAGGACACAATGCCTCGGGGGCTGATCCAAAGATGAGCCTTGCCTACGTGCAAGCGCAGAGGTGTCGTAGTTCACACAGAGACACGATGAGACCTAGATGGAGACGGACACGAAGAGTGAGCCTAGATGAAGACAAGCACAACAATGAGATGACACAAGCTTAGATTAGGATGATAAGCTCAAGATGTTGGATAGCAGATGACGGTCATCCAATGCTCAACCAAAATATACCAAGCGATGAGGTGATGCAAGTGGATGGGAGGATTTGGGGATTGAGGAATCGGCGAATAAGTCATAAAGTAACCAAGACCCGAGGTAGATAATGATTAAGCCCTATACAAGAGGCACTTGTTTCTAGGTTTTCACCAATCGTACGTATCCAAGGCACCATGCAAGGGTGGTTTTCACCAGAGGATGAATTATTTCTTTTTACTATTTTTTGATTTTTTTGTATTTTTGACTTTTACCAGGAAGGATATCCCAACTGACCTAAGTGTAGAACTTCTTTAGGTGCATGATGTTGATGGGATCCTCCAAGGGCTCACCTTCAGGGGTGGAGATCTTGTAGGCGCCAGAACCATATTTTGTGGTGATGACATAAGGGCCCAACCAGTTTGCTTCAAGCTTACCCTTTTTCTCTCGATCTTGTTGATTCTGCTGATTCTCTTTAAGGACCAAATCACCAACATTGAATTGGTGAGGGAAGAATTTCTTATTGTAGCTCCTTTTGAGTCGATGTTGATAGGCTTGTAGATGGTTATAAGCCCTGACCCATTTTTCATCCAACAATTCCAATTGTGCCAAGCGTGCCACTCGGGTGTCTTTGTCAGTGATGAGATTTTTGAGGGAGATTCGAAGTGAGGGGATTTCAACTTCGATTGGTAAGATGGCTTTAGTGCCATAGACAAGAGAGTATGGAGTAGCACCAGTAGGGGTACAGATGGATGTACGATAGGCCCAAAGAGCGGGATGGATATGGAGGTGCCAATCGCGGCCAGTGCTATTGACCATCTTCTTAATGATTTTGATCAATGTTTTGTTTGTTGCTTCTGCTTGTCCATTACCTTGGGGGTAATAGAGAGTGGACCAATGATGTTGGATATGATATGTGTCACAAAGGAGCTTCATACACTTATTTTTGAATGGTTTTCCGTTGTCGGTGATGATGGCAGATGGGATACCATACCTACAGAGGATATGGTAGAGGATGAATTTGGAGATCTGAACACCAGTGATTTGGGTGAATGGTATAGCTTCCACCCACTTGGTGAAGTATTCAGTGGCTGTGATGATAAAGGTGTGTCCATCAGAGGATGGAGGGTAGATCTTGCCAATCAAGTCGAAACCCCATTGTGAAAATGGCCAAGGTGTTGTGATAGGCTGTAGCTCTTGTGCTGGAGCGTGAATCAGATCTGCATGCTGCTGACACAGAAGACACTTTTTGACATACTCACAAGCATCTTGTTCCATTGTGGGCTAGTAATATCTTGCTCTGAGAATCTTTTTGGCTAGGGCCATACCATTAGAATGGGCCCCACAAATACCGCTATGCACTTCTGTTAATGTTGCACGGGCTTCAGTTTCATCTAAACAATGGAGGAGAGTTCCATCATACCCATGTCGATAAAGTGTATCACTGATAATGGTGTAGCAGGCCGTGTGTTGGATAAATGATTTACATTTATTTCTCATGAGGTTAGGTGGGAGGGTGTTTTCATGAATGTAGGTGTAAATGTCATGGTACCAAGGGGATTCAAGACCTACTATAGCACACACCATGTCACTCTCAGGGATATCATACGCTGGGATTAGGAGTTGCTTGACCATGAACTGGAAATTGGTGCAATCTTTCAGCATGTTGAGGAGAGAACCAATGGTACCCATAGCATCCGCTACCTTATTCTGGAGTCTCGGGATCTACTCAAATTGGATGGAGGTGAAATATTTTTTGAAGTCATCCACCATTCATTTGTAAGGCAACAAATTTTCATCTTTTGTTAGAAACTCATCGTTGACCTATTTTATGACCAATTGGGAGTCACCAAAAACTTGCAGATGAGTGATGTGCCATTGGACTGTAATTTTGAGGCCTGTGAGAAGGGCTTCATATTCAAAGATATTATTTGTGCAGGGAAAAGCTAGTCTGAATGACTTCAGTATGTAATCACCTTGGGGGGTGATAAGCAAGATTCCTGCCCTGATCCATTATGAGTGTGTGACCCATCAAAGTACAATGTCCAAGTGGTGGCTTTTAAGACTGCAAATACTCCTTCATCCGAAAATTCAACCTCAATGGGGTAGGCATCTACTAACAGCGCATCTGCCAACTAATTCGCTATTACTTGTCCTTTAATGGCCTTTCTATCCACATATTCTATATCAAACTCACTGAGGAGCATGGTTCATTTAGCCATTCGACCAGTCAGGGCTATCTTGGATAGCAGGTACTTGAGGGGGTCGACTTTGGATATTAATTTTATAGGATGGCTAAGCATATAGTGGCATAGATTTTGTGTGCTGAAGACCACAACGAGACATGCCTTTTCCATTGGTGAATAATTGAGTTCATAACTGACCAGTGTTCGACTAATGTAATAGATCACCCGTTCCTTTGAGGAGTCATCATGTTGTTCCAATAATGCCCCCAATGCAACTGACATGGTAGATATGTACAACAAGAGGGGTTTTCCATGGATAGGTGGCATCAAGATTGGTGGGTGGGCGAAGTATCCTTTGATCATGTCAAAACCCAACTGACACTTTTGATTCCACTTGAAGCTGGTGTCTTTCTTCAGAATGTGCGTGAACGACTAACACTTATCCGCAAGTTGGGCTATGAACCGACGGATAGACTATAGCTTGCCCTGAAGACTCCTTAGCTTCTTTAAGTTCCTAGGTGGAGGCATATCTATGATAGCTTTCACCTTAGCAGGGTCGAAATCAATGCCTCTCCGAGAGACTATGAAGCCCAACAATTTTCCCGATGTGACACCGAACACACATTTTTTTGGATTCAGTCGAAGCTTGTACTATTCTAAGCGCTCGAAGATCCTTTTCAGAATGGCAGGGTGTTCTTCTCTGGTTCCAGATTTCGCCAGTAGGTCATCAAAATAATCTTCCATTATGATGTGGATGAGATCATGGAATATGACGGTCATTGCTTGTTGATATTTTGCCCCCACATTTTTGAGACCAAAGGGCATGACATTATAACAGAAGGTACCCCACGGTGTTGTGAAAGTAGTTTTGTGTTGGTCTTCGGTAGCAATTCGGATCTGATTGTAACTAAAGAAGCCATCCATGAGGGATAACATCTCATGTCCTGCAATAATGTCCACCAACATGTCGATGTTAGGCAAGGGAAAGTCATCTTTTGGACAAACTTTTTTAAGATCCCAAAAATCTATGCAAATTCTGATATCTCCATTAAGTTTAGCAATAGGTACTATATTGGAAATCCAATCAGAATTATAAATGGGCCTAATAAAGCCAACATCCAGTAATTTTTCCAATTCTTTCTTAACTAACAGGGCCACCTACGGGTGCATCTTTTAGAGCTTTTGCTTGACTGGTTTGTCATCTGAACGAACATCCAAATGATGTACAACAAGGTTAGGATCCAGGTCAGGCATATCAGAATAAGCCCATGCAAAGTTGATAACCCCTTCTCAAAGAATGTGGACAATGGTGTGATATTCTTCTTCAGATAAAGATTTGGCCACATAGGCGATCCTTGGAGTTTCTGCTGTCCCCAAATTCAGCTCTTGCGTTTCTTCAATGAGAATCGAAGATTGCTCAGATAGTTGTGTTCCTACAAGGGGAAGATGAATGTCCCCATCTTCCAGTGCTGTATTAAGGTTTTCACTGTCAGATATATCCTTTGTTTTTACTTTTTCGTAGTCAAAAAGCTCCCCAGTGAGGTTTTCACTTGATGACCCATTTTTCTTTTGTTTCTTTTTGTTTTTTCGATTAGGGCGTTCATCTTCCCCCAATCCCATTAGATGTACATAGGTATCCTCTGAGGGAAATGTGTTGATTGGTGCGCTACTTTGTAGGTCATGATCAATAAGCTCAGGATGTTTAAGGCATAAAGTTATGGTAGAAACAGATAAGCATTCAAACATTGTGGGGAGGTTAATGTGATTCTGATCATCGTACGCGTGTATGATGGACTCTTCCTCCGGTATGTCTTCAAGGGAACCATTGTCAACACTAACATTGTTAGAAGTGCTAGCGGATGTTGTAGGACCCTTTTGTTTAGTATCATAACCCAAGCCCAAATTCCTTGGTCGCATGGTAGTTCCCTCAATGGGAAAACGTTTTCCTTGTTCTTCTACACCAAGGCCTCCACCTTGGTAATGACATTTTTCAATGAACTTGGAGGCAGGTGGATAGACTTCATGAAAGTATTCAATACGGGGACGTGGTGGCTCAGGTTCCTCCTGATAAACCCATTGACTGATATCATCATCCATTTGATCGTGTAGGGATCCCAAATCATTGAATGTTGTTGACCCCATGTTCTTGGAAGTGAGGGTAAGTGTCTTTTCTTCCACTTTTGGTAGCGGGAGAATTGGTTGTCCATATGTGTGGGGCGAAGGTGGCCTGGTTGCCACATTGAGTGTGGTATGCATTTCGTATTCGCCACATCCCTTATCTATGATCTGGACCTTGGTGACGGTGGAAGCAGGTGTGGATGATGGTGGGGATGAAGTGTTTAGTGTATTGGTGGATGGGATAGGATTAGATGTTGGGGATGCCCCCATTTCGACTCCTGGGTAGTAATGCGAATGTGGAAAAGAAGCTTCCAAGGCACGACAATATTCAAAAGGTTGAGGGTCGGCTTGTATGGTGACTTCCATTCCTTGAAATGGGAACTTTAAGCATTGGTGATAGGTGGATGGGACGGCTTGCATAGAATGAATCCATGGGCAACCAAGAAGGATGTTATATGGAAGTTCAAGGTCCAGAACATGACACATAGTGTATTGTACAATGGGGCCCACTTGAATAGGGAGGAAAATAACTCCTTCAGAATCCCGTTCTGCATTATCATATGCCTTGATGGTGATAACTTGTTTTCTGAGATCAGCCTAGGTGTATCCAACCTATTGTATGAATTTTAATGTACAAATATTTAGGGATGAACCATTATCTACCAATACCCTTTTTACTTTTTGACAGTTGACACCAACCTCGAGATGGAGGGGGCGGTTGTGGCTTGAATCAAGATGTGTCATGTCCTTTTGGCTAAAGGCTAACTGATAGGTCGATGAGAGACTACCTACAAATGCTTGAATTTGGGTAGGGTCAATATTATCAGGCACTTGTGTGCTTTGCAAAGCCTTAGTTAAGATATCTTGATGTATGGGGGATGACTTAAGCAGATCCAAAATGGATATTTGGGCTGTAGTCTTACCTAGATGGTCTAGGATGTTGTATTGGGAATTGGTGGATGGTCGTTGGGTAGATGGAGGTGCTGCTGGGACTGTGATGTGGGTTCGTCGAGTGGTAATAGCACATTGTGGATCTTTTCCTTTAACATGTATCATGGATACACGTGGCTCCATTTGTTCTACATATGAAACCACACCTTGATAATTGTATGGCACATTTTTGTAGCTGATGTTATTGGTACTATTACCTTGCGTGTTATTATTGCTAGGTCCAGGATTTGAGTTGGACGTACTAGGACCCTGATTATGGTTAGGAAAGGTGTTTTGATATATTTGTAGTTGAGCATTAGACGAGGATGCTGCATTAGCATCTACATGGATTTCACCTCGATTGATGAGGCCTTGAATGTAGGTTTTTAGGCCTTGACATTTATCTAAGGTATGCCCCTTAATCTTGTGAAATTCACAATATTCATTGTCTTTAAACCAAGCAGGCTTGGGTTTAGACGTATCAAGGGGCTTGGTGATAGGATATGTGATGGGATAATTCACTTGAAGAAGCTTATTAAACACCACGCTAAGGGGTTCTCCCAACTGAGTGAACTGTCGTTTGTTTCCCCCTTGGTTATTTTGGTTGGATTGTTGTCGTGGTGCCCCTTGAGGGATGGATATGGCATTCTAGAGTGACGGTTGTTGCTGAGGAGGGTATCTTTGTGTGGTGGTGGCCACTTGAACATGTTTGGTGTCAGTGACACCGTCATTGACATAATTTTTATTTCTATTCCAATAACGAGGTTTATCCCCAAAGGATTTCTCTCTATCAGAATTGAAATGTTTGACTTGCCCTTTTGCAACAAGGGCTCATTCTAAGATGGGGCCTTTCTCCACAAGTCCCACAAAGGTGGTGATACAATGGAGTTGGAAATTATGGGCCATATTCGAGTGGGAATTTTTGATAAATAAGGTGACCATGTCTTTTTCTGTTGGTGGGGACTTCATCCTGCTAGCCAAGGCTCGCCATCTTTGCAAGTAGCTTGCAAAGGTCTCTCCATCACATTGTTTTCTTTGAGGAGATCAAGTGTGTCAATATATTTCTCTAGATTAAAAGAGAAGTGAGAGACAAACTGTTCGGACAATTGCGCAAAGGTTTTGATAGATTCATTTTCAAAACCCATAAACCACTTGAGGGCAACACCTTGTAGACTTTTAGGGAAAAGTCGGATAAGATAGTTATCATTATGCATGACCTCTTGGGAATGAGCGTAAAATTATTGAAGGTGAGCTCTAGGATCCCTGGTTCCTTTGTATTTATCGAATTTTGGTATCTCAAAATGTTTGGGAAAAGGAATCAAGGAGATGGAGGGATCAAAAGGATAAGGACATATGTCCTCAAACTTGAATGATTGTTTACCCACTCCAGCTTGTAAGTCCTTTAATGCTGCTTTTACTTCTTCCAAGTCCTTATTGATGGGAGTTGTGGGAGTCAAAGTGGATTGGTTGTATGGGTAATATTGTGGATATGATGAGGATGGCCCTACCATTGTTGGATCATAAACAGGTTGAGTTGGATATGAATGCATTGGTTGATTGTAGGTGAATTGATAGTTGGATGATTGATTGTGTTGAGTGGGAGCCACTTGTTGTTGATAGTAGGAAACAAGAGAGGGGTCCGGTTGCTGCATAGCATTTTGGTAATGCATAGAGGTAGGGCCTCTTTGTTGATGTGATGATGTTTGTTGGTAATAGGAAGTGTATGGTGCCCCCTGTTGGTGAGTTTGTTGTTGTTGAAAGTAGGGTAGATAGGATTGGTATTGTTGTGCAATGGTGGGTTGTTGAGTGGCATATGGGTATGGATTCAATGTTTGTTGGTGAGGATTGTGTTGCGGTTGTGAAGGATGGGTGTAAAGTGGTGGTTGGATATGTGTTTGGTTTTGTGCATTCTGATGAGGATTCATATGGGATGGAATGGTGTATGTGCTAGAGGGATGGTAGAGGTACTTAGTAGGTGGATTATGATGTGTTTGTGTAGGGATATGCACATGTTGTTGTGGAGGTCGTTGTTGTTGTTGATGAGGTGGGTGAGATAAGATATGTTGTTGTTGTTGAGATGGGTGAGATGGGATGTGTTGTTGTTGTTGAGATGGGTGAGATGGGATGTGTTGTTGTTGTTGAGATGGGTGAGATGGGATGTGTTGTTGTTGTTGAGATTTATGCTGCACCACTTGATTTGATGGTTGTGTGAGAATGGAAGTGTGTTGCAGATGTTGTGGATGCAAGTGTTGAGATGAAGCTATGATAGTAGAAACATGTTGTGGCGGTGCTGGTAGTGTGGTGGATTGGTGTGGATTATTTGGAGGTTGTTGAAATGCAAGAGGTAACACATTGGTAAGTGGAGCTGTGCCCCCAATATTAGAATATGGGGGAGGAAGCAGTGGAACAGATGGGATGTATGGCGGCATGCCATTTGTATGAGGATCATTAGGATCGGGTGGTGGAATAGTAGATGTTGTGGTTGGAAGATGGGGATATTCTTGGACTTGATGGATGATAGCATTTCCAAGTTCGGGGTGGTACCAATTTTTAGTGGGTGCACCTTCAAGAACGTAGGAACCTTTTGGAACATTTTGTGAGGTTTGTGGGTCAACAAGGGTATATTGTGATGTATTGAAACCAGACGATGGTTTGAATCCCTTCATGAGTAAGGTGGCAAGGATCTTATCCCCACGTTCATTTAGGAGATGATCTGTCATTTGGACATTGGTAGGATTGCTGAGATATTCATCAACGGTATCTTCAGGTTGATTGACCATGTTTTCATCGCTAGGTGGTGTGATATTCTGGATGTCGGTGTTCGATTGAGATGAGATGCCGTTATGGGGATTGTGTGGAATGTTATTAGGATCTTGAGGGACATTTGGTTGGGAACCTTGAGTTTGTTGGTCTGCCATTTTTTTTTTTGCTTGTGAACGGGTCTGAAAGGGCATGAATGTGCAAAACAACTAAGTGATCTCAAGATGCAACTTCTAAAGGATGATCTAGGTGATGACTTGGATTGATTGATTTAGATTAGATGATGGATCAATTAATGATGTATCAACTGGATGATGATTTGGATGAGGATTGGATTGTTTGGATCAATTGATGATGTATCAATTTGATGATTTGGATGAGGATTGGATTTGATTGAATCAAATGATGATGTATCAATTTGATGATTGGATGATGATTGGATTTGTTTGGACCAAATGATGATGTATCAATTTGATGATTGGATTGTTTGGATCAATTGGATAAATTGATGATGTCTCAATTGGATGATTTGGATGATGATGTATCAATTTGATGATTGGATAAGGATTGGATGATGGAGGGGATCTTAAAACCTGATTTGGAAACCACCCTAGGTGACTTATGATGTTAGTTGATTGGATTAAATCAATGATTATGGCGCCTAATCCACCTTGAGATGGAAGGGGATTGATTTGGGCCAATGATTTTGACTTACAACACAAATCCGCCTTAAGATAGAAGTGGATTGATTAGGTTGAAGACAAGGATTGATTATGTGGGATAATGATCAACTTAACGCCTTGGTCAATTCGGGAGATAACTCCTAAAACAAGGTTTAAGGGATTTTGTATTGAGAGATGATGGTGAATGCAAATGGAAGATGTCTTGGTGGAAACATTTAGGTCACACTGTAAGATGGGTATCCCAAATAGTGGAATGATCAATGAGAATGTGGTAAATGAATGTTTTTAGAAAGGCCAAATGGAGGTTTGGAATGGTCAAATGGATTCTTGGATTGGTTAGATGAGTGTTTAGGATGATCAAATGGTCAAATGGAGACTTTGGGAGTTCAAAGAGAGTTTTAGAATGGTCAAATCGAGACTTAGGGGGTTCAAATAGAGGTTTAGAATGGTCAAATGAATGAAATTGTTCGTTCAGAGGGCGCATCCGCACTTCTGCAGTAAAAACTGGCAGAAACATCAGAACAGGGGGGTGAATCCGCACTTCTACAGTAAAAACTGGCAGAAACATTAGAACAAGGGGGCGAATTCGCACTTCTGCAGTAAAAAGACTGGCAGAAACGTCGAAACAGGGGGGAAAATCCGCACTTCTATGGTAAAAAGACTGGCAGAAACGTCGGAACAGAGGGGTGAATCCGCACTTCTACAACAAAAAGATTGGCAGAAACATCGGAATAGGGGGCAAATCCGCACTTCTGCAACAAAAAGACTGGCAGAAACGTTGGAACAGGGGGGGAAAATCCGCACTTCTGCAGAAAAATAGTGACTTGGTTTGAAAATGAGGAATTATGGCAAGGACTTGGGATGACTCAATGAAGGTTTAACTTATCAAACTTTACTGGTTTTTCACAGAAAGACACTTTGAACAAGCACAATCTTATGATTAGTATTAAGGGGTATGGACGGCAAAGGTCTTACTCAAGGATGAACAAGGTTTCTAGGGAGTCCTTGATATACACTCAGTATGTGAGGCACACCGTGAATACCAGTCCATCACAAGCATGAGTTGGGAACCCCAGCGAGATACTGAAAGGCTCAGACCAACTCTTCACATCTATCTAGGTATCACACTAGCTTTGATGTTCCGCCAATTACGATGCAACTGGATTGGGGTACAACTTTGGCTCTCCCCCTTTTATATACCCCACCAGTACACGTGGTTGGGATCGTCCCTTGGGGTGATGAAATCCCCAAGTAGGTCCCGCTAAGAAGAAGACACTAATCGCTTCCAACTACCCCCCCGGATCCACACAAAGTGCAAAGGGGAAAGGTGAAAATGAATTAATGCCCCCTTAGGGTAACACAAATAAAATAAACACAACAAGTAACAAATATTACTTTTCCCTACTTATACTAAGTAAATAGATAAAGTAGTAAGGAAAGACTTCAAAAATCAGAATAAAACAAAGGCCCTGCAAATAAGTGTTAGTTGTTTTATCTTTTTCCCTTTGTGATTTTCAGCAAAATACTCAAGATATCAGCAAGAAACCTAGCTTCACCCACCAACAAACAGGGTTAGAGGATTAGTGCACAAAACAACAAAAGAAAGAGACAAAAACAAAGCTAAAATGCAACTTTTTTTACCTTCCCGAATGTGCTGTTAAGGGAAAATCCACCCCTCTGCAGTGAAAAACACAGAATCGGGTGGAAAAATCCACCCCTCTGCAAAAAATAGTTAGAAAAACATTGAACCGGGAGGGGTTATCTACCCTTCTATAGAAAATAGTTAGGCAAAAAATGTCAGAATGCGGGGGCGTATCCGCACTTCTGCAGAAAATAGTTAGGAAAAAAATGTCAGAATGCGGGGGCGTATCCACACTTCTGCAGGGGCATATCTGCACTTCTACAGAAAAATAGTTAGCAAAACGTTGGATTGTAGGGGTGTATCCACACTTCTGTAGAAAAATAGTTAGCAAAATGTTGGATTGCAGGGGCGTATCCGCACTTCTGTAGGGGTGTATCCGCACTTCTGTAGAAAAACAGTTAGCAAAATGTTGGATTGCAGGGGCGTATCCGCACTTCTACAGTAAAAACTATTAGAAATATCAGATTGTGAGGGCATATCCGCCCCTCTATGACCTGAACCTACAAACAAGGTAAACAACAACAAACGTAAAATAGAGAAACCCTTTTGTGGGTCCCACCGGGTGTGCCAGAATTGTGATCCTAATAAAATTTCAAGTCCTAATGTGAGATACTAGATAAAAACTAATAATGCAACAAGAGGAAATAACAAGATAAAAGGGCACCTCAATGATTAGCCTAAAAAATGGATAACATGAAAGTAAGATAAACAAATTGATTGTTGTTTGTTATACCTTCTATGCTGCTCTTTCCTTGGTTGGCCCTTGATCTTGAAGAGTTGTGTGCTCCTTGGATGACAAGCTATGTTGAATATGCAAAATGATATGCAAAGTGGATGAGGATGTGATGATTATGAGATGAGAGTTAAAATGGCAAATTGACAAGAGTTTGGTAGCAAAAGACTTGATCCCCAAAATGAGGGAAATGAGGGGGTATTTATAGGCTAATTGGAATTCTCTAGAGAATTCAACAGTTGAGATTGATCGAACAAGATCAAGATGAAGGGCTATGGTGAGTTGAAGACTCACAAGCCCTCACATCTTGACATGTGGAATGTGAGATGTCCTAGGGTGGAGTGATGTGGAAATGAGGTGGAGGAGAAGGACAAGAGGTGGAAGAGAAGTAGATGAGGTGGATGAAGGACAAGTACCTTAGAGGTACCTTGGGAGATGAGAAGATTTCCTCAAAAAAGAACTTCTTTTCCCCAAATGAGGATGAAAGAGATTTTTGAGGAATTTTAGAATTCCTCAAAAATCTCCATGGGAAAAGGGGAAATGGTTGGAAGAATAAAAATTTACATTCATTGGAGAGTTTATTGGATAAAAGAAGGTCTCCAAAAGGTTGGAGATTTGTCACATGTGGGTGGTGTGACAAGTCCAAGGTTCTAGAAGCCTTGGGCACATGTAAAATGACATGTCACATTTGCATGGGGATAGGGTAAACCTTGGAAGAATAAAATGTGAATTAAAAATTTACATGGGGAAGAGAGGAACCTTGGTTAAATAAATGTGAATTAAAAATTCACATGGGGAAGGGAGTCCAGGCTAAAAAGGGTAAGTGGGAAGGTTGACCAGAAAAGGTAAGCCAAATATGGCTAATGATTCTGAGTAAGGTTGTGCAAATACAGGATTAGGATAATTAATGAGAGATTAGAGACAAGTGGGAGATTATGGAGGATGTGACACTTAATCTTGATTGAGTGGTGCACATTCTAATCACAGATTAATTAATTAATCTGGATTAAAAGAGGGTTATGGAGAATGCGACGAGGAGAGAGAAAAAGAGGAATTAAAAATTGGTTTTTAATCCAAATAGATTAAATGACTAAATTAAATAATTTGTCATGTTTATTTAATTTAGAGAAGAAAAGGGGGGATAAGGTAAAGTATTTAATTTATTTAATTATATACTTTAGGAACCTTAGGTAGAAAATGAAATAATGATTAAATAAATTATTTAATCACTATTAATGAAATAGATGAATAGAGTAGACAATTTTGATCATATGGAAGTGATCAAATTTGGATGTCTACAATAGCTATTAGCAAAGAACTCAGACCATATACAAAAAAATATCAAATTTTCCTGTGTATAGATATGTAAGTATGTCAAAGAAAATGTAAACAATGTACCTACACACTCTTCCCCAAAGTTTATTCCTTTGTGAAAAATAGATGTTATTTATTTGAACCTCTAGAAGGCATTCTCCAAAAAATATGTTGTATATTAACTGTTGTATACAACATTCAGGCCTTCTTACTTATTATATTTTTTACCTCATATTGTTGATGTCTATATAAAAAAATTAACAGATTAAAAAGATGAAGCAAAAAAATGCAATAATAAATTGTAAATTAAGTGTTTTATGAATCATTCAACCCTTTTTCTTCATCAATCCTTTGCTGTCATATTGTTGATGTCTATGCAAAAAAATTGAGAGATCATGTTGTGTTTTGAGGTCATACAGCTTGTAGTCAACTGCCAACATTACAACTCTCATCTTTTAAAAGAGCAGCCCCAAGAATGTCAGTCGACTTTGGCTCTATGCAGGTTGATGAAGAATCCTCAACCAAGAGTCTTGTAAGTCTATTCCTTGATTTCTTTTTTCTACTGACAATTAATTTGATACTTTTCCAAGTGCATCTAGTGGACTGTGAATATAATTCATTTGAATTAATAGTTGTTTTCATATATATTCTAACTAATTTGTATTCAAATTATTCATCTTTTCTTTTCCTTACCGATTTTATAGCCATTTGGGAGTCACCTATGTGCTATGGGGGAAAATGTTACAATTTTCAAATGTCTTGACATTATTGTTAGCTTCTAGACTTGTTTCACAACCATTAATATCTCATTGTTTCCACTTGCCTAAGTGAAATTGGCTTGTAGGTACAAATGTGCACCCAACCTTGAAACAACATGTAATACGATCTAAGCATTTAATAATGGAACATGGGAGTGGTCACGGGCGGGAGAAAACGAAGTTCGAATTTCAAAACAACGAAATCGGATCCGGAAGCGAAGCAAGATCAAAAAATTGATAGTCGAATCAGGAACTGGAACCGAGTCATAAGCAAGGTAAGGATGACCAGGATGATGTGGACTTCGGTGACAAAATATAGGTGGACCCTGGGGAAAGGAAATTCCAGTGGTTATCTCTGCTACTTCTCCCACTGAAAAAATTGAGAAAGATAGTGGGGGAGTGGGGACCACTGGCGGTTTTGGAGGCAACTGCAAAACTTGGACCTCCCTATTTGGGGTTAAACCTAATGGAAAGTCTTCCTTCCCTCCTGTGCAAAATATCTCATCCCCTGCTAGAGGTAAGTTTTCTATTTCCATTCCTGATCTGATTATAGACCATAATATAGCCCTAATGGAACGAACCCTGGTTGGAAAGTTTATGGGTCCTAGACCAAATATTGAAGTGGTCAGAGAATTTGTTAAAAATAAATGGAGAACTAGTGGGAAAGTCTCAGTTGCTGCTCTTCCAAAGGGTTTTTTTGCTTTTGAATTTACTTGCAAAGAGGATATTACAGCTATAAGAGGTGGAGGTCCTTGGCTGATAGGAAAATCATCTCTGGCTCTAAAGAAGTGGTCCTCCCACTTGGATCTATCAGAATCTATCTTTAAGAATGTCTCAGTATGGGTTAGACTTCCAGGCCTGCCCCTGGAATACTAGAGCGAAGACATCTTTTTGGGCATTGCGAGTTCCTTTGGTGAGCTCATTTCGATCGACACAATGACAACTGCTAGAAAGAGACTGGTTTTTGTGAAGATATGTGTGGGGGTTCCTCAGGAAGAAGATTTACCATCATCAATAGATATACAATCTAAGCTAGGATCCTGGGAATAGAATATAGAATTTGAAACCATCCCGTTTGCCTGCTTCAAGTGTAGGAAATCTGGTCATTGGGCAAAAAAATGCCCTCTAAATGCCACTCTAGAGAAAAATAAGCCAGCAAAACCTGAAAAAAAAGAATGGAAAAGAAAAAGAATGACTCTGGAGAAGGAAAGAGTGAGAATAAAGAGTAGGAGTTGGAAAATATAGAAGCCGATAATCAGAAATGCTCTTCAGAGATTGAAGTGGTTTTGGAGAAAAAAGGTGAGGTCCTTATTGAGCCTCATAACTCAAAGTCTTTTTCCAAGGAAAGAGGTATTATTGAGGGCACCCTAACTGAAGAAGGAGATTGGATCCTGTCTCCTTCCTTATCCCAAATGATAGTCCCACCTGATAGAAATGAAGAGATACCGGGTTTGGAGGATATCCCCAGTGAGGGCCTATCCTTGGTCTTGAATATCCCTCCTCTCTCCCTGTTATCTGGTTTTCCCCCCACTATGGGTGTGGAGCACCTATTGGAGACCAGTTTTGTTGTCGAGGTTTTAGAATCCCTTGAAAAATAGGAATACTTAGCTAACCTATCCAACAATGTCTTGTGTTGTCAAGAGAACGATAACATAGACACATTACCTTGGGAACAAAGACTACCTAACGAAAAGGATTGGGAATCTAGCAGAGAGACAGATAGTCAAGATGAGACTCATAAAGAAGAGAATATATCAAAGAAGAAGCTTGGAAAAAAAAAACAAGGGAAGACCCCAAGTGGTATTTCTACCAGATCAAGAGGTAAGGCAAATTGTGGAGCAACAAAGAACTCAAGAAGAAAAAAGTCTTCGAAAAAGAAAAGAGAGTTGAATAGTTTTCAAGTTATAGTGGATGGATCTCAGAAAACCATTTTGGAGTGTCTTAACTCCCTTGGTATTTAATGAAGATTATGTCCTGAAATATAAGGGGACTCAATAGTCCCCACAAGCAGGATGTTCTTCGCAACTTTGTTAGAGATCACAAACCTGATATTCTTCTATTTTAGGAAACTAAAATGTCTAAGGAGAAAATTGAAAAAATGAAACTCTTTCAATACTACAGCAACTAGGGCAATAACTCAAATGGTGTTTCGGGTGGTATTGTTACTTTCTGGAATAGCCATAATATCAAAGGTGATCCAATAATGGAAGGTACAAATCACATAGTTACTAGATTCACTCATATAAGAGATAACTTCAGCTGGACTCAAATGAACATTTATGCTCCTAATGGAAAAGGCATGAGGAAATCTTTTTGGCTAGAATTAGCCTCCATTAGAAGGATTTTTGATAAAGAAGCTTGGATTGTTATGGGGGACTTCAATACTCCCTTAATGAATGGTGATAAATTTGGGGGATCTTAGATTAACTTAGAAAGGAAAGAGGATCTTCAAAATTTTATTGATACTCAAGGGCTGATAGATTTGGACCTTCTTGGAGCCTCCTTCACCTGGTCCAATTGCAGAAAGGGGATGGACCTCATATAGGTCAGATTAGATAGATCTCTTATTTCTAATCATTGGTATTTTGATTACTATTGTTCCCTTAAAGCCCTCACTAGAATAGGTTCTGATCATTCCCTTATCAGTTTCACTGCGGATTCTATAAAAAAGAAAAAGAATACTCCCTTTAGATTTGAAAAAATGTGGATCTCTCATCCTGCTCTCAAAGAGGAATTAAAGAAATGGTGGAATATAAGTATTCAAGGAACTGCTATGTTTAGAATTACTAAAAAATTAAGGGAAGTGAAATGTAATCTTAAAAAAAGGAAAAAGGAATCTTTTGGGAACATCTTTAAGATCAAGTCCAAACTTTAGATGGATCTGGGAGAAATTCAACTCAAAATACAGAAGGAGGGTTACTTGAATGATACTAAGGAAAAAGAGAATGAGCTCCTTATGAAGATGCATGACATAATTGGGAAGGAGGAGTTCTGGAAACAAAGATCAAGAGCCCTTTGGCTATCTGCTAGAGATAGAAACACCAGGTACTTCCACCTTTCAGATTCTAAACAGAGAGCTATAAATAGAATATCTCAAATGGTTGTGAATGGAACCAGATTTCAGGAGGAAAAGGATATTAGGATGCAGGCGGGCTCCTTCTTCAAACTTCTTCTATCGGAAAGTACTGAAATAAACCAGAATGAGCAAGATCAGCTAGTGGAAGCTATTCCAAGAGTTATCAACCAGGAAAACAACTCTTTTATGACATCAATCCCCACCAACGAGGAATTCAAGCGGGCTGTATTTTCCTTTGATGGGAATAAAGCCCCGGGGCCTGATGGTTTCCCTTTGTTTTTTTTCCAATGGTTCTGGGAGATTGTTGAAGAAGATGTGATTAATGCTGTTAAGGAATTTTTTGGAGCCAGATGTCTTTTAAAAGAATTAAACGTGACTTTCTTGGTTCTCATCCCCAAGAAACTTAGAGATAATAACTTTGAGGCTTTTAGGCCTATCAGTCTCTGTAATTCTTTATACAAGATCATCTCTAAGGTCTTAACCTCTAGATTCTTAATTATTTTGCCTTCCTTGATTTCTCCTCAACAGAATGGATTCATTCTTGGTAGACAAATCCTTGATTCTATAGTTACGGTTCATGAGAACATTCACTCCCTTGTTGAATCGAAGACTGAAGGTTTCCTATTAAAGATCGACATCTCAAAAGCTTATGATAGAGTTGATTGGATTTTTCTATTTAAAATTCTGAAGGCCTTTTGCTTTAATAATAAGGTTGTTCAAATGGTGGAACAACTTGTGTCCACATCATCCATATCGATAATGGTCAATGGATCCCCAACCTCCCTTTTTCATAGCACCAGAGGACTAAGGCAAGGTGATCCTATATCTCCTATTTTATTCACCATTATGGCTGAAAGCTTAGGCAGGAACCTGAAAAATCTGGTAGACTTTAAAGTTATCTCTAGGCTCAGACCTTCCTCGGGCAACTTGGTGTGCTCTCATCAACATTTCGTTGATGACACTATGCTCATGGGTCAAGCTTCTATGTTTGAAGGAAAATCTATAAAACAACTACTTGACAAGTATGGGAGAGCTTCAGGACAGCTGATCAACAATAAAAAAAGCTTGTTGTTCTTTTTCAATACTCCGGATCATCGACAGACCAAAATTGCCAAAATTCTGGATTGTAAGGTGTAGTCCCTTCCTGCCACCTACCTGGGTCTTCCTTTAAGTATGAAACCTCCTGATTCTTTCTAGATATCGTTGGTGGATAGATTCAATAAGAAGCTTGCGGGTTGGAAAGGTGCTCTGCTTAGTCAAGCTAGTAAGCTTCAGCTCCTCAAAGCCTCTCTCCAGAATCTTCCTATCTACGCCCTGAGCCTCTTTAAGATTCTGCTAAATTTGTTGATACAATTGAAAAAATTCAAAAAAGATTTCTTTGGTCGGGTGTTGAGGAAAATAAAAGAATTCCCTTAATTGACTGGAGTCTGGTTTGTAGACCTAAAAAGAATGGCGAACTTGGGCTAAGAAGAATCAGAACTATTAATAAAATTCTCTTGGCTAAGAAAATCTGGAGAATCTTCTTTTCCTCTGGGGAGTGGATCGATATTCTGGCTAGCAAATATTTAGAAAACAATTGCTCTTCCATTATTAAGAAGGAACCCCACCTTCTTCCAAGAGGATCTATATGCTGGAACAATTTAATGACTAGAAAAAAGATTGTGGAGGAAGGCATTGGTTGGTGAGTGAGAAATGGTGATAGTACCAGATTCTAGGAAGACAAATGGCTTTTTAAGGAACCCTTGATAAAAATCAATTCCTTCAGAGATTCGGCTGAGAATTGCAAGACTAAGTTTGGAACTTATGTTAAAGATTACAGAGTGAATGGTAATTGGGTGGACTTGGGCAGAGTCAGTCAGGCTTTGGTCCCCATCCAGACTATGCTGTTGGCTGTTAGACTTAGTTCGGAGCAGCTGGAGGACCGCGCGGTCTAGATTGATGATCCCTCTGGTAATTTTTCTGTGTCTTCTGCTTTTGCTAAGTTCACTTCTTCTTTGGATCATCCTCCTTTTTTGTCTAAAGCTTGGTGCAAATATTTGATACCTAAAATTAATATCTTCTTTTGGATCTTGCTCCAAAATAAGTTGCTTATGATTGACAACCTGTGTAAATGTGGATTTCAAATCCCTAATAGATGTTGTCTCTGTAAGATGGATGCTGAATCTGTGAGTCATTTATTCCTTCATTGCTCTTTTGCTGCTTCTCTTTGGGAAAATTTTATCAGGTTATGGAACCTCTCTTGGGTTTTCCCATTGTTCAGTGAAGATCTCTTTTCTCAGTGGAAAGCCCTGACAAGGAATCCTTTACTTAGATCTCTTTGGGATTTATCCTTCCCTCATATTTCTTGGGGCCTTTGGAAAGAACGCAACAACATATTTTTTAGGGGCAAAGAAGCTTCTGTGGATTATGTCTTTGATAAAATTGTCAGATCCCTGAAGGAAAACTTCAGTGTCGTGGCCTAAAGGGACATGAAGACCTTGAATACAGAGTACTCGAACTATGATCTTTTTGTTGCTAAGGAATGGAACATAAATCCTAATCTGTCGAGCTCTATTATGAAGGCCAAAAAGGATAGAGAGGGAGTTTGCTAGACTTTTCCACCTAACGGGTGGATCAAAGCTAATTTTGATGATGCGGCTAAAGGCAATCCGGGGGTGGCGGGCTATGGAGGAGTTATAAGGGATTCCAATGGCAACTTCATAGGTGCGATTGCCTCGCCTCTTGGCTCTCAAACTAATCACCTGGCGGAGGCGGCTAGCGCTTACCATATCATAAATTTAGCCCAAAGTCTTAACATTAAGAATTAATGGCTCGAAGGGGACTCCAAAAACATAATTGACTACCTCCGTGGCAAGTCTCCACCCTTGTGGACCATCAATTCATGGATTGAAGAAGCTAAATTGAATTTGGCCAAGTATGAAAAAGTTAAAATATCACACGCTTATAGAGAAGCCAATGCTATTGCAGACTTTTTTCCTAATGAAGGAGTTAAGAGCAAAGAAGTGTGTACCTGGCTAAATAATAGCGATCTAAATATTAATGTTTGTGCCCTATTAAATTATGATAAATCACATGGTAAGGCGATGTGTTATCCCTTTAATGAGGACAGGTTGGATCTATCACATCACAATCATTAGATTGTATGGGACCGAGCCCAGTGGAGTAATTTGCAAGATAGCTCTGCATGCTTTGTGGGTTCTAAGATTTGGCGGGGCCAATTTTAGAAAAGCTTGTGTTTGAAACTACCTCACTGTGTCGGCCGATATGGGAGGAGACAGAAAGCAAATTGAGTCGGATAGCTATGAAATTCACATGAAAAATGCCAAGGTTTGGAACAAGATTAAAAGTGGGGGGCTTATTCCTTTCCTAGAGAAGCTTCATGGCTCTGATCAGGAGGCTACAAATCTCTTTGCCAAAAAATGGCGTGATGGTAATTTGACCCTGTTTGGCAGGAATGTTGAGCTCAACGAAAATCTTATTGCCAAAGTTACGGGATTACCCACTGATGGGAAGAAGTTTTTCAGGGACAGGGCTTTTTCTGATGAAGCCATTATCAGATTTCCCAAAAAGGACAAGGAAAAGCAAAGCTTGGTCAAAATTGCTAACAGTTAGTTTGATGTTGACTCCATAAAATCAATATGGGGAAAGGTTCTTCGGGCCATTATGGAGTACATCACGGTGGACAGGCGTTTTACTAAAGTCTATGGTTACCACTTCGCTCTCCTCAACCATTTCCGTCACAAGGTAAGGGTCTCTATCCCATATTATCTTTTCTGCTCATTGAAGAAAAGTTTGGAGGATAATAAAAAAAACCCCAAAAGATTCCCCATTCTTCACACAGGGTTAATTAGGTTGATTGTTGAACATCTTCATGAGACCGCTCCTGCTATTTTGGAAACCAACCCAGATGCTGAGAGTAATGATACTGAGCCCAGTGGCTCGGAGTATTTGCCTCACCCTAGCCCGAGCAGAAAAGCCCCTAGTTTGCATGCTGGCCCTTCCAGGGACTCGGGTAAAATCCGTGTTGAGCCTGAGCCTGACTGTCCTCCTCCTAAGATCAGCTCTGTTGGCAAGACTACCCAAGCTAAAAGCCTTGTTTCTTACACCGATGATTCCTCTGAGTTGGAGGAATCTGATACCAACATCTCTAAGTGCTGTGCTAACCCTTTGCCAGACATACATATTGTTGATAATTCCCCTGTTAACACTGGAAAAGAGCCCTCTCTTGATTATCTCAACCTTGCTAAAACCAATTCTGGGTCCCATTCTAAACTTTTGGATTGGACCTTCTCTGAAATCAATGAGCTAAAAAATTAAAAACTGGGCCATGCAAAGTAAGATTGAGGAAATGGGGGCTAAGATTGCTAAGATGGGTAAGAAAGAAGTGGCTTATAGTAACAGGAACATTGATACCAATGTTGAGAGTTTAAGGAATACCATCAGAACTGTTGCAGAACAAAACAATTGTATAGCAAGACATAATGCTATAATTATTAATGCGATTACTGAAAAGCTTGACAAAGCCCAGCAGGGATCTCTGGTGGTTGATCTGGAAGATACAGGAGATAAAAGCCAGGACATGGAAGGCGGCATTTCCAGAAGAACCCGTGCCAACTTGAAGCGCAAGGTCCCCCTTACTCCGAAAATGGTTCAAACGTTTAAAGAGGGGGTTAAAGATATGCAGGATATGGAGGCAGAGACAGAGACTGTCCTTAGGTCTCTGAAGTAATGGCTGGGGATTTCTGTGTTCTTTCTTTGTTGTCCCTTCTTTCCTGACCCTTCTGGTCCTTTTTGTTTGGTTGCTGCTGGTTTTTTCTGGGGCAGCTATTTTTTTTGGTGGAACTTTGGTGTTCTTTATGTTATTTTGTAAACTTTGTGGTTTCGAGTCCCTGTAAAACCCATTTTACCCTTTTATCAAAAACATGCAATACGATCTATTGATGTTGGAGATGTTGTTTCATCGCCAGTTCTACAACTAATGTCTTTTCAAAAAATAGGAGGCAATCAAATCCTAGTTGACCGCTACAAATTTGTCCTCTCTGATGGAACCGACATGCAAATAGATACTTTACCTGCAAAATACAATGACCTTTTGTTTATAGGAGAATTGAAAATAGGTTCCATCTTGTGCTTGACAAACTATTTATGTAGGAAGCTACGGGAGTCAAGGTTAGAAATTGTTCTACACTACTTGTACTTGTTTTATCATTTCTTGTTATTGGAGATAGTCTTTAAGAGTATTTAATGTTTGCTTGATTCTAGAGAAATTTTGATATTGTCCTTAGATGTCAGATTACCAGCTTATTGAAAAGCCTAGATATCTGTTCAGAGATCAAGAAGAACAAATAGCTGGTTGTGGCTCACCCTCCCCATCAAAACGAGCCTCAAAATTTGGGATAAATATTTCCCTAAGATAGAAAAATACTCTTGCAGATATCAGTATTGTTAAAGGTCTTAGTGTTTACCAGACCAAATGGAAAATAAAAGGTCGGGAAACAAAAAAAATGGAGATGCATCATTACAGCAAACAGGGGCGCGAGGGCCAAGTATTTAACTTTGACATTATTGACAGTGAGGGAACAAAAATATGAATCACTTGTTTTAATGACATAGCAGAATTGCATTATGATAGGGTTGAGGTTGGTCATCCTTATTGTGTGTCAAAGGGGTCAGTAAGACAAGTAGACAGGAAATTTAATAAGTTGAATAGCCACATGGAAATTATTTTGGATGTTGAAATGTTGTGACGATGAGGCCTTTGTGCTAGAGAAAGTATTTAAATTCGTCCCAATTAATAAAATTCAAAATTATAGCAATAACAATTTGATTGATATTATTGGGATTGTGGTGCATGTGGGAAAGGTATCGACTATACAAAGAAAGGATCAGTCTAAAACAATTTGTAGAACTATTAAACTTAATAATTTTTCATCCTTTTGCATCGATCTTAACCTATGGGGCTCAAATTCAGAAGCAAAGGGTGATGAGCTGGAAAGATTGTACAACCCTCCATAGATTCTCATCCTTGCTATTAAAAATACACATTTTGGGTATTTCAATTGAACAGTACTAAACACAACTGCAGAGACTCTTCTATACATGAATACTGACATCCCAAAAGCACAACCCTTGGCCCAAAGAGGGCATATCGAGCCACCTACTATTGGGCCCACTTGGACGGTCCCTCAAAAGGTTTCTTTGGAAAATGGAAGAGTCACCATTCAATATCTTGGATCACTGCCTTGGCTTGCCAAAATATTTATAGGCTACTCTCAAGGCAACAGTAAAATATATAAAAACTGGTGCATTTTGTTACACTGCATGTCCATTGCAAGCCAATGGCAGACAATGCAAGAAAAAGTGTGAATAATTCATGTAAAAAACATGGTTCTGCCCTAAATGCCAGACAACAATAAGTGATTGTGACTTTCAATATTTATTGTAGATAAAGATGGAAGACCACATGAGCGATATTTGGGCTACTACCTTTGATGAGGCTGCAACAAGCTTATTGCAAATGTCAACAAAAATATTTTTACATGTTGCAATATGAGTCTTCTACTACAATAGCTGCTGAGTCTGTTATCAATCATGTCACATATAGCTCATTTGTTTTCATTGTTCTTATTAAAACTCAAACCTATAATTCAGAAATGAGCATGAAAACAACAATAGTAAAAGTTGCAAGAATTAACTTTGAAGCTGAGTGCAAGTTGTTGTTGTCAGATCTCTTCATAATTTCCACTACCATTTAAGAGTCTCCAGAGATAGTAGTTGTACTTCCTTGAATGCCAAACAACCATGACTAATTGTGACTTTGAATATTTTTTATAGTTTCTCTTGATTGGACATCTATTTCTTTCTCTTCCTATGCACTGCTTTTCATATCAAAACACCTTTCCATTCTCCTACTATTGTCTTGTTCATCATTTAGCTGCTAATATATTAAAATAATTAAGTTTAACAAAAAAAGATAATGTTATTGTTTTCTATATTGTTTATGTTTCTTAGACTTTGGTTTCGATTTAAGTCTATGTACCTGATTTTATTTTATGTTGTTTGGTTATATAATTATGTAGTCATGCCTAACACATGTATCAATATTTAAAACTATTCTTATATATATGTATATATGTATGTATTCTTGTACACAAGTATATATCCATGCAATTGAAATTTCTCAGTCCATACAACATTTTGATACATATATGTGTAGATATATTTTCCAATAATGGATTTGTATGCATGCATGCATGCATGCAGACTTGAATATTTATAGCTATGTCTGACTTGTTTTTAATATTAATATGGTTATTTTCTTCTTGTGTATTTCAATAGCCATGTAGTCTTCTCCCTCCACAATTCTTCTTACTATAATGTTCACTCCCTTCAATGCATGGCTATTAAATGCTCTCCTACCTTTGTATTCATAAAATCACATGACATATGGTTATTTTGCACTTTCTTGTAGTTGCAGAAGACTTTTCTTTTGTTATAATATTTTCTATGTGATGTTTAATAATGACTATTCTCTATTCCCTCTACAACTTTTTTTTTACTTTGCTTCGGCCTGACTTCTTAAAATCTAGCATTGCAAAGGATTAAGACAAAGAATATAATGAAAATTTTGTCATTTGATTTGTATTGTTCTGATCTTGTTTTAAATGTTCTAAGTGAATACAATATCCTGATAGAGTTCTATATAGATATATATGTCTGACGTATTTGATTACACAAAAAATCCCACTAAAAACACCCATACAAAACCATCCCCGCAAAAGCTTTCATTTTGTGGCCATTGTTGCAACTCTCTAGCTCAAGCTATATTTTTTTTTTATGGCTTCAGTTTTGTGTGATGTTGATTCCATTTCACTGGCCTTCTCTATTGGGGTGTCATACACTTTAAAAAAAAAACAATCCACCACCTTTTACCCGACGCCAGAAATAAAAGCTACATTGGTATACATATATATATATATATATATATATATATATATATATATCTAAAGATAGAGGTACATATATATATTTTTTATTGGAATCTAGAAAAAACTATATTATTTGTTAAAATGAATATTGTTTGATTTATGCTTCACCTTTCCTCGCAATGGTTTTGATTAGGTTTGGCACTGTCAATTTTATATGCTCTGCTACTTTTTGGCATCTATTGTAGGCTTTCATTTTTCTTTTCACATGTCTAGATATGTATGTATGTAAAATTACATGTACACAACATCCATATGTACTCTAAAAGCTACATGTACCTAATCTTTCCCATATCACTATCAACTATCTTGAATAATCAGGTAAACCCAGACAATAACACCCAACAATTCCTTATCAGGAATTTCACACATTCACTTTGTTTTCGAAGGATTTAAAAGGGTAGGTGTTGATTACAAGAATTCCCACCACACAAAAAACTTACAACAATTAATACAGGTTTCATTTCACTGGACCTCTCTATTGACATGCCAAATGCTTTCTATAAAAAAACTAGCACCTTCTCATGGACACCGTGAAGCTCAAAAATTGGGAGGGCTGTTAAAAATCCCATCCAAAGGTCACATAAATAGCCTACTAGCTGAAATTGCAACAATATAGCCTTCTCACTAGAACCACATGCAACAATGGCTTATTGAAAATGGCATAGATATTCAATATGTTTTCAAAGCATGTATTACTTACAACAATTACCACTACATAGAAAGTATGTACAACAATCAAATTTTGACAGTCACAAAACCATTGAAAAGCTTTGTCATACAACACGGATTATAAATGGAAGTCTATTGATCTGAACAGTGATTCAAATGAAAAAACCTAGGCACAAACAACAATTCACAAAACACAGTAATTCACAGTAACAATGCCATAGGAAAAACAAAGAATATTGCTTTCCAGCCTTGGAGGCTAAACAATATTGCTTTCAAATATCAAGCTAGATGAAAAAAAACACACACAACACATGATATTATCCCTTTTGGAACCATATACATAAAATGGTGGCGATAAATGATGCAATATAGCCTGACCTAGGGAATTCCAACCATCACCATAAAATGAAAGCCACAAATGAAACAATATTGGTGTGCACAATCACCTACATGGGGGAGCATGGAAAGACCATTTTTGGTTCACTTTCCCATGTTGCACCCAACATTCATCCTTATTTGTAGATATGTATGTATTTGTGGTCAAATACAAAGAACATTCATATATACTTCTTCCTATGTTTATTCGTTTTAGAAGGTAGCTGGTTTTTTTCTTTTCCTATGTCTATACTTAAACTTCTCCGCAGGAATTAATTTCTATTTTCCTTTAGATGGCCTTGCCTCAATTCATTCACATTTTTCGTGACATCTAACAAAATAATTGGTACATATGTTTCAATTGACAGTTGCATTTTTCTTGTTCAAAATCTGCATCGTGCATTTATTCAAATTGCTTATATCAACTAAAACATGTGGTGTTTTATTCAAAGGTGGATCGATGCATAGAAAGAACATACATTGTGCACCACTCTAATGTATGGTGAAATAAATGTTCCTTATTACAATTAATATTTAGTATATCATTCAAGAAAGTCTTTTGGGAGGCCAAAAGAAATAATAAAACATGAGGATCATCTCCAACAATTGTGTTCAATACCGCCATCATGAAATTTTGGTGTTCTTAATGGTAAATGTACTACTTCTCTTTCCCTCGTCATTCCCATGCATATAGAATTTTCACCATTTCTAAATTGGATTTCTTATCACTTTTTGTATGCAACATGTAATCATGGGATTGCATATTTTCCTCTTTGACATTATAGAGCTATTTACATTTCATAATTTATATATTGGTTACCAATGAAATGTGTACACCTTGCTAAAGTTCGCATTTTCCTTCTATGTGGATATATTTGTGTTAAACAATTTTAGATTGCAACTAAGTTCTATTTATATACAAGCTGCAACGATCTCCAAAATGCTGAACAACTTTACCATTGCATGTTTGCACGGTGTATGGCCTTTTCCTACATTCTAACTGTATACAGTGTAAGGCTATATATCTCTTACCTTGTCTCTTATTTCACAAGTACATACCAATTTACTAGAAAATCTATAGCATCGATTTGAAGACAACTAATTCTCTAAGCTGCAATAGCATTGTTTTCACCATTGATCAAACTGGTGGAAAATTACTGTTTTTTCTTGAGGGTTTGGTGAGGGCCCACGAGGATCCATGAGCCAATATGGTAGGGTGAAGAGTAGGCCTTCCTTTATTGTGTTCATACTGCAACCCATTCTGTGCACAAGGTATGTTAACATTTTTTTTAATTGTTGTGTTCTATCACAACTCCATTACATATAATTTCTTATACATTGTACAAGTCTTTAAATTTCCTGATTTATTTTTTGTCTATCAATGGCATGTATTTATTGCACTAAACTTCACATTATACTTTCATCTTTTTAGATGATACTGAAGCCAAAAAATCCTCTTTTATGGATGTTTTCATGCCATTAGATCTTCTATAAACTCGACATGGCCCAAGACATTCCTTTCACCATCAATTAAAGAATTTTTGCTAATTTTAGTGGTAACTATACTACTTCTTTGTCCCTCTTCATTTCCATGCATTTAAAATTTCCACCATTCTCAAAATGATAAATACATTTACAATTGCACGTTTGGATGGTGTGTGGCCTTCGTCGGCATTTTAACTATATAGAATGTAAGGCCATATATCTTTTATCCCATCTCTTATTTGACAGCTACATGGTGATTTATTAAAAAAAAATATAACATTGATTTAAAGAAAAACAATTTTCTCAAGTCCCAAAGTATTGTTTTAACCAGAGATCAAAGTGGCGCGGAAATAATGTTTTCACTTGGGGGTTTGGTGAGAGCCTACAAGGCTCCATGATCCAATATGGTAGGGTGGAGAGAAGGCCTCCTTTCTCCATGTTCATAATGTAATCTATTCCATGCACATGGTATGCCAACATTTTTTTAAATAGTTGTATTCTATTATAACTGAATTGCATATTACTTCTTATATGTTGTACAAGTCTTTAAATTTCATGATATATTTATTGTCTATGAATGACACCTATTTATTGCACTAAACTTCAAATTATTCTCTCACCTTTATGAACCATGCTCAAGTCAAACAATGTTTCTTTTTGGATGTTTTCAGGCCAATAGATCTTCTATAAAGTTAGAAGGGCCCGAAATATTGCTTTCACCATTGATTAAAATGGTGGATAATTTTTTTTTTTGCTCAGGGGTTTGGTGAGAGTGCATGACAATCCATGACCCAATATGATAGGGTGGAGAACATGCCTTCTTTTCTTCTCTTTATATTGGATTCTTCCAGATGCACAAGGTTTGTCTATATCTTCCAATCCTTCCATTACAAGTGTACTACATATTATCTACTATAAATTAAATAGCTCTTTATATCTCCTCATTTAGATATTTTATACCAACGATAGATGATCACTGCACTAAACTTCACATTTTCTTGTTATTCTTGTAGAGCATACTACAACCATAATGTGGATTTTGATGAAGTCATGTGTTATAACCAACCTCTGACAATTATCGTACTAACTGAAAGATCAGTTACAGTGTTCAAAGAAACAAATACATCCTTATAGACTCTATATTAACTGTGATAAGAAACATTGATTTCACCATTGACCAGGGTGGTGTATGATGTATGTTCTTTCTCGGGGGTTTGGTGAGAGCCCATGAGGCTCCATGACCCAATATGGTAGGGTGGAGAGCAAGGCTCATTTTGTTGTGTTCCATATTTTATTTACTGTTAAATTTTTGTGGGTGTTTGTCTATAGATTTTGTTTTGTGGTTATGGTTGCAATGGAATAAAATAGTTAATATTATATAGTTTATCTTTTGTCCCATTAGATATTCTTTATTATTTTTGTCTGGCTTAGGAAATATTGTTTCAATTCTTGGATAAAGTGTAATTGAGAAAAGAGTATATTGTTTCTTAAAATCAGTATTGTTTTGTTTATCATTTTTGTTTTGTGCCTATCATTTTGCATAATGTTTCTCACATAAGATTCAAAGAAGATTACTATGTTCTATTGTCTATATATTAAGTATATCTCCACATAGGGGAAACATGTTGTCAACCACTGCACTCAATGCAGGAATCAATGTTCCATATAACATTTAAAATATAGATTATCATTCCAACGATGCCTCAATGTATATCAATAATTGTTTGCATCTACTATGGTACATAGGCGTATTTGTAAATAGGAGAAATAAAGGAAAAAATAACAAAACAAAGCACGGTCCATCAATGTGGTCAATTGTGACATCACTCTTCTATATAGCATTTAAAATACAGTCTACTATTGCCTACGTAGTAAAATTGTTAACACTATACAATTTATGGTGATTTCCATAAAGCATTCTTGATTGCTGCATTGACAGGCCTACATTGTTTTAACATTGAACAAGTTGTTGTTTGCAAAAGGTTGTATTGGTGGAAAATGTATTCAAGTGGTGGTCAGAATTTTCCTTACCTCCCTGGTTTTTTAGCCTCCCGACGACCGTGAAAAAGGTTGAAAGATGGTTTCACTCCGCCTATCGGCTCATTGTTGCATGTCACTACATGAAAATGCTAGTATAAATTATTATTATTATTAATTACTTAAACCCTTAAATCATTTCATATCTAAGTAGAACATCGGCTAACCACATAATATTTAATAAATTTTGTTCAATAACATATCCAGATAAATAGTTGAGAAAATATATATTTTCTAATATAGTTAGTAATTTATTACATAAATATTTTCTAGTCATCTCTGAAAATTCTACAAATGATGACAGATCTATGATCAAAAGAAAAATAATTTGCGTAGACAAGCATAAAGAATGGAAGAGTTGGTAATTTATTAAAAAGATTAGGATTTCTTGAAATCTATATGAAAGAGTAGCCTTGTTTAATTTACTAATCTAGTTAGTAATTTAGTAAAGATTTCTTGATTGACAAAGTCAAATCCAAAAATTGTGATAAATTATTATGGACTATGGTATTTAGTGTTGATGTCCACAACAAAGAATGGTTTATGTTACCTTATATATAGAGCCAAATCCTCCTTCTCCAAGCTTATTATCATCATGGAAATTTCTAGTGGAAATATTCAAATAGTCCAAGCTAAATATTATTTCATGCTCCTAGCTGATCACTAAATCTGCATTTGTATCTGGATTCCTTCTTGATAAGTAATTAGCATAATAGAGAAAATCATTTTAAAATCAAAATTTCTTATCCATCTTCCTTGAATATGTTATGATATATGTTACCTTTCTTTAATATTGTAGACATCCATTTTATTCTCATTTGAAATAGGCATAAGAATACTATCACCAGCAAGCCACCGAAAATACCCAAAACCATACCCTTTTTTTTTTGATGAATTTTCTACATGGGAGATTATTTGAATTGTTTAGCTGTGTAATATAAACCCATTTGAGATGATGTTATTATAATTACTTAAAAGTATTAGCACCCATAGAAGGAATTACTTAAAAGATACACAACATTTATAATCTCTATTAGAAAAATTCATTTGATTTAGGTTTCTTTGTTGTTATTCATGCAGATAATGCTTTCATGGTGATTGTTCAGTAGTCATAATTCTTCCCATTGAATTGAGGGATTTGTGGGTTTTTCAAGCTTGTGCTTGCTGCCATTTTTATTGTAATAACTTGTCTAAATGCCTTTGTTGGAGCTCTTTGAGAAAATATCTTTTTTTGTGAACCTACTCTAATACCACGTGAAAGGGAGAGGCAAAGGAGAAAACCAAACCAAAATAAACCTAGAATAACAAAAAATAGAGAACATAAATAAAAACACACATAATTTATCCAAAACTAATTTTTGTATTATATATTCAAATCATATATATTTCATTTCATAAAAGAGAGTTGCTCCTTTGTTTCTTCACAATGTTGCTTCTGCAAAGCAATACGATTTATTTTTCTCTGTATTCTACTTTAAAACATAAAACCTACTTACTAATATAGACTAAAAAAAAACCACCAGAGAAATCACCTGAAAAGAGGAGAAATAAATGTCATTAATTAAAATAATAAAAGCTTGAGAGATATGCCCAGATTTAATCATCTAATCAAATTTAATATAATTCTTTCATATTAAATACAATTTAAGTTCCAACAAAATCATTCCATGTAAAAAAATGCCACTAGAAGAAGCTTTCACCGCTCTACCACCAAGCCAATAGAACACACCTGCGAGATTGCGAAGTCGTCGCTCCACTGCACAACAAGGAGGAAGGAGAAGTAGTATAGTAATAGACATCACACGACTACACACCATAGTTGGAGGAGATGTAGGATAGTGGTAGTCACCACACCACCTCACAATGCAGAAGAAGGGAGAGCGGGTCAGTGGGAAAGGTAGGAGATTAAAATATAACAATCCCCCTTAATCACAACTCTTGCAATTTATGATGGCCAATTGATATCTTTGATAGAAAAAACTTTCTTTTCCTAATGCCTTAGTGAAAATATTTGCACATTGATATTTAGACCTACAAAATTCCAAAAAGATCTCTCCATTGTTAATTAGTTATCTGATGAAATGATATCGTGTATCAATGTGTTTACTTCTCTTGTGAAAAACTAGATTCTTTGACTGTGCTATGGTTGAGTTGTTGTCACAATATATGTTTTTGCACTGTTTTTTTAATGTTTCAACTCTTTCAACACTCTTCTCATCCAAACTGCTTGACATGATGCACTTGTGGCTGCTACATACTCCACTTCAGCTAATGAAAGAGTGACAATGGGTTGTTTCTTTGAAGCCCATGATACTATACCAATGCCAAAATGAAAAACATAACCTGAAGTGCTCTTTTTATCATCGATGCTTTCAACACAATCACTATCTGTGTACCTTGTGAGTTTGAACTCATTTGAACTTGAATATTGAATTCCATAAGCCTTAGTTCTACTTACATATCTTAGGATTCTTTTTCTAGCTTTCCAATGTGAGTCTTTTGGAGACTCCATAAACCTTGAAATCAAGCTTACACTATACATGATATCCGACCTTATGGCTGTTAAATATATGAGACTGCCAACAAGTCTCTTATACAAAGTTGAATCCACATTGGAACCTTTTTCATCCTTACTTAGTTTCAAACCCATGACAATTGGTGTTGGTGTTGATTTGTAATTCAACATATGAAGCATTTTTAAAACATCATTTGCATACTTTGTTTGTGAGATGAAAATATCATTTTCATTTTGACTCACTTCAATGCCAAGAAAATATTTCATGAGACCTAAATAAAACATTTCAAATTCTTTCTTCATGTCTCCTTTCAATAGATCAATTGATAAGTCACCCGTGAATATTAAATCATCAACATACAAACATACAATAATAATTTCACCTTTTTCATTCATCTCAGTGTACAATGTAAGCTCATTGCTACACCTATTGAAGCCATTTTATAAAATATATGATTCAATTTTGTTGTACCAAGCTCTTGGGGCTTGCTTGAGACCATACAATTCTTTCTTGAGCTTGTAGAATTTGTCCTCTTGACCCAAAAAACTCATACTCAGGTGGTTGCTCCACATAAACTTCTTCTCCAAGATAATCATTTAAGAATGTTAATTTTACATCCATTTGATATATAGACCACTTATTTTTTGCTACTATGGAAAGTATCATCCTCATAGTGTCTAGGTGTGCTACAGGAGAAAATGTCTCATTGTAATCAACTCTAGGTTGTTGTGGATAACCCTTTGCCTCTACTCTTTCTTTATTCTTTTACACAACACCATTTTCATTTAATTTAGTTTTATATAAACCCAATTCACTCCTATTACGTCCTTGTCTTTTGGAAGAATTACCAACTCCCATGTTTGATTCTTTTGAATTGCGTCAATTTTTTCATCCATTGCACATACCCATTTGTCATCTTTAAGTGCATCCTCAAAATGTATTCGATCATCTATTTGTGAATATAAAGAAAAACGAGAATTTTGATCAACATTATTTTCACCTTTAATTTGCTCATAAATGTCCCTTATCCTTATGATTTTTTTGTCTCCCCATGCTTTCCAATGTAGGATTTGACATATCACTTGAACTTGTAGAATGTGGACTTGTTGGTCCTGCACTAGAAATTCCTCTTGTAGATGGTGTTTTCTATCCACTTATTGGACTGCTTGTTTGAATGTGTGAGACCGCCCTTACATTTGATGGTGTCACTTGTTGACCATTTTGTTGAGCTTGAATGGCTGTGGAAGGAGTCACATTTGTAGGATTATTTTTTGGTATAGAAACTTCACTTTCCTCTTGAGGTATACTCGTTGATATATTGATTGTTTTTTCTACACTTCCATCCCATGCATCATCTTCTATAAATTGTACATCTCTGTTGATTGCAACTTTCTTGGTTGTTTGATTATAGAGTTTGTATGCCTTGGATTCATCACTATATCCAACAACTATACATTTTTCTCCTTTGTTATCTAACTTTCTTCTTAGTTCATCAAACACATGTGCATATGCCACACATCCAAATAATTTCATGTGAGAAACATTATGTTTTCTTCCAGTCCATGCTTCTTTAGGAATCATATTCATGATACTTTTTATTTGAAAACTATTCATTATATAAGTTGCACATGATATAGCTTGAGCCCAATATTCATTTGGAAATTTTTTTAGCTTTCAACATGCTTTTAGCCATTTCCATGATTGTTCTATTTTTTCTTTTAGCTACCCCATTTTGTTGAGGTGTGTATCTAGTTGTAAACTATTTGTGAATCCCATGATCTTTACAAAAGTTTAAAAAATATTTTGAAATGTATTCTCCACCTCTATCTATTCTTAATTCTTTAAATATAGTATCCACTTTTGTTTTTAACAAGGGCCTTGAATTGAAAAAAAAATTCAAATTCCTCACTCTTATGCTTTAGAAAATAAACCCATATTTCCCTTGAGTAATCATTAATGAATGTCAAAATATGGAATCTATCACCAATTGAAGGTGTTTGCATAGGTCAACAAAAGTCTGAATGCACAATCTTCAAAGGTGCTTTTCATTTAGTTGAAATTACTTGCTGGAAATTATTCTCTATGTTCTTTTCCTAAGATGCATCCTTCGCATATTCTTTCTAGTTTCTCTATTAAAGATAATCAATTGACCATTCTTTTCTTATAAAGAAAATTTAGACTTCCAAAGTTGAGATGCCCAAATCTTAGGTGCCATAACCAATTTTCATCTTTTATTTTTTCTCGAAGGATAGTTTGCATGAATTCTGTAATTCCTTCTCTATTCACTTGTGAGTTCATTGAATGTTGTGCTTGAGCATAATCTATGTTCAAATTTGGCTTAATCTTTAGGGCAAAGATTCTATTATTTATCATTTTGACCTTGACAATGAGTTGATTGCTTGGAAATTTATTTAAAATTGTGCACAGTCCATTATTAAATGATACTCTAAACCCCTTTTGAACAAGTTGCCTTATACTCATTAAATTTTATTTTAGACCAGGCACAAAATACACATCTTAAATATAATTTTTCTCCCCTTGTTTAGTTAGAATGTTGGCATTTACTTTTCTTTTGACTGACACTTTGTTGTCATTGCCCAATGTGACATTAGATTTTATATTTTCATCTAAACTTGAAAAAAATTCTAGATTTTCTCTCATGTGATTGCTATTGCCTAAATCCAGAAACCATACGTCTTTTTCATTTGCTTGTCCAAAATTACATGTCAAAAACATTGTGCTTTGTTCTAATTTTTTTATTTTGATTTTATTTTGTCAAATTTGCATTTTGTTTACTAAAATCATATTACTTATTTCTACAATCATTCATAGAATGCCCACTTTTTATAGTAGTGACATTGGATTTGAGATTTGTCATACCATTGACCTTGTGATTGATTTTGGGATTTGCTTTGGCTTGAATTTTGATTTTTTCCTCTTCCACTTGAGCTTGATGGGTTGCTTCTTCCACCTCTATAAGAGTTTCTTCCTCTTCCTCTAAAATTTGATCTACCTCGAAGTGGCCTCTACCATGGTTAATTGAAGCTTGTGACTTGAATGCATGCTCCAAAGATGTGTTTTCTAACCTACTCAGCCTATGTTCACGAGAAATGAGAGATGCATGAAGCTCATCAATGGAAAACTGAGAGAGGTTTTTTCTTTCCTCTATAGCCACAACAATTGACTCAAATTTTGTGGAAAAACTTCTTAGAATCTTTTCAACAACTCTCCTATCTTCAATATTCTCACCATGTGATATGATTTTGTTTACCAATCCAATTATTTGGGTGAAGAATGAATCTACTGATTCATTGTCCTTCATATATATAGTTTCAAAATCCCTTCTTAGCATTTGTACCTTTGTTTTTTTAACCTTTTCCATTCATTGGTATCTTGTTTGGACATAGTTGTTGTTGCAATCCTTGGGAAAATGCTCTCATGCATTGCTTGAAACATATAAAAGAGTGTCTTTGAATCCTTCTTTTTGTTATCTCTCAAAAAATATTTCTCTGCTTGAGTCAACAATGTATGTTGTTGCATCAACTAGCTCTAGAAATCCATTTTCAACAAGATCCCAAATGTCTTAAAAAATAAATAACGCTTTCATGGTGATTGTCCAGTAGTCATAATTCTTCCCATTGAACTGAGGGATTTGTGGGTTTTTCAAGTGTGTTATTGCTTCCATTTTTAGTATAATAACTTATTTGAATGCCTTTGCTGGAGCACTTTGAGAAAAACCCTTTTGTTGTGAACCTACTCCAATACAATGTGAAGGGGAGAGGCAAAGGAAAAAACCAAAACAAAACAAACCCAAAATAATAGAAAATGGAGAACATAAATAAAAACACAGAATCTATCCAAAACTGAGTTTTGTATTATATATTCAAATCATATATATTTCATTTCATAAAAGAGATCTAGTATTTCTTCACTTTATTGCTTCTACAGAGAAATACGACTTCTTGTTCTCTATATTCTACTTTAAAACATAAAACCTGCTTACTAATATAAACTAAAAACCACCATAGAAATCACCAAAAAAAAGGAGACATAAATTTCATTAATAAAAATAATAAAAGATTGAGAGATATTTATAGATTTAATCATCTAATGAAATTTAATATAGTCCTTTTCATATTAAATACAATGCAAGTTGCAGAAAAATAATTCCATGCAAAAAAATATGGCAAAAGAAGCTTTCACAACGCTATTCCCAAGCCACCGCTCCACCACACAACAAGAAGGAAGGATAAGCGGTATAGTAGTAGACACCGCACGACCACACACCACTGTTGGAGGAGATGTAGGATAATGGTAGTCACCACAACATCGCACGATGTAGAAGAAGGGAGAGCGGGTCAGTGGCGAAGAGGATATGGGATTAAAATCCAACAATGCAGATAGATGTTTCATTAAATATTGTCATTACATTGGTCAACATACATAAAATTAGTATAAAAGAAAATTGATATGCATATTACTCAATTTTAGAGGTGATGATGGTGCTTGTTGAATCGGTGGTGATGAAGGCAGTTGGAGGGGAAGCACAAAAGTAGAGATTGAGTTCAATTTATAACGAGGAGTGTAACTTCCTAGGCCGACTACTACTCCAAGATGAGTTCCATTTGTTAAACTTTGCAGCTAACATAAACAGTTCTTCATATAACTATTTATGCAAGAAATTAGAAACACAGTAGAAAAAATAAAATAAAATAAAACAAAGTATTTAATGTGGCTCAACAATGGGCCTATGTCCACAAAAAAGCAGGAGAAAATATTTTTAGTAATCACAACACCATTAATTTTGCAATACAAGCAGTCCAATATATAATGGACTTTGCAACCATATGCTAAGTTTATTTTGCAAATATTTCTAGCCTTGCATAACAAACTTGCACAACGAAACATCACCAAAAAATGTTTACGTTGGAACTGATTTTGTTTACATTTGATTGATAGGAGGAAACCAATATTAGATAGTTTATGTTGACATATTTCCAGACAAGTATCATGGAGCAACACTTAATTTTTAGTTACATTGGAACAAAAATTTGTTTTCCTAGGACTTCACATCCCAACAATCTCCCACTTGAAGTCCAAACAATACTGTGAACAACCATGCTTCAAGAAATCTCTTGATTTCCAAGGCCTATTGTTATAGGCTTACCAATCCAAGAGAAGCTCTATAGAACTCCAGCTTCTCTTTTGAAAAAACCTTTGTAAATGCATCTACAGGATTCAAATTTGTATGTATCTTTTCCAACTTGAGCTTACCATCTTCAATGACACTTCGAATATAGTGATATCAAAGTTCTATGTGCTTCATTGTGAATGAAATGCTACATTTTTGGCCAGGTGAATGGCACTTTAACTATCACTATACAATATGAATTCCTTATGTTTATTACCCAATTCAAATAGTAACCTTTGCAACCACAACATCTCCTTTTCTCCTTCTATCATTGCAATATATTCTTCTTTAGTAGTTGAAAGAGCCACTACTTTTTGCAACCTAGAAATCCAACTAACTGCTACTCCTGCCAATTTGAACACATACCCTATAGTAGATCGTCTTCAATCTAAATCTCTAGCCATGTCTGATCAACAATTCCATGCAATTGAGCATCTTTACCTCTAAAAATCATAGCATGGTTTGAAGTGCCTTTAATATATCTTAGAATCCATTTCACTGCTTGCTAATGAAATTTTCCTGGATTACTCATGTATCTACTGACCACTCCCACTGCTTGGGAAATATTTGGTCTTGTGTAGACCATATCATACATTAAACTCCCAACTGCAGATGAATATGAAACTATTTCCATGTATTCTTTTTCTTCAAGTTTCTTGGGACACATCTTAGAAGATAATTTAAAATGCTCTGCTAGAGGTGTGCTTATTACCTTGGCATCCTTCATGCTAAACCTTTCTAGTAATTTTTCAATGTATTTCTCCTATGACAATATAAGTTCCCTTTTCTTCCTATCTCTGATAATTCTCATTCAAAGGATTTTCTTTGCAGCTCCTAAATCCTTCATTGAACATTTCTTAGATAGCTATTGTTTCAACCTATTAACAACAACCATGCTAGATCCTACAACTAGCATATCATCAAGATACACCAATAGCAATACAAATTCTCCATTATCAAAGAGCTTAAAATAAACACAATGGTTAGATTCACATCTAAAATTCTTTTGCTGAGACATGAAAGAATCAAATTTCAGATACCATTGTCTAAGAGCTTGTTTCAACCCATATAAACTACGATTTAGTTTGCAAACTAGTGCTTCTTTACCTTTTTCCTCAAAACCTTCTGGTTGCTTCATGTACAACTCTTCTTCTAATTCACCATGAGTAAAATTTGTCTTGACATCAAGTTGTTCCAACTCTAGATCATGAACAACTACTAAATCCAACACCACTCTAATAGAGGTCATTTTCACAACTGGTGAAAACATCTCTATAAAATCAATGCCCTTTTGTTGAGCATATCCCTTCACCACCAATCTAGCTTTAAATCTCTTCTTTCCATCTTCTTCTTCTTTCAACCTATACACTTACTTGTTTTGCAATGATTTTTGATTGGGTGGAAGTGTTACTTGATCCCATGTGTAATTTCCCCTAAGAGATTCCATCTCATCTCTCATGGCTTCCATCCATTTATTGCTATCTTTATCTACACATGCTTCTTTAAATGTAGTAGGTTCAGATTCATCAGAAAGCAATAAATATTGAATAAAATCTTTATACCTGGTTGAAGGCCTATGCTCTCTAGTGGACCTCCTAACTGGAGGAATCAACTCTTGTGCATTACTAGCTAGAGGAACATGTTCTTTATTATCTTTGAAATCTTGTGGCTGGTCATATGTTTGGACCTGTACTAGTGGTTGTGGTTGGTTTACAACTATCTTTTATTTAAGCATATCAGTACCATTCGTGATATCTTCTGATGGAATATACTCCTTAGGTGATTTGACTTCTTGTAAACCCGACATTACTTTTTCATTAAATATCACATCTCTTCTTCATGTAAGACACTTAGTAATTGGATCCCACAACCTATAACCATATATTTCTTCTCCATATCCAATAAAGATACACCTCTTAGATTTCATGTCAAGTTTAGATCATTTCTCTTTGGGAATATGAACAAAAGCTTCACATCCAAATACACACAAATGATCATAAGAAATTTTCTTACCTAACCATTTTTCTTCTCGGATTCCAAATTCAAGCCTAGTGGATGGTGCTCTATTAATCAGGTACACTTATGTATTTTCTACTTTTTCCCATAACTCTTTTCCTAGTCTTGCATTTGAGAGTATGCTTCGAGCTTGTTCCATAATGGTTCTATTTAATCTTTCTGCAACACCATTCTCTTGTGGTGTAAGAGGAACAATCTTGATTCTCTGAATACCATTTTCTACACAATATTGATCAAATTCTTTTGAACAATATTCACCTCCATTGTTAGTTTTAAAACATTTAATCTTATAACTAGTTTGGTTTTCAACAAGTTCTTTGAAGGTTTTAAATATACCAAAAACTTCAAACTTCTTTTTCATCATATAAACCCAAACCTTCCTACTGCTATCATCCAAAAAAGTAACAAAATAAATGGAACCTCCAATAGATGCTACCTCTGTGGGTGCAAAGACGTATGAATGCACTAGCTCCAATGGTCGTGTCTTCATCTTGCGTTCCTTTCTAGATAATATTTTCCTCTTCTGCTTGTCGTAGATGCAATGTTCACATAACTCCATATCCACTTCTCTCAAACTAGGAAGTTAGTTCTTCAAAATCTCAAGTCCCTTTTTGCTCATGTGTCTGAGCCTTTTATGCCAAAGTTCTGTTGCACTATCTGCTACTGCCAGTGTAGCTCCTACTTCAATTTGACCCTCTAGTACATACAATGTACCTGGTTTGCTTCCTCTTGCTATGACCAATGCTCCTTTTGTTACCTTCCATGCTCTTGCTCCAAACTTAACATCATATCCAAGGGCATCTAATTGTCCAGTTGAAATTAGGTTCCTTCTAAGTTGAGGAACATGTCTAACATATTTTAGCAACCAACTATTAACATTCTTCATCTTCAATAGAACATATCCATTTCTAGTGATATTGCAAGGTTCATCATCGTCAAGATAAAACTTACCAAAATTACCAGCTTGGTAATTTCTAAAACAATCTCTTTGAAGATGTTGCATGAAATGATGCTCCTAAGTCAAGTATCCAAACATCTGCAACAACATTACTTGAAGATACAATAAGAGCATCAGCATCTTCTTCAAAAGTTGTATTTACGTCATTATCTTTAGATTGATTTCCAGCCTTCTTCTTGTTTTGGATAGTCCAAAATTTTTTCTTCACATGGCCCTCTTTACCACAATGCCAACAAATGTCTTTTCTACCTCTACATTGGGATCTCTTAGTAGACTTTTATCTTTTCCTCTAGTTATGCTTTCCTTCTTGTTGTGTTCTTCCTCTGTTGCTAGCTACTAAAGCAACACCTGATGAATTAATTTGATTTTTTCTTCTCATATTCTCACTGAGAAGAACTCCTACAACATCATCAAATTTTAGTACGCCTTTTTGGGCTAGCTACGGAGTTACTAACAGCCATAACAACTCCTTACCAGCTATCAGACAATGAACATAATAACAAGATGGCCCTTATCTCATCCTCTACTGTAATGTTTACTAGAGACAATTGACTAACCAAAGTATTAAACTCATTTAGATGATTTGTGACAGAACCACCTTCTTGCATTTTTAAATTATATAATTTCTTCATTAAAAATACCTTGTTCGATGCAGAAGGTCTCTCATACAACTCTAATAGATGATCCCAAAGTCCCTGTGATGTCATTTGTGTTGAAACATTGAACAAAACATTACTGGATAATGAAAGAATAATTGTAGCCACAACCTTCTGATCCATTTTATCCCAATCTTCATCCTTCATACTGGTTGGTTTTTTTGTTTTACCTTCCAATGTAATCAAAAGGTCCTTCTGAATGAGGAGAGCTTTGAGTTGCAATTTCCACATTCCGAAGTTTTGGCTTGAGAATTTTTCAATTCTCCATTTGTCTGTCTCCTCTATTTCTTACAACCTTTTGTGTTAATTTTCTTATGCAAGTTTTAAAAAATAGATCAAATTAAAATTATAATGGTTGCAATCAAATACTTACATTTTTAATTCAGATTTGCAATACACAAAAGAAATTTGCAATCCATGCTTTCTGCAACTATTTCTCCTTTGGCTCCAATCCAATTTCTTTTTGGCAGTTTGACTTTTAAACTCAGGCTCCTCAATTGCCTCTACTGAATGATTATTGCCAACACTTGCCACTGAGTCTTCAACTTTCTTCTCTGTGCTCCCTATGCGCCCTGTGCTCTGATACCATTTGTTAAACTTTGTAGCTAACATAAATAGTTCTTCATATAATTATTTATGCAAGAAATTAGAAACACACCAGCAAAAATAAAACAAAGTATTTAACGTGGTTCGGCAATGAGCCTACATCCACAAGAAAGTAGGAGAAAATATTTTTATTAATCACAGCACCATTAATTTTGCAATACAAGCAGTCCAATATATAATGGACTTTGCAACCATATGCTAAGTTTATTTTGGACATATTTTTAGTGTTGCATAACAAACTTTCACAACGAAACATCACCAGAAAATGTTACGTTGGAACTGATTTTGTTTACATTTGATTGATAAGAAGAAACCAATATTAGATAGTTTATGTTGACGTATTTCCAGACAAGTATCATGGAACAGCACCTAATTTTTAATTACATTGGAACAGAAATTTGTTTTCCCGGGACTTCACATCGCAACACCATTCTCAGTCACATCTAACACGTTAGTAATTGCAATTGATAAGCATGACATGCAGTCGCTAACATTAGTTATATCTCTCCAGCACTGGAGGAAACCGGATGTCTGGTAATTCATAGAGGTATTTGTTTGTCTAGAAGAAAATCGATTGGGAGAACGAAGCGCTCCATCTGACAGATTTGCAGAAAGCTTCCTAACTACCACACTGGACAAATGAGAATCACCCAGGGCCTTCACTGTACACGGATCAACCTCGTCTGTCAACACTTAAATCTCCGGCGAAGGGATAATTCTCGTAGAGTATGAAGCATTTATCCAGCCAAAGTCTAGCACCTATGGCATTCCGACAGGACTGGCAAATGGTGGTATTTGCTTCATGTGAATAGTTGAAGAACTCTTCCACGCTTACATCTCCCATGCATTGAAGGAGTCCATATGCAAGGTCTCCACCTTTTCCTGAGGTTGAGATATTAAAACCATTTGATAATGATGTATTGTCTGCAAGATTTTTATGAACTATGTTCAAATTACTCCAGAAAGTGGCTGTTGTATTAGCATTACCGTTGCATATGTTCAGCATTCCGTTGCATGTTGGTACATGGTGGGCAATGGACAACATAGAGATGCCAACTGAGAGTAAAACACAGAGCGAGTGCGGAAAATTTGTAGTGCAGGCCATCTGCATGCTATATTTACCTTTAGGATCCTCTTACAAGCTACACTTAAAAAGTGTTTTTCTTCAACGTTATATATTTTTTTAAAAGTTTCCTCTACACGTTTCTTGACCACATGGACGTCAGACTATGCATTCCCTTAATGGAAAATTGAAAATAAACTTCCTTTACACAAATTGAAAATAAACTTCCTCTACACGTTTCTAGATCACGTAGACCTTAGATTGTGCATCCCATCACTAACAAATTGAAAAGAAATAAAAATAACTGTGTGGAAAATAATAACTAATTTAGGTATTTAGGAATTTTAAGATTTTCAGCAAAGGCAATGAAGACGACCCACAAACGTTTGGGTAACCAAGGCCGTGGCCCACGTCATCCCCTGACTGTTTCTTCTAACCATTTGAAGAAACATACTAGACTATGTAGGTTTGTCCTCAATTTTTATTTTTTGTTTTCAAGATAACAAGACGAGCCCTTCGTCTTTCGAAGGGTATATGAATAAAATAAAATAAAATAAATGGAGTTGACCTTTTTTTTATCGAAGAAGAATATTAAAGAAATTAGAGGTAATTTTCATCACAGAGAATAAAAATTTCAATAATATATAAAAAAGTCACTTTATTTTTTCTCTAAGAAATATTAATTTTTTTAAAAGTCTTCTTCTTTTCATGAAGAATATTAAAAACATTTAGAGATGTCTTTTAACTTGTTTAAGAAGAACATTTTTTAAAATGAAGGTGACCATCATACTCAAAAATATTTTGGAGATGATATTTCTTCTTGGTATTGTCATGTGAATTCTTAATATTAGAGGTGGGGAGGACACCATTATCATTAAATTTATTTACATATTAAATTTCAGTCTTAATCTAAACATGATGATTCAAGTTCAGAAATAAGTGAACATCCTAAAAAGTAACTATCCAAAATGACTCACATGCAACCTCACATCCCATATATTATGTACGGACCAATAAAAAAATCCCACTTCCAAAAGTAGAGCAAGAATAAAGCATATTTTCTTAATCACCATGTTTCCCATAAATTCAAATAAAATAATCCTTATATTTCAACTCTTCAACTTAGTCCTAGTTTTGCTTTCACACATTCTATTGAATATTCTCTTATGGGTATAATTAATTCTTGAGGAGGGAAGCAAGATTAATAATGGAAGTCTATGAGATCTAGTCCCTCCAATTTGAGGTTATAGTTGCGTAGGCTTGAATACCATATTAAAACTTAAACATATAGTAGTAATACAAATCATAAATGAAAATCTGTATTTATTCATTTGAAGAAGATTATATTACATTACATACATACATACATCCATACATACATACACACATACATACATATTGAAGGGTAAATGCTCAATTAATTCATCATCATTATGAATGGATACAATTTATAAGAAGAGAGTATGTGGGTGTGCAATAGTTGATATAACCGCCTTCACCTTAACTAATAGATCGAATAATGTGATAATCATTTCTACGCTAACATTTCCCCCCTTATTACATTGTTCCTACAAATGTACCCATTAAAACTTACAAATCATTTTGACAAGTGGTCCTCCTTACGGCTTACATAACAAACATTGTTGATTAATATATATATACATTCTTGAGAAGATCTTCCTTTGAAGAAAAAAATCCTAAATCAAGTGGAACTCTATCAAGTTGCCTTGTGACCCTAAGAAGGTGTAGCTTTGAGCTGAATTCCCAAGTTCTTGGAATACCATTTCACCAAATTCTTGAATCACTAATTCTCAAATTATTCAACAACAATCCATATTGAGCTATGATAGAGCTCCATCAAGAGTGTGATGACCTTCGGAAAGGGTTTAATTCTCCATCATAGTCGTGTAAACTCACTGGACAACAATCCATATTGAGTACCACACCAAATCCCTTACCTATCTGCAAAAATCAAACTTCACAATATATGTATTCTTGAAATCCATCTGAATTAACAAAGAAAACAACAATCAGAACAAAAATACTTCTCATGCAAAGAACCATCTCAAAGTGAGAAGTTAACTTGAGATGATGAAATTTTCTCCATCCTCAGGTGCCACTAGCCTCTAGTGTGACCTTGTTACAATTTATACATTTATAAATATGAAAAGGCTCTTATAAATAAAACCAAAGATTTCATATTCAACCGATAATGCATCCATGCAAATATTGAATCCATCTACAATGACCATTTTCTTTGTCTTCTAATTTAGATGATGAACTCCTTTATAAGAATTTATCCTTGTAAACATTGATTCTATTTTTTTATTATTGTATAGAATCATTCCTTTAACTATCCTCTAAAGAGCTCTAAAAGGTTCCCTAAAATGAATGTGCCTATGACATGGCTTCGTATTCATTCTTTGACACAATATCTCTCTTATATCACATTTACAATTTGTTTAACTTGAGTCACAATATCAAAAGAAGATGACTTAAACTTTTGACCGCTTCTATCACCAACAATGACCACGAATTACAATGCACACGTATATTAAATTAAATCAACTATTTAATTTAAACTTTATATCTCATCTTTTCCATTTAGAAAGAGAATCTTCTTTAAGTAAATAACTACCCAATTTTTTTTTGACCACTTATCTTGAAGCAAAACACAATATTACACCTGAACCAACATTTTTTGAAGCCCTATGCATGAATCTAAACCGATTGGAGTTGAGAACCATTTGAGTATTTAATAAAACTTAACATTATTCCATGACACTATCTCTTTTCATCATACTACATAAACCATCCAATGCAAGATGGTTCAAAGAAGAAAAAACCTATCAATGTTAAAGTCAATAATTGATCTCTATACTCTGAATTCGCCTTCCAAAACTTCCCTTTCAACACAGATCTAACAAGAAAATTTTAATAAAAACCAATATTATTTTTTCTATTTACATGCCTCCAAGCAAGCCCCAGATTTTCATACACCCTTCTAAAATTTTCTTTCAATTTGAACAATGATAATACTCCTTGTCTAGGGTTTCTTTTTAATCTAGGTTGGAAGCTTTCAAGAGCAAGAAATAATCATGTTTTCATTTCTATAAAATTGGCTAAGAATATTCTTAATATCTCTACAACACAAAGGTTTAAGTATTTCCCTTGCTCCTTTTGTCATTCGCTAAAATATACAGATCACAGATCTCTTTATAACTTTGTTTACATGGCCTTTCCAAGACAAAGATCAAAACTCTTTGTCATTGCCTTCAAATGTCCTGCAACCACCTAAGTAATTCTATCTTCATGTTTAATTTTGTATTTTGGTGTGGGTTGGAGCTTCAAGAGAATGTTGTGTTGTGTTTGAAGGATAAAATCTTCATTTACCAATACTTTTATTTTTATTTCCAAAATTAGAGTTGAATAGTGTGTTTAATGTGATATTAAAATTGTTGTATTATTTCAAGGCTTGAAGGGTTTAAGGGGGTCCATTTAAATATTAAATGGAACTTGAAAAAAATAATTAATATTCATTCTATCAATTTGGATTCCTATAGAAGTTTCATAAGGAAAGTGAAGTTTGAAATTCCATTCTTGTCTTATTGGGTGCTCAAAATGGAGGAAAAGATAGTGAATTTTTAGAAAAATAATAAATGAATCTTCAATTACCAAAGGAGCACAAATTTTCTTTCTATTTTATTCATTTTTTAAAAGCATATACATTATCAAGGCATGCGGCATTGTGAAGAAACATTAACAACAGATTTTGGGAGCAAAACCATGTCTTTATTTAATTCTTTGTGAAGGAATTTTAAAGGTCAACTTGAGGGAAATGAAAGAGCAGATTTGGGTGCCACTTTTTGGTGCTTTGTAAGGGTGTATAAATATATAAAATATAGTCTTTAATGGTGTATAAAGGAAGAAATCAACAATAAAAAGTTTGGAGAAAGAACTTGTATGTTTCTCATGAGAGTTGCACAAGAAAGAGCACCTAAAACTAGCTTGTGAAGAGAAGAGGAAAAGAAGAAGAGGAAAGAGATTTTTTAGGTGTGGTGTAGGTGTTCAAGGCATGCATGAGATCTGCATAATGAAGAGAAAAATTATATTTTGAAGATGAGTGAAGCCAAGAAGGTTTGGAGACATGAGGATTTGAAGACTTGTAGATAAGATGTGTCTAGAAAATATTGAAATCTCTTTTTTAATTTATTCAGTGTTAAATAATCTATATATTTAATTAATCTTGAGGAATTTTCATGTATGAATGTGTATGTTTGCAATTTTTTGTTGTGTAGTTGAAAGCCTCTTCATCATTTTATTTCCTAAGGTTGGGTGCACCTTTCTAGGATGGTCATCCCTCTTTAAGAAATAAAAGTAATTTATTTTTTTAATTTAAATATCCCCAACTTGGTGCAGCACCTAGAGGGCGGTCATCCCCATTTAGTTTTGTATATATATATATTTTTATAAAATCTTTCTCCAAATCAGAAATAGAGATGGGTCGGCCCATGTGTATAATAGATTAGTATTTTGCAATTAACCCATCACCATTTACAAGCCCTTTGACATCAATGAAAATATATTTCCAACACTTTTATTATATTTTTTTATTCTTTAGCTTTCTAATATATTAGATTTTAACTTTGATCTATCAAACACTAAGATATCATGGGGTGCTCGAGGCTCAAAATTTTTCTTACATAAACAAAGAATGTGAAATGATATATGCTAAAAAAAATTATGGTTGAGATTTTAAGGGTGATTACTAAGTGTTCATTTAAAGAATAACATTTACTCTACCAATTTACTTCTATAACCTTGGGATCAATTTTAAATATATGATCTAGTGAAAATGATTTTTTTCTAATGATGTATATTAGATTTTACAATATTTTTCCATTCACATTCAATTATTTCAACTTTAAAGCTTATTAATAAAGAAAATTGAAAGGACATGGAAAAACTATTGAAAGAATAGAAAGAACTACAACTCTTTCCTTATAAAATCTAGAAGCCCAAGATGTAACATTTATTTATAAATTGGTAGAAAGAAAATGTTTTAATACATTTGCCAATATATAAAATAAGTATCTATATTAACAATTCTACTTTCCTTATTTTCATCTTTATATTTCATTTAGAAGTTTTTGTTGTATTTATTATCTTAGCTATGTAAAGCCATCATATGGTCATTTTAAAAAATATATTATACAACAGAAGAAAGAAGGCTACTTAGTACAACAAGAACTATTGAGATAATTGAGAAACATTGAAGGATCATTTTCTATCTAAGGACAAAGACTACTTTTACCTAGCTCAAACAATTCCTTTTAAGGGTTTATTTACTAAAATCATGGTTTGGATTTTTCTTGTATATTTCACAAAATGCATCAGAAATAACATCAAAACAAAATAAAAAATTGAATGCCCAAACCTAAGAACAATGAGCGAGCGGAAGAATGTGCGAGAGAACGAGCGGGAAAAGTGGAATTTTAAATCTTTGAACAATGGTGTAGTCCGTGGAAGTGCAGAATCTAAAGAATCACAGGAGGAATCGACACAAGATTCGACTGGAAAGCAAGGTAAGGAAGATAATGCAAAATATGATCCTAGTAGAAACATCCTGGTGGACCCAGGGGGAACGTTGTTCTAACTGAGATACCTGCTAGAGGTACTAAAGGACATGAGGTTGATAAAACCAAAAATGTGGTGGGGGTCATTGGTGGGGAAGTAGCTAAGCCTAAACCATGGTCATCTCTGTTTTGAGTCAAACCAAATGGAAAATTTGTTTTCCCCCCAGTTTGCAATATCTCAGAGATAGCAAAGGGTAAGTTCGCCATCTCTATCCCTAATCCGGTCATTGATCATAATATCTCTCTAATGGATAGAGTGTTGGTTACAAAATTTATGGGGCCTAGACCAAACATTGAAGTTATTAGGGTGTTTGTTAAGAGAAAATGGAGAACTAATGGAAAAGTTCTTATTCCAGCTCTTCCTAAGGGCTATTTTTCTTTTGATTTCTCTTGTAAGGAGGACATTCTAGTTGTGAGGAGTGGTGGCCCTTGGATCATAGGAAAGTCCTCCTTAGCTCTTAAGAAATGGACCACTAAGCTAGATCTTTTAGACTCTATTTTTTAAAATGTCCTAGTGTGGGATAGACTCCCTGGACTACCATTGGCATATTGGAATGAGGATATCTTTAGTGGCCTAGCTAGCTCTTTTTGTGAGCTCCTATCTATAGACCCGATGATGGCAGCTAGGAGAAGACTAGTGTTTGCTAGAATCTATGTGCATGTGTCCCAGAATGCTGAACTTCCACCATCTATTGAAATACAATCTAAACTGGGTACTTGGGTTCAAGCTATTGAGTTTGAAACTATACCTTTTGTGTGTTTTAAATGTAGAAAATTTGGTCATTGGGTTAAGAATTGTCTGCTTAATGCCAAGAAAGCAAAGGAGAAGCCCTAGCCTAAATCAATGCCAGTTTGGAAAAAGAAGGCTGATGAGGAAGACAAACAAATTAAAGAGAAGCATGCTGAAGAGAATGACGACAGGAAGCCAGTGGACCTAGAGGAAATCCCCAAAAATAAGGATGAGGTGGGGATTCAGGTTGATTTGGAGTGTCATGAGATTGATAAACACCAGCTAGAAGTTGAAGTTGAAGGGAAGGAGAACAATGAGAGGGACCTGCAAAATGGAGAGGGAGGCCTGGAGATTCAGGAGCCTCTTGATAGCAATCTTGAGAAGGAAAACCTGGGGAAGGAGGAAGGTGATAATGGACTAGATGATATCCCATCAAAGGGTTTTAATGTCCCGATTAAAGAAGGAAATCTAAGACTAGAGATTTGGATTCCCATTTTATCTTTGGCCTCTGGAGGTAGAGATTCTAGTTAGGTGTCAGTTCAAAATCTAGAGTCTGATGATTCTACGGAAATGATGAAGGAATCCTTAGTGGATTCGAGTTAGAATCTAGAGAGATCAAGTGTGAACTTGATCCAAAATAGAAATGGCTCAATGGACACCCTACCCCTAGACCAGATTTTTTTTTTTGAGAAAGATTGGGAGTCAGGAAAGGAGGAAGATAGTTAGGAGGAAACTGATAGAGATGATGTTAGCTCCTATACTAAGAGGAAGAACAAGAAAAACTAATAGCTAAGTACACTGAAAGGTGTCTCAATGAGAACTAGAGCAAAGGTAGATCATGGAGCTACAAAGAATAGTAAAGGAAGAATATCTTCTAGATGACACAGGGAGCATGCTAGCTTGTAGGATATAGAGGATGGTGTTCAAAAAACCATTCCCGAAATTCACAAATTTCCCCCTGCTAAGATATCAAGATTATGTCATGAAATATTCGGGGGATGAATAGCCTCCATAAGAGGGACGTGTTGCATATTTTTGTTAGGGATCACAAACCTGTCATCATACTTGTTCAGGAATCTAAAATGTCTAAAGAGAAAATTGAAAAGATCAAAATGTTTAAGTTTCATGGGGTTCAAGGCAATAGTTCAGAAGGTGCTTCAAGAGGAATTTTCACCTTTTGGAATCTTACTTTAATTAAAGGTGAACTGTTGTATCAAATTTCTAATCATGTGGCCACTAGATTTACTCATATTACAGATAATTTTAGCTAGATCATCTCTAACATATATGCCCCCCAAGGGAAGGGGGCTAGAAATATTTTTTGGCAAGAGCTGGCTGCCTTTTGTAGGAATTACACAAAGGAAACTTGGGTTGTTATGGGAGATTACAATACCCCTCTATAGGAAAATGAAAAGTTTGGAGGATCCCAGGCTAATATGGAAAGCAAAATGGACCTTTTGGACTTCATTAATAATCAAGCGTTGATCGATCTGGAGCTGTAAGGGGCTTCCTTTACCTGGTCTAATCACAGAGTGGGTAAGGATTTGATTCATGTCAAAATAGATAGAACATTTATTTTTGATCAATGATTTATTAAGTATTTATGCTCTTTAAAAGCCTTCTCTAGGGTGGGTTCTGATCACTTTCCAATTATTTTTGTGGCGGACCCTATTGTGGCTAAAAGAAATTTCCCTTTTAGATTAGAGCATATGTGGCTATCCCATCCACAGCTTCGTGATGAGATTAGGAAATGGTGGAATATTTTTGTTTCGGGGACTACTATTTTTAGGGTTGCCAAAAAATTAAGAGAAGTTAAAAATAGCATAAGAGTATGGAACATATAATCTTTTGGTAACATCTTCAGAATTTTTTTTTGAGTTACAGACTGATTTGAAGGATATCCAGGAGAGGATCCAACAAGAGGGATGCAATGTGGAGAACAAATAGAAATAAAATGAGCTACTTGTGGAGATGCATGACATAATAGCAAAAGAGGAGGATTTATGGAGACAAATATCTAGGGTGCAGTGGCTCTTAGATGGTGATAAAAACACTAGATATTTCCATATATCTACCTTAAAACACCGAGTACAATGGTGACTATTTTGAAAAAGGATGAGGACATAAGAAGACAAGTTGTCCTGTTCTTTGGCAATCTCCTTTCGGTGAGTGATGAGGTTAATCGAAATTTGCAAGACCTTCTTTTAGAGGCCATCCCTAGTCTTGTTAAGGAGGAAGATAAAAAAATGTTGACTGATATCCCATCGAATGAAGAAATTAACAGAGATTTTTTCTCTTTTGAAGGTAATAAAGCCCCTGGACCTGATGGTTTTTCGATGTTATTTTTCCATTGGTTCTGTGATATTGTAGAAGAGGATGTGGTGAATGTTGTTACATAATTCTTTGGATTGAGAAGCATCTTAAAGGAACTCAATGTGACCTTCCTAGTCCTAATCCCTAAACATCCTAGGGCTATGGACTTTGAAGCTTTCAAGCCCATAGCCTTTGTAATTCCTTCTACAAAATTATCTCTAAAGTCCTGACCTCTAGACTTTTGGCTGTGTTTTCTGCCCTAATTTCTCCCAGCAAAATGGCTTCATTCTAGGAAGGCAGATCCTAGACTCGATTATAACTGTGCATGAAAATTTACATTCGCTCTTTATTTCTAAGATTGAAGGTTTCCTCCTGAAGTTAGATATCTCCAAGGATTATGATCATGTTGACTAGGACATTTTACTCAGAATCATGAGGGCATTTGGTTTTACCAAAAGAGTCCTCCAATTGGTCAGCCAACTCATTTCAACTGCTTCAATCTATATTCTAGTTAATGGATCTCCTCACTTTTAAAATAATTCTAGAGGTTTAAGACAAGGAGATCCCATCTCTCCAAATTTTTTTACTATTATGGCATAATTCCTTGGGAGGAACTTGAAAAAAATGGTTGTACAAGGATCCTTGATGGGCTTGCGGCCTTCTTCCAGTAACTTAGTTTTCTCCAATCAACAGTTTGTTGATGATACCATCTTGACCAGGAGATCAACAATGGCTGAAGCTAGGAATCCTAAAAATGTCCTGGATGATTATGAAGGAGCGTCTGGTCAAAAGGTTAATATCTAGAAAAGCTCCTTATTCTTTTTCAACACTCTGGAACCTAGGTAGAACAAGATAGCTAAAATTTTTGGTTGTAGAGTTGATTCTTTACCTTCAATTTATCTCGGGTTGCCCTTGGGTTTGAAGCCCTTTGATTCTTTTTGGAACTCCTTGGTTGATAGATTCAATAAAAATCTGGCCGGGTGGAAAGGAGCTCTTCTCAGTCAAGCTGGTAAGATTCAACTCCTCAAAGCCACTCTTCAGAACCTTTTGATCTATGCTCTTAGTCTTTTTAAGATTCCCTCTAAATATGCAGAAGCAATTGAGAAAATCCAAAAATGTTTTCTCTAGTCTAGGGTTGAAGAAAGGAAACATATGCCCCTTATTGACTGGGATTCAGTGTGTAGACTGAAGAAGTTAGGTGGACTGGGTCTCAGAAAGATCAGAACAATGAATAGATCTCTCCTTGCTAAACATATTTGGAGAATCTTCTCATCAAATGGAGAATGGAACAAAATCTTAAAAAGAAAATATCTGGCTAATTGTGGCTCTCTTAAAACTTTTCTTGAATCTCATTGTTTGCCAAGTGGATCGGCTCTATGCAACAATATTATTAAAGGGAGGAATTTTTTTAACTTGGGCGTGGGCTGGAGCATCAAAAATGGGAATCTTGCGAGGTTTTGGGAGGACAGATGGATTATGAAGGAACCCTTAATTTCCTTTGACAACTTCAAATGATGGGTTGATAACTGTAAGGCTACATATGGAATCTTTGTTAAATATTGTAAGCGTGGATAAGGTGTAAAGCACAAAACACACTTCTTAATAAGACATTATATCAAAGACAAAGCTGAATGAATCAAATCAAAGCAATAATCTATTGAAAGCATCATATTGTTCTTTATCTCCAAAGATTTATTAAATCAAAATGGCTCTCAGATCCTAAGTGCACTATGATTGTTAAAATGACAATTCAAAGAACGAGATGGATGCTAAAGCAATGATATGGAGCTTGATGTGATAATACTAGATGATAAATAAACTAAACTAGCATGAATTGACATGAAACAGATAAATGCAGCTATAGGAGGCAGTCGTGATATGAAAGCTTGATTGCTTGAATGGTTGATGCTTGAATTCTTGCAGAGTAAGAGTGCATAAGTTAGATTATCTGGATCCTTTTCTTGGTTCAATGAGGCTATATTTATAGAATTCCTGGCTGTAGAAATGCACAGGGAAGACATTGAGAGGCTTGGATTCAATCTGGAGGATTGAATGATGAGAGATGGAGGAGATTGAGAGAAATTTGGTGATTGTCTCTACCCATGAAAACACCAGGCAAGAGAGGAGGAAGGATTGATGGAGGAGGATTGAGAGAAGAATTTGGAATTTGTCTCCAATTTGTCTCCAAAACTTCCCTTGAAGTTTCAAAGCATTAATTGTGACATATTTTAGACATAAATTAGACATAGGATATCTAATTCATTTTTTAGGAATTATAGATGGAATATTCCTTATGCTTTTATTCAAATATTTTGATTTATTTAAATTAGCAAAAGAAGGATAATTAATTTAATAAGATGAACTATAGAAGTTGTTTATTAAATTAAACAGAAGAATATGGCAATTAATCAATAAAGCGTTTATTATTTATTTAATTAATTTAAGATTGATGTGATAGAATAAAATAGGGATTTGATAATTAAATCAAACAAAGTATTTAAATTTGTTTATTTAATTAAGATGAATTTAAATGCGAACTATATAAATAAATATTTCTATTTATTCAAACAGTAGAGGAAATTAGGATAATTAATCAAATAATTTGTATTTAATTAATCAGATGCTCTAGACCAATTTTAGGTGTATACATTTTGCCCCTCTTCGAAGTGATGTGTTTACGCGTTGCTTCGAAGAAAATTTTGCTGCTACTGCTAGGATCGATGATAAAGAAAAATAATTCCGTATACCCCAGACATGCCCTGGACATTGATTTTTAGATGATTGTCGATAATATGCCCCCTCGGGAGATAAATTATTGATTTGATGATTTTTAGAATTTTATAATTTTCTGATGATTTTCTGATGATTCGATGATGAAATGATTTATCTCTTGACAAAATGATGAAAAAAAATAGCTCGTAGATGAATGTCAATTAATTTCACGAATAAAATTAATCAAAAGATAATTAAACCCACCAAAACTACCTTTTGAAAAATTATATATAGTCCAAAAGGTCATTTTCAAAGTCATTTGCACTATTTGAGTTTAAAAAACCTTGTGATAGAGACATTTCAGCCAACTAGAGGAGGATGCCAATCCCTTACCCCACTCACTATTTTGAGCGTGTTTGATGTCACCGACGGTCGGCCATGTATGGACCTCTGGTATGTACCCCTTATCCTCCTCGTATTTCGTGCACTTTTGTTTTGTATGCATTTTATGTGTTTAGGCATTTTTCCCCTATTTTAGCGCTTTCAAGCTACGCTGTAGCACTTTCATTCCAGTGTAGCACTTTTAGTAGGTAGATTAGCGCTTGCATTAAAATCTCTAGCGCTTCCATAGGATAATGTAGCGCTTTTGTTGTTATAGCACTTAGGTTTTGAATTTTAGCGCTTTGATGTCAAATTTTAGCATTTAGAGAGTTCTAGCGCTTTGATTTGGTAGATTAGCACTTTCATGGTCTGTTCTAGTGCTTCTAGTAAAGCGGCACTTTGATGGACTGTTTTAGCACTTTGATGCGGTAAAACAATGCTTAGGATAAAATAGCACTTCAGATGCCTATTATAGCACATCAGAGTGTTGAAATAACACTTTTGAGATTTAGCACATTGGGTGCCTGATTTAGCACTTTAGACTGATAAAGTAGCACTTTTGGGATTTAGTGCTTCGGGTGCTTGATTTAGCACTTTCATGTCAGAATTGAAGATTTTGACTTAGGTAACCTTGATTTCGTCAATTCTGATCATGTCCATTCTTTGGATTGGTATGATTGATAATCGAAATTCTTGATGTTGGATTGTGATGATTTAAATAAGACTAATTCTCATGATAGGCAAGAAGAAATCCTATATGTGATGATCCTCATGATAGGCGAGGAAATGATTCAATATCTGATAAATCTCATGATAGGCGAGATTAGATAATGTTTGATGAACCTCATGATAGGTGAGGGTTGTTGATGTTCGCCTATGAATTTTGATCGAAAATTCATACCAAATTTTTGGAATAGACTTGATAGTAGAATGACTTTTGATTGCTTGACATAGTTCACTGATTGTGGATTTGTTATTATGATGATAGGAGGATTTGGGTACTCTCCAGATGCAAGAAATGTTTCCTTGGACCACAGACATGATACCTCATCTGACACTAGATGAGCTTCAGGTTATAGGTCGATGCGGCTTGACTAGTTTGCTTGACATGCCCCAGATTAGGATTAATCGGGGTTTGTTGACTACTTTGGCTGAGAGGTGGCACAGTGACCACAACACCTTTCATCTACCCACTGGTGAGATGACGGCCACACCTGAGGATGTGTGGCAGATTCTGCGCATTCCATTCATGGGGGAGATTGTAGCATATGATTCTCATGGGACTGACGATAGAGATGCTCTTCAGAGAGTATTTCAGGATCACGTAATTGAGGGTCCGAGTGTCCGATGGAGGAGGATTGCTGATTAATATGCGACACTACTAGCAGTGCTAGCTAGATTTATTGGAGGTTTCCTTTGCCTTGATCATAGGTCAAAGGGATTCCTCATGGGCTGGGGCAGGACATTGGAGAGCATGATGGTACATGGTACCAGATATGCGTGGGGGATGGGTATGTTGGCACATCTCTATCATGATCTTCACTCAGTTGTGTACCTAGGGGCATGTAGCTTATTAGCAGGGATGACCCTATTACAGGTGTGGGCATGGGAGCATTTCGCTATTGCTCAGCCATTTCAAGTTGCAAATAGACCAGCAAACAGACCCTATATGTTCAGATACAGAGGTCGGTTTGCACAGGCCTAGATGGACAAGTTAGAGCATTGGAGGTGGGTCTTTGATGATACAAAGACAGTTACCTGGCATCCATACTTAGACTGTGAGCAGTGGGACAAGGATGATGCAGTGTTGAGATTTCTCTATGATTCCATGTATCTCATCGGCTGGACACCATTTGTCTTAGAGAGATTCTTGTTACGCCGAGTATACAGACAATACGACATTGTTCAGTGTATGCCATAGGGGGTAGCCCGTTATGCTAGATAACAGATACATATTCCTAATTGGGGGCCTTGTTTATCGTATGATGCTTTAGTAGAGGGATACAGGGCACTGCAGCCATCACCCTGGGACATGCGGAGAGACATTGCAGAGGCACCAGTCACCAAGGAGTATGTTGCATTCCTAGCCTTGGTTCCACATCCTCGCATTACTATCCCAGATGAGCCAACACCACTACCTGTAGAGGAGGATGTGGCAGAGGGGTCTGCAGAGAGTGAGGGTGATACTCCAGCAAGTAGTAGCACAAAGAGTAGTAGTGATGACAAAAACAACGATGATAGTGATGGTGGCAGTGGAGGGGATAGAGGGGTAGGGCCAGTCAACAGTGGTCCATCATCCAGTAGGCATCGCAAGACGCGAGCAGTGACAGTACCACCTGTAGACAATCAGAGATAGATTGTAGGTCTCTAGACATAGGTTCAGACATTGCAGGGGCAATTGGTACAAGCTCGGGGTTTGCTCGTTCAGACCTAGACTCAGATGTAGGCCTAGGCTCAGGCTCATGCTCAAGCTTTAGTGTAGGTTCAGGGACAGTTGGCCGTTGTGCAGACGTAGGTTGCTACTTTGACAACCGAGCAAGATAGTGCTCGGCAGATTGCCGAGAGGGCACAGGAGACAACATAGACCCTCCAGAGAGTGGCTGACAGCACCTCAGTAGGAGATTATATGAGGGAGGTTCTGCGGGCTAGCCGAGAGGTAGAGTTTTATAGAGGGAGATATCATGATGTAGTGCCTATTGAGCACAGAGTCAGCTATGCTGCATCGAGATCTGGGTGTATGTATATGCAAATAGTCAGTGAGGGTGTGACATAGCCTCCTCAAGGAGATCCCAGAGATCTTAGTCCTTCCGGGGGTGGTGGTATTGGTCCTGTTAGGCCCACACATTCTGCCAGTAGTAGATCGTAGATTCTATTGTGATTCTCCTTTTTGAGACATGATGTATATTACGATGTACCTCATTTTTTATGATGTATTTTTATTCCAGACTTCATTGTATACTTGACACTTGATGATATATATATATGAGATGCAATTGATGTGATATATGCTGGTTTATGATTTCTATGTGATGTTCTATATGAATTATTTTATTTCAAATGGGATGATGTAATGATAAACGTATTTATTTCATGTAATGATTCTATGATAAATGCATTTGTAGAATACATGATATATGGATATATGATGTGATGTATGAATCTCTAAATGATGATCTATGTGAATGATTTAAATGTGATAAAAATGTATGGATGGATTGATAAATGCTTTTTGTTTTTATTTTTAAACGTGATGATGATAAAAGGATGATCTTATGATGAATGATAATGGATGGATGGAATAAGAATAATGACATGAATTGCATTTTATTTATATGAGATAAAATGTATGGATGATAAATGATGTATGGTTTTTAATAAGTGATTAAATGCATATGATATTGATCAATGATAATGCAATGATTATTTTTATGGTAAAATGAACATAATGTACCTAGGGCACAATTTAATTCATAATTTATTTGATGTATGATAAAATGCATGAATAATGAAATAATGAAACTAAATGATGAGATGATGATTCCTACCTGTTTTTGATGATGATTTTTGAAATTATGTCAAGTATACTCAGTCTTATGTGTAGATAAGATAATCATTGATTGGAATCCTTTATGCAACAAATACTCTACAGATAAATGAATATGATGAATGCAATCTAATTTTAACATGCAACTATATGCAAAATGATTGTCATTTTAAAAGTACCTTTGTGCTTTTTGTCATCATAGAGCTTTATTGGATGTTAAAAGTGAGTACAAGCATCAATGGTATGTGTTAGACCAATGACGACCTAAGTACTTCTTTCATGATTTCTGATATTGCAAGTGAACACAAGCATCTAGGTATGATTTAACCGAGATGACCTAAGCATTCATTGCATAAAACAGGCAGTGGTTAATCATTTCAATGTGTGAATTTTGAATGTCATCGGTGATACATTTACATAGCACATCCCCCGACAATTTATACATTTAAATGATTAACATACAGACAGTAGATAATAAAAACATTATTCTTCTTCCTTGTTTCTCTAGTTCAATACATCATTGAGTTACTCCAAAGAAATGATAATCAAAAAGACAATTTATCTATTTGTTACCTAGAGTGTTTCATTCATTATTCAGATTTTAGATCATCCATCCTGATTTTGACATGTTTTTGTATTTTTGAGATTTTGACCAAAGACCTAACTTATGAACTTATCCTAGGGGTCTCGGGGGCTGATCAAAGATTAGCCTTGCCTATGTTACACACATAGAGACCATGTAGTTCGACTGACACAGACCGATGTTTTTGGATTTTGCTTTTTCAAACTTAAATTTTTGACATGTTTTGGATTTTTGATATGATACGGATGGTTGATGCTTCTTTGACGATGATTTGATGTTGTGCTTTGATTTTTAAGTTTTCATTTTTTCCACAATACTGTTGTGTGCCTTTTGATGAAATCGATGTTGTTGTTTCCCCTAGTGATATCCAAATGTTGCCCCCAATCTTGGGAGTGCGATTTCACTATTCGAAAATGATTTTGATATGGATGCAAAGATGGCAAGACTACTGAGATGATATGGAACGGTACTGACTACCAGACTAATGATCCTAATATGTATCAAAATAGATGGGAAAGCTGATCTTAGAATCACATACGATGCCTGTTTCCAGTTTTTCACCATATGTTTTGATTACACTCTTTGTTTTGTGTACTTCTCTCATTTTTTACACTTTTTAGTTTTTTGTATTTTCGCATTGCCAAGATGCCTGTTTGCCAGGTTTTCATCAAGGAAACCATTTTCAGTAGTTTGACCCGTGCACTAGGAGATTCAAGCATAGAATTTTCTTAGATGGATACAGTTGATAGGTTCAGCAAACAAATCCCCTTCTGATGTTGATAACTGATATGCTCTTGATCCATACACTAATATGACAACAAAAGGACCAAGCCAGTTAGGCTCAAATTTCCCTTTCTTCTCCTTGTCCTGTTGATTCCTAGGGTTTTCTTTTAGTACCAAGTCACCAACCTGAAAGACCCTCAATTTTACCCTATGGTTGTAACTTCTTGAAATCCTTTGTTGATAAGTCGTTAGATGATTAACAGCCTGTTGACGACGCTCATCCAACAACTCCAGTTCCTGTAGTCTAGATACCCTATAGTCTTCATCTGAAATGATTCCTCTGAGTGATACACGAAGGGATGGAGTTTCAACTTCAATGGGCAATATAGCTTCTGACCCATATACCAAGGCATATGGTGTAGCTCTCGTTGGTGTTTTGATACTTGTTCTATAGGCCGATAATGCAGGATTGAGTTGAACATGCCAATCACGTCCAACATCATTAACCATCTTTTTGAGAATTTTGAGAATTGTTTTGTTTGAGGCCTCTGCTTGGCCATTCCCTTAAGGATAGTATGGTGTTGAAAAATGATGTTGGATATGAAACTTCTCACATAGCTCTTGGACATCTTGATTTTTGAAAGGTCGTTCATTATCAGTGATAATGGATTGAGGGATTCCATACCGACATATTATATAATTCAAGATGAAAGAGGAGATCTGCTTCCTAGTGATGGTTGTAAGAGGCATTGCTTCTATCCATTTTGTGAAATATTTTGTAGCTATTATGATGAACTTGTGTCCATTGGATGAAGATGGACTTATATTTCCTACCAGATCGAGGCCCCATTAACAAAAAGGCCATGTTGATGTGAAGGGATGTAGTTCCTATGCTGGTACATGAATCAGATTGCTGTGAATCTGACACTTTTGACATTTCTTAAAAAACTGATAGGATTCTTTCTCCATGCATGGCAAAAAATATCCCAAACGAAGGAGTTTCTTAGCTAGAGTTATCCCACTCAAGTGAGTGCCACAAATACACTCGTGAACCTCTCGTAGGGCTATTTCAGATTCATTGTGTTCTAGACATCGGAGTAAAGTACCATCAAGACCTCGACGATAAAGTATGTCGACGATTAAAGTATGTCGTGTGGATTGGTGAATGAAGTTTCGTTTTTGGTTCCTGGATAGATTAGGAGGAAGGACATTGTCTTTCAGATAAGCATAGGTCTTTTCATAGATGGAGGTCTCAGTGGTTTCTATATGGCAGATGGTAGCAGATTCTGATTTATAATGGGAAGGACATGTTACTTGTTCTACCATAAACTCATAACAAACACGCTTCCTAGGCAATTGTAGTAATGAAGCAATTGTAGCCATAGCATCCGCAACTTTGTTCTCTACCCTTGGAATTTGATCAAACTTGATACTGACAAAGGATTGTTTCAGATCATCTATTTGTTGCTTGTAGGGCATCAAATTTTTATCTTTTGTTTGATATTCATCATTTACTTGATAAATGACTAGTTGAGAGTCCCCATATACCTGTAAGTCCATGATTTTCCACTGAATTGCTCTTTTGACCCCAATGATTAATGCTTCATATTCTGCCACATTATTTGTACACTAGAACATTAATCTATATGATTTTGGAATGGTGTGTCCTCGTGGAGAAATGAATAAAATTCCTGCTCCTGATCCTCGCTATGTATATGATTCATCAAAATATAATACCCATTGTTGGGGCATCACTATCAGAATGTCTGCATCTAGAAACTCCAATGTCATTGGTTGATCATTTGGTAAAGGAGCCTTTGGTAATTGTTCAACAATTGTCTGACCCTTGATTTCCTTTTTCTCTACATACTGAATGCCAAATTCACTTAATAGCAGGACCCACTTTGCTAGTCTACATGTTAAGGCAACTTTACTGAGTAGATACTTTAAAGGATCGATCTTTGCTATTAACTTGATTGTATGAATCGGCATGTATTGTCTCAACTGTTGAGTAGCGAATACCACCATCAAGCAAGATTTCTCTATGAAAGTGTAATTTATTTCATATCCATTTAATGTTTGGCTGATATAGTAGATGGCATGTTCTTTTCCTTCATAATCCTCTTGTGCTAATAGTGCCCCCAAAGAGATATATGTCATGGCAATATACAATATGAGAGGCCTTCCTTCTGTTGGTGGCATGAGAATGGGTGGTGACATTAGATACTGTTTGATTTGATTGAATGTTGTTTCACACCCCTCATCCCACTTGAAAACTATATTCTTATGTAATAGATGATTAAAAGGATGACTTTTGTCCGCCAGCTGGGAGATGAATCTTCTGATCAATTGGAGCCTTCCCTGTAGTGATCTGAGTTGACTAATATTCTTAGGAGGTGGCATCTCCATTATAGCTTTGACTTTTGCTAATTCCACTTCAATGCCTTTTTCTGAGATAATGTACCCTAATAGTTTCGCTGATGTGACCCCGAAGACACACTTCTTGGGGTTTAACCTGACATTGAATTTCTCCATCCGTGTGAAGATTTTGTCTAAGATATGCAGATGTCCATCCATTGTACTATATTTTTGCAAGATATCATCTACTTAATCCTCCATGAAGGTGTGAATCATATCATGGAAGATTGTCGTCATTGCTCTTTGATAAGTGGCTCCTACATTTTTTAGACCGAATGGCATGACGTTCCAATAGAAGGTTCCCCATGGACATGTGAAATCCATCTTTTCCTGATCTTCTGGAGCTATTTTTATTTTATTGTACCTAGAGAAATTGTCCATGATTGACAACATGGCATGCCCTGCCGTCAATTCCACAATGATGTTGATATTTGGTAGTGGAAAATCATCCTTCAGGCATGCTTTGTTTAGGTCCCTGAAATCTGTACATATTCTAATGCTATTGTCTAGCTTTGAAATAGGTACAAGGTTTGATACCCATTCGGCATAGTCTATAGACCGTATGAATCCAGCATCCAAAAATTTCTTTAGCTCTGTCTTTACCATAAATACGATATGGGGATGCATTTTTCTTAATTTTTGCTTGACAGGCTTGATTCCTGTGGGCAAAGACAAGTGATGCATGAGCAAATTTGAGTCTAAGCCTGGAATATCAGAATATGACCAAGCAAAGTTGATGCTTCTTTCTTTAAAGAATTTGATGAATTCTAGTCTTTCTTGTTCTGTCTTGGATTCCGCAAGATGTAGGATTTTTTCCTTATCTTCAGTGCTGATATTCAAAGACTGTGTTGGTTCCACCAGGACTGATGATCGCTCATGATAATGTTCCAGAAGAGTGTCAAATCTTCCATCCTTTAGTGCCTCAGAAAGGTTTTCACCGTTAGATGCGTTCTTTATTTTTACTTTTTCTAGATCTAATGCTGCCATAGAATGGTTTTCACCATTAGATCTATTTTCCCTGTTTTCATATTTGTAACTGGAAGATTTGACACCCTCCTACTGAGTTGTGTTGTTATCAGTATTATAGATAGAATTTGTACCAGGTTCGGTATGACATAGGAAATTTATGATGGCAGCATCGTCTGTAAATCTTGGCACAGTTAGGGGTTCGACAGCTTCCCAGTTAATTAGTTCAGGATGGATTAAAGGCATGAGATTATCAGATTCATTCAAGGTGATGGATGTAAGGGTTTGGGCAGCCATTTCATCATATTTGTTGTTGGTATCATCAAGGTCAATGATGGTACTTTGTTCAAGATTGTCTAGTTCACTCGAGGTTTGTTCGTCCCCACTTGAATCATCGATATTTAGTGACTCTCCCATGATTGGTCTAGACCCATAGCCTTGGCCCTCCTCACGTATAGGTGTATATTGTTGGATGACATCAATATGAATATCTGTGAAAGATACATCGGAACATGAATCCCATTCATATTCATTAGAGTCTGTCTTAGAGCTATTTCTAAGTTGAAGAATTCTTTCTACAACCTTCTTTTCCAGTTCTTTTTTTTCTTCATTAGAGTATCCTAGTCCCAACTTCTCCTTTGAGTGGAGAGTGAGGGGTGTAATAGGCTCTATGATTCCATCCTTTCTAAATCCAACGGGTCCTTGTCCTTCATACCCCATTTTTTTCTAAAATAGCTTTTCCTTTTCCATATTTACCAGTGTTAATATTGACATTTTTGATACTGATATCTGATGTAGAGGGTTCCTCATCTTTGTATAGCCAATCTAGGATCACTTTGCTATCTGATTCATCCTCTATTGTACCTATTTTGACAAACCTTTCGTCAAGACCTGTGACTGGTAATGATGTTTGAGATTTGATCATAGATGGTTGACCATATGTCCTAGGATATGGCATTAACTATGATAGGTTAAGCGATTTCTCCATAGAATATGTTCCCATTCCCTTGTCTGTTAGTTGAACTTGGTCTTGGAACTTTTGTGATAAAGAAGTTTGTTGATCTGGATTATTTGTTGATTGAGTTTCAACAGGACTTGTTTCTTTTTCTTTACCCTTCTTTTCTACCCACTTGGTGGTGATACTTGGACTTTGTTCCTCTTTGGATGATTTTGAACATGATGCTTCCCTATTGTGTGGTACAAAGGTATCTTGAGAGATCCTAAGGGTGTCACAATGTTGAGGATGATTGTAATCAATAGATATAGTCACCTCTCATCCATTTATTGGAAACTTCAAACATTAATGATATGTCGAAGGTACAACCTGCATTTCATGGATCCATGGTCGCCCTAAGAGAATGTTGTATGTTAACTCTTTTTCCAACACTTGACATGTGATATATTTCATCATTGGACCTACTTGAATGGTTAGCACAATGAAGCCTTTAGACGATCTTTCTTCCTCATCATATGCTTTGATAGCCATTTTTCTTCAAGCATCAATAGCATCATCTGAATATCCTAGTACATGGATTAACTTGAGAGTGCAAATGTTTAGACTATCTCCCCCATCTATTAAGACTCTCTTGACGCGATGATTATGGATTAAGACTTCAATATGGAGTGCAGTATTATGGGGATGGTTTAGCAAGATATCATCCTATTCATAGAATGATAGACAATGTGGGGTAGCCAAATGTCCCACCATAGCTTGGAACTGACAAACATCTAGATTCTTTGGTACCGTAGTGGGAACAAAATCTTGTTCTAGAACCTCCTTATGTGATGGTGATATTTTAAGGAGTTCTAGTATCGATATCTATGTAGGAATGTTTTGCAGTTGATTGACAATGTTATAATGAGATGGAGGTGGAACTGCATGTGTAGACCCAACTCCCTTTAACATAACCTTGGCTTGCCCCCTATTCATTACATTTGTTGGTTGATTTTCTTGATGGTCTCTAATTTTTAAGACATTGATTTAATTATCAGAGTTTGGTATGCTTGGGAGCAAGTCCAAAGGGGTAGTGTTGTTGATGTTGGGTCTGTCAATGTTGTGACTAACTATATGATCACTCTCTATTCCAAATAGACAAAGGATTGTTGTGTCAAAGACATGGTTGACATTCTTCCCTTTGTTGTTTGAAGATGATGGTGCTCCTTTGTCATAGTTTGGAAAAGGGTCTTTGAAAGCCGAATGATCATTATTGTTTTGAGGTGTTTCCACATATGCCATATTGTTGTCGATCAAATCTTGTATTGCGTGCTTCAACTCCATATAATCATTGGTTTTGTGGCCTTTGTTATTATGGAAGTTGCAGTAATCAACGTCATTCCACCATGGTGGTTTGACCTTTGGATCCCAGAATCAGGCTTCCCATGTAGTGATAAGGCCATTGGTGACTAATTCTTTCATTGTTGATTCTATCGTTTGGCCTAAAGGTGTGAACCTGCACTGATTGGATGGTTTCTGATATGACTATGTTTTTATGATCTCGTTGCTTTGTGTGACATTTGACTTGACAATTTGATCATTGCTTTGATTCTTTAATGTAGATATAGTCAAGTTAAAAACTGGTTTGACATTTTGGGAATCATTTGTTGTTTCATTGGTAGTCGTGCTTCGATTCTTTTACCAAAATTTTGGCTTATCACTGCTTGAGTATTGATTGGAGGAGTTATTTATGTTATTCGTTTTATCGTTGAAATGTTTGATAACTCCTCTTTTGACTAATGCTTCCTCAAAAATTTTAAGACCGTTTTCTATTACTTTTTCGAATGTGGGAGGACATTGCAATATGAGTCTATAACTCATTTCCTCCGTTAAGTTGTTAATGAATAAATCCATCTTTTCTTCCTTAGGAATGGATCGAGGATACCTAGTGAACAGTCATCACCATCTTTGTAGAAAAGACAAGAACTTTTCCCCTTTGTTTTGCTTTAGGTTATAAAGATCCTTTATTGTAACATCATGTTGGATGTTAAAGGAATACTGGGAAATTAACTTGTTGACTAGTTCCTCAAAATTTTTGATACCTGGTTGTAGTTTTGAAAACCACTCCATACATGATCCTCCCAAGCTCCTTGGGAATAATCTCATTGAGTAAGTTTCCTCTTGGGAAAACTCGAGACTCATTGTTTTGAATTCCCTGATATGATCTATTGGATCCGTTCTTCCATTGTACTTGTTGTACTTTGGGATCTCACAGTGTCTAGGAAAAGGTATCAGACCAACTGTTGTGTCAAAAGGATAAGGACAAACGTCCTGTATCGCATATCTTTTAGTACTCCCTTTCGTCATATCCTGTATTTGTTGTTGTAACAGTTACATTTGAGATGTTAAAGCGACAACTGGATCTATTGTTTATGTAGGTTGCAGAATTTCAGTCTCGCTTGTTCTAGGTGCTTCCTTTAGACGATTCACATCAAAGTCCTTGGGAAGTTTGGGACCTGATTCAGCTAACATCAAAAGATACTTCTCCATATCTTGTTCTAAAATCTTTTCCATAAATATATGGAACTTGGGATCTTGTTGAGCTGCTTGAATATCCTCTAGAGTTATTTCATTTTTATCATTTCAGTTCAGATTGTTCCAAGGATTCTCTTCTGCCATTGTTTGAGATGTTTTAAGTTCTTGAAACTAAGAGTTTCTATTTTTGGGACCTAGTGAAGATTGGCATACAAATTTTTATCCTTTCTTCCGAAATGGTGATCTTCTATGCTGAAAAAATGTCAATTGAACTTTTAACTAAGTCGAATAAGATGACTGATCTTATTGATGAGACTATGTTAAAAATTTGATTACTATACTTGGTTTCATGATAAAGGCTGATAGTATCCCGATGATGAAACTTCAGTGTAGTAATCGATTGTGTATTTGATTTTGACACTTGTGATTTGCAAGATTTTGTTTCAGTTGATAAGATTGGAAATTTGTATAAACCTTTCTAATTTCGATCTTTAGACAGTGATTCTGATGAAAAGAAACTTGTGTTCTGGTAAAAACTGCAGATAAAAGACAGACTGACTGACTGGTAAAATTTTTGAACTTTCTATTTTGAAAGCGCAAAAATAGAGGACAGAGGCACTATTTCATAGGAGTGCTCGAACAAAGTTCTAAAGCATTGAAATAGGTGATAGAAGCACTAAAACAGTGCATGAAAGTGCTGCAGAAAATGATGGAAGTGCTATCTTGACAGAAGCACTGAAACAGTGCCTGAAAGTGCTAGAAAATATGATGAAAGCGCCATTTGATGAAAGCGCTAAAATATAGACTGTAAGCGCTGAAACAGTGCCCGAAAGCGCTATTTCACAGAAGCGCTAAAACAGTGACCCGAAGCACTGAAACAGGTTTCAAGAGCACTGAAAACAGGACTTTTATGACTGTCTATTGTAAAATATGATCTGGCCTTGTGGCATATTGTATCATGGATTGTGGAAGATAAGAACGATTTATGCGCTGACTACAGTTGTGATACTGAGTGAGAGCTCTTCTTTGGAAGAAGGCTCGTGAATAGAGTGGTTCTACTGCGTAATCTAAAGTGTGACCCTTAGAAAAATCATGATATCTATGGATGAATGTTCTATGTTGTAAAAAGAGTTTCCGATTTTGATATAGAAAATGTTGTCTTCTTAATTTATCTCGATAACCTAATGGTTTCTTGGGTTTTGTGACTTTGATTTTTCTCTTGACAAACGTGGTGGACTTCCACTTTCGCAGCATGGATTTTCTGATTTCACTTTGTTGGTTTTCAGGATGATCTTTAATCTGATTTTAATGAATTTGTGAAAACACAGCAAGCAATTGTGAATAATCATTTTAACTGAATAGATCGTGTATGTTCAAGAGCCACGAATGGTTCTTATTGATTTTGACGGGTTGTTTTGATAATTGTACACAAATCAAACAGACTCACACTTAAGGACAACTAGGTTTTCATTATACTCATAGCCCACATCTTGAATTACGTTGATGCACACAGCCTTGTCATCCCCTAGAGGGCGCCCGTGTTTTTGTCATTTCCAGGTGCGTACTCAGAGTTGGATTTCTTGTCCTCTGAGAAAACAGTTCATGGCAATTATATGGTGAGTGTCTTGGGGGCATATTCTTCCCTCCCCTTGCACGGTGAGTATGACAATGTATGGATACTGACTCAGCGGGATACTACTCTATGGTTCGTAAATAGCGCTTCCGTGTAGTGCGGCAAATAGATAAACTCCCTCAGGAGACCTCCCAATCTTTAGAACAAATATTTTGGGGATGGTTATCTTGTTCACTACCGTCAAGTTGGACTTTCATCAACAACTTGCATTTTTATTATAGTGGGTTGGAATCCTTGGCGTTAGGTGTTCCCACTTAGGTCGTTCTCGTAGGGTGAGTACTTTTTCCCACTACGGCAGGCCTTCTAAAGGATTTAATAAAGCGTAAATAGCATGAAGTAAAAGTGAATCTAGCGCTTTGGTCACCTAGTTAAGGGGAGAGCATAAGCCTAATAACCACAAGCACGACATATAAGTTGTTCTATTTTAAGCCCAAAAAGAAATTTTCTAATCTATGTGAAGGTGTTGCTTCACATAAATCATGTTGTTCTTTTTAACTTGTACTGTAAAAATGCGATGACTATCCTAGGATTGATAAATTTTCTTTTAAGAAAATAAAAAGTGGCTACCCTAGGATTGATATATTTTAGAAACCAAGAAGTGACTATCCTAGGATTAATAAATTTTAGTCCAATTGTGAAAAATTTAAAATCTGGCCGCGGCCGCATCGGATCCAGACTGAATTTACAAAAGCATTGGAACAGTCCACCAAAGCGCTATAACTCTTACTTGATGTGCTAAAACACGAAAGTGCCAAAACAGGACACCGAAGTGCTGAAGTTTGCCATGGAAGCACTAAATCACTGATGCGTTGAAATAGGTGACAGAAGCGCTAAAGTTGAAAACGCAGAAATTTTTAACGGATGCGCTGTAGTAACACGGAAGCGTTGAAACAGAGCATGGAAGCACTGTAGTTTGCCACGGAAGCACTATAGTATTTGATGAAAGTGCTAAAAGAAAACACATCATGAACCTGCGTGACACTTTCCAGAAAAATTGTAAAATTGGGGTTAATGCCCCACGGTGGGCGCCAAATTGTAAGCGTGGATAAGGTGTAAAACACAAAACACACTTCTTAATAAGACATTATATCAAAGACAAATATGAAAGAATCAAATCAAAGCAATAATCTATTGAAAGTGACATATTATTCTCTATCTCCAAAGATTTATTAAATCAAAATGGCTCTCTGATCGTGAGTGCACTATGATTGTTAAAATGGCAATTCAAAGAACGAGATGGATGCTAAAGCAATGATATGGAGCTTGATGTGATAATACTAGATGATAAATAAACTAAACTAGCATGAATTGACATGAAACAGATAAATGTAGATACAAGAGGCAGTCATGATATGAAAGCTTGAATGCTTGATGCTTGAATTCCTGTAGAGTAAGAGTGCATAAGTTAGATTATCTGGATCCTTTTCTTGGTTCAATGAGGCTATATTTATAGAATTCCTGGCTATAGAAATGCACAGGGAAGACATTGAGAGGCTTGGATTCAATCTGGAGGATTGAATGGTGAGAGATGGAGAAGATTGAGAGAAATTTGGTGATTGTCTATACCCATGAAAACACCAAGCAAGAGAGGAGGAAGGATTGATGGAGGAGGATTGAGAGAAGAATTTGGAATTTGTCTCCAATTTGTCTCCAAAACTTCCCATGAAGTTTCAAAGCATTAATTGTGACATATTTTAGACATAAATTAGACATAGGATATCTAATTCATTTTGGAGGAATTATAGATGGAATATTCCTTATGCTTTTATTCAAATATTTTGATTTATTTAAATTAGCAAAAGAAGGATAATTAATTTAATAAGACGAACTATAGAAGTTGTTTATTAAATTAAATAGAAGAATATGACAATTAATCAATAAAGCGTTTTATTTCTTTATTTAATTAATTTAAGATTGATGTGATAGAATAAAATAGGGATTTGATAATTAAATCAAACAAAGTATTTAATTTTGTTTATTTAATTAAGATGAATTTAAATGTGAACTATATAAATAAATATTTCTATTTATTCAAACAGTAGAGGAAATTAGGATAATTAATCAAATAATTTGTATTTAATTAATCGGATGCTCTAGACCAATTTTAGGTGTATACAAATATTACTAGAGAAATGGGGAATGGGTGAACCTCAGCCAGATCAGCATGGACCTTGCTCTGATCCAATCTTCCCTGATGTTTGTTAGAGTGGACTCAAACTCTCATGAGGGTCTTTTGGTTTGGATGGATAATCCGTCGGGCAACTACTAGGTGTCTTCGGTTGTCTCTTTGTTGTCTTTATCTCCAGGCTCTCCTCCCTTCTGGGATAGAGCTTGGTTTAGCCACCTGACCCCTAAAGTCAATATTTTCTTTTGGATTCTCCTCTAGAATAAGGTGCTTATGGTGGATAACCTCTATAAGAGGGGTTTTCAGATCCCCAACCGTTGTTAGCTCTGTAAGGATGAAGCGAAAATGACTAACCATCTATTCGTTCACTGTCCTTTGTGAATTCTATTTGGGGAAGGTTCTATTCTCTTTGGAATATTTCTTGGGTGTCACTTGGAACTATTAAAGATCAATGTATTTAGTGAGTGGTTCCCTCCCTTAATCCTTATATACGCAGGTTATGGTCTTTGACTTTCCCTTATATTGTTTGGGCAGTGTGGAAGGGGAGAAATAATAGAATATTCATGGATAAGGAAAGTACAAAGAGTATTGTGTTTGAGAAAATTTATAGGCTTATTGTGGGAAAATTCAACATGTTACCTCTTCAAGGGATGTTGTTGGAGTCTATGGTTTGCTCGACTTATGACCTCAAGATGGCCAAAGATTAAGAGATTAAAAGAGATGTGTCCAAAGCCTCTAAACTTGCAGAAAAGAATCGCAAAGGTGTCTTATGGTATCACCCTCCCAAGGGGTGGATAAAAGCCAATTTTGATGGGGTGACGAAAGGGAATTGGGGAAAGGCAGGGAGCGGGGGTGTGATAAGAGATGAAAAAGGCATGTTCATTATGGTGGTAGTTGTCTCCTTGGGAATACAAACTAATCATTTAGCTAAAGCCATAGGAGCCTACCAGGTCATTCATTTGGCAAGAAGGATGAACTCTAAAAAAATATAGATTGAGGGTGACTCTAAAAATATCATTGACTGCCTCCTAGGCTTATCCCCCCATCATGGACCATAAAATATTGGATTGAGGAAGCTAGGGCCACTTTATCAAATTTTTATAAAGTTAAAATCTCCTATATCTATAGGGAAGAAATTTTTGTGGCCGACTACTTTGCCAATGAGGGAATAAAGCAGAATAAAGAAGTGACGTGGTATAATTACAAAGATTTGGATGCTGACATTAGAGCCTTAATCAACTATGATATCACTCATGGGGGATAAGCCACATCTAAAGATGATTAATAAGAAAGGTGCCAAGTACCGAGTTATCATTCGATATGCTGGCAGGATCATAATAATTGTGACATATGGGAAGGGCTTGCACGTTTTGTGGGTGCTTTGGGTTTGTTGCTCGCTCCTTAGTCTGTATTTTCATGGTGTGATCTTTCAGAACAGGGGATTTGCGACCATGGGGGGAATCAAGAAAAGATTTGAGCCGACAGGCTACATGAAGAACAAAAATAACTCCAAGGTTTGCAAGAATATAAAGAAGGGAGGGCTCCAACCTTTCATTGAAAAACTTCATGGACCTAACCCTGAGGTCACTAATTATTTCACAAAACATTGGAATAATGGGGAGATTATTCTCTCTGGGGGGAAGGTGATGGTGGACAAGGCTCTCATTGGAGAAGTTACTAGTCTCTCTACTGAAGGTGTGAAATTCTATCATGATAGGAAGTTCTCAGACGAATCTCTAATTAGCTTCCCAAAATCAAAGGAGGAAAAAAAGAAGTCAGTCAAAGTCTCTAATAGCTACTTCGATGTCGGGAGGATCAAGAAAATTTGGAGGGAGGTGCTCAGGGTTCTAATGGAGTATATTACACTGAATGGTAGGTTCACTAGAGTGTACGGGTACCAGTTTGTTCTACTCAATCATTTTAGACATAAGGTAAGGGTTTATTTCCCCTATTACCTGCTTTTTTCCTTGAATAATATTATTGAGGAGTTTATAAGAAATCCTAAGAAGAATTTGGTCCTGCATGCCGGCCATATTTAGCTCATTCATGAGAACTTCAAAAACATGCTTGTTGTTTCTAATCCTATTATGACCTCCACCTCGGAGGGTTACGATATTGATTCTAGCTTGTCTAAAGAAAATGAGGGTTCAGACCTGGAGTGGGTTAAGGAGGTTACTCCCCTCCCAACAAGAAAAGGAAGAATGCCCCTCTTGCTAAGTGCTCAAATAAAAATGCTAGCCCTTTGAATACTCCTCTTGGCACGTCTCAGGTGGAGGATGAGAAGAGGGATGAGCCCCCTATTGAGAAACTGGTGTCCTATTCGGGGGACTCTCTAGATGAAGACAATGTTGACCCCAATGACAAGGAGAATTCCTTTGCCTCTTTTAATTCCACCGATAGAGCAAAAATACCCATTTCCCTCAGGGACCTGAATCCTGAAGACCTCATTTTTAAGTCGGATAGGGATTTTCATGGTGATATTCCAACTCTAGCCAAAAATGGAGCGATCAACCATTTCAAAATTTTGAAATGGTCTTTCCACGAGATAAAGGATCTTAATCTCAAAAACAAAGTTATCACTAGTAAACTGGAAATATTGGAAGCTAAAATGGTTGTGTAGAATTCGACTAAGGTCCTATGGACTACGGATGCGAAGATGGTTATGGTGGAGTGCCTTCAAAGAGAGGTTGAATTCACTGACAATATGAAGAAGGAAAATGAGAAAATAGAAAAGGAAATAGGGAAGATTAGAGAAACTATGAAAACTACCATTGAGCAAATCTACAAAATTGTCAAAAACAATGCCACAATCTTGAGTGCTTTGGTGGAAAAAATGGAAAACACCCAACAAGGGATGTTGATCGTGGATCTTGATGCTGAGAAGAACAAAAAAAAGTCAAAGGATTTTGGCCCTTTGAAGAGAACTAGAGTGAACATGAAGAAAAAAATGGATTCGTTGCCTTTGGAGACCTAGGACCTGAAGAAGGCGACCCAAGATATGGGCAACCTAGAAGCAGAAGTTGCTGAGACTTTAAAGTCTTTGGGTTAATTTTGGCTGTGTTTTCTATTGCCCTTGGTTTTTTGCTGTCGTTTTGCTTGGTTAATGCTGGTGGTTGCTGCTCTTTTTGTTGTTCTCTTTCTTGTAGCCTTTCTGCCCCCGGGTACTATGATGCTCTTTTTTATTTTTGCATGTAAACTTTGAGGTTTCAGGTCCGTGTAAAACCCATTTTTTCCACTATCAAAAGAATTAGAACATAATATTTGTGTTACAAATGGTACTATTCCTACCTTATGTGGTTGGATGTTTTAATATATCTAATACGATTGATATGCCAGACTAATAGCTATGTTGGTTTTTGATCTAATTCATGGAATTAAAATAAATCTAAACATGTGTTATAGAGTGACTAAATATAATATCACCATGCTTGAGTCAATAATCAAGAACATAATTTTTTTTTGCAAACATAGTACCATTAACTAGGTTTAATTATTTGAAACTTCAAATGACCAAAATCTATTGAACACCATCTGCAAACAATTTTAAAAAAATTGGCTACACTTTGTAGCAATTTTTATAAATTAGAGAGAGTAAGTAGGATTATCTAGAACTATATCTGTTATTGATGCATCATTAATAGATGGGTACACCAAAGGAGCCCCAGATGAAGAAAATGAAGATGCCATAATAGTAGAATTTATACTTTCAGGTGTAGATTTTGATGCATGTGTATGTGCAAGAACATCTTCATGTAGAACACTTACATAAGGAGGGATTGTGACCTTTGGCAAGTTAGTTATAGAAGGGTTTGAAAGAATTGCATATACATTAGACATTGGTGGACGAAGTGATGCATCTGCTTGTGTACATAAAAGACCAATGTGAATGTATCTTGAAACTTGCTCATTAATAATACTCCCAACGATTGCTCCATCAATTATATCTGTAGTATTTCCCCTAGTATAAGATGTCCATACCTACATAAGAACAAGGCATGTTCATATTAAAGAAACTATAGCTTGAAAAAATTAATTAAATAAAAATAATTTTTTCTTACCCAATCTAGTAGGCTTTGAAATTCGGAAGATAATGTAATATCAGTATTCTTTCTTCCACATATAATTTCCAAAATGAGAATGCCAAAACTATAGACATCAGCTTTAGCAGATAATTGACCCCGCATAGCATACTCCGGTGCCATATAACCACTGCATAACAATAAAAATTATTAGTTCCAAAAACAATTTAAAACAGCTATCCCAAAGTAACTGTTCTTCAGAAGTTGTAGATAATAAAAAATTTACAATAATTTCAAAAGAAAAATAGCAAATGTACTCCGATCAAATAATATAAGTTTCATTAATCATTAATTCACATCATCTTCCCCAGAAAAGCTGCTTGTGTACGCAGAAGATGATTTATACTAGTTGTTTGGTAGGAATTGGGGGGTTGAGAAGGGAAATCATCATAATTCCTTCAACTATTAAATGCAGTGCTAAGATATTTACTATGTTCCTGCAACCCTTGTAGTAACATAGGCTTCGTCTTGATGAACCAGTCTTGCTAACCCAAAATCTGATATTTTTGGTTCGAATTTCTCATCAAGCAAAATATTGCTTGCTTTGATGTCGCGATGAAAGATCCGCAGCTGAGAATCTTCATGCAAATATAGAAGCCCACGAGCTACTCCACGAATGATATTCAAACGCTTTTTCCAATCAAGTTCTTTGCTCTGACCTGGATCTATAGCCATGTGTGAAAACAAAAATACTATAAATAACAACCAATGCTTTCTGACAAACTTAATGTGCCTAGAAAAGAAGAATTATTGAATCCATTTCGTTTTTAGATTGAGATGAAATGAACTCACCAAATAGTATTTTGTCGAGGCTCTTGTTAACTAAGAACTCATAAACAAGCAAGCGTTCTGATCCCTCTGTGCAACATCCAAGCAGATTCACAAGATTACGATGTTGAATTTTGGCCACCAGCTTTACCTCGTTTAAAAACTCCTTTTTCCCTTGGGAAGATTTCAAGGAAAGCTTCTTTACTGCTATATTTTTTCCATCTGGCATTGCGCCCTAACATAAAAGAACACATAAAACTTAAGCTTATATTGCACCTGGCATCATGGGAATTCTGTCGTCATCTATTTGGCCAAAATTGTAAAAAGAAGAATTGTGTCTTTTCTTATTTGGACAAAATGGTAAGAAGAAAAGAAAAAGAATATGCAGAAAGCCATGATCCTCTGTAATGAGAAATCACTATAATTTTGTGGAGCTTTAAATTGGGTAAAATACTGTCACATCTTTAAAGTGGCAGTGACGCTCCTTGAGAGCCAGAGTTAAAGTTTAATAACAAAAGGTAAATTTAAGATAAAGCATACTTATTATTAATTACTTAACCGTTAATCATTTCAGATTTAAGTAGAACACCGGCACACCACAGAATCTTTAATAAATTTTGTCAGATAACATATCCAAATAAATAGTTGAGCAAATACATGTTTTGAACAATAAGTGTACATAAATATTTTCTAGTCATATCTGAAAATTCTGCAATTACTGACAGATCTGTGATCAAAAGCAAAACAATTTTCTTAAACAGCAATAAAGAATGGAAGAGTAACCTTGTTTACATTACTAACTAATTTGTTACAGATCTCTGGATTCACAGAGTCAAATCAAGAAATCTGTATGGAAGAATAACCTTGTTTAGTTTACTAATATAGTTAGTAATTTCTTACAGATCTCTGGATTCACAAAGTCAAATCCAGAAATCTGTGATAAATTATTATTATGGACTGTGGTACTAAGGGGTGCTGTCAACAGCAAGAAAGCAAGGTCTGTTAAGGTTATTTTGTAATCTATGTTACCTTATATACAGAGCCAAACCCTCCTTCTCCAAGCTTATTATCATCATGGAAATTTCTAGTGGCAATCTTGATATTGTCCAAGTTAAATATTATTTCATGCTCCTGGCTGATCACTGAATCTGCATCCGTATCTGGATTCCTTCCTGTTAAGTAATTAGCATAACAGAGAATAATTTTAAAACCAAAATTTCTTATACATGATCCCTGAATATGTCATGGTATATGTTACCTCTCTTTAATATTGCAGATTTCCATTTTCTTCGGATTGCAAATAGGCAAAGGGGTACTATCACCAACAAGCCGCTGAGAATACCCAAAACCATACCTATTTTCTTTGATGAATTTTCTGCACAGGAGATTATTTTCAGTGTTTAGTTGTCTAATATAAACCCATTTAGAACGTTGTTATTTTGATTACATGAAAACAACAGCAACTATAAAAGGCATTTCTTAAAGATACATATCGTTTATAGGCTCTATTGGCAAAATCCATTTGATTTAGCTTTCTTTTGTTGTTATTCATGCAGATAGATCCCTCATTAGATATTGTCATTATATTGGCCAGCATAAAGAAAATTGATATGCATCTTACTCGATTTTGGACGTGACGATGGTGCCTGTTGAATCGGTGGTGATGAGGGCAGTTGGAGGGGCGGTACAGAAGTAGAGATTGCGTTCGATTTATAACAAGCAGTGCAACTTCCCAGGCCGACTACAGCTCCAAGGCGAGTTCCATTTTCAGTGGCATCTAACACCTTACTAATTGCAATTGATAAGCATGACTTGCAGTTGCTAACAGAAGTTGCATCTCTCCAGCACTGGAGAAGACCGAGTGTCTGGTAAGTCATAGAGGCATTTGTTTGTCCAGAAGAAAATAGATTGGGAGAACGAAGAGCTTCTTCCAACAGATTTGCGAAAAGCTTCCTAACTGCCGCACTAAACACATCAGGATCACCCAGGGCCTTCGCTGTACCCGGATCAACCTGTCCATCGGTACTTAAATCTCCGGCGAAGGCATAATTCTCGTAGCGTATGAAGCAATTGTCCAGCCAAAGTCTAGCGCCTATGGCATTCCGACAGGACTGGCGAATGGTGGTACTTGCTTCATGTGAACAGTTGAAGCACTCTTCCACGCTTAAGTATCCCATGCATTGAAGGAGTCCATATGCAAGGTCTGCACCTTCGCCTGAGGCTGAGATATTAAAACCATTTGACAATGATGTATTGTCTGCAAGATTATTAAGAACTATGTTCAAATTACTCCGGAAAGTGGCTGTTGTATTAGTATTACCGTTGCATGTGTTCAGCATTCCGTTGCATGTTGGTACGTGGTGGCCAATGAACAACATAGAGATGCCAACTGAGAGAAAAACATAGAGAGAGTGCGGAAAATTTGCAGTGCAGGCCATCTGCATGCTGTATCTACCTTTAGGATCCTCTTACAAACCATACTTAATAAAGTGCTTTTCTTCAACGCTATATATTTTTTAAAAAGTTGCCTCTACACGTTTCTCGACCACGCGGACTTCGACTGTGCATCCCGTCAATAGCAAATTGAAAAGAAATTTCATCTAGAAGTTTCTAGATCACGCGGACCTTAAGATTATGCATGCCTCAATAAAGAAATAAAAATAACTTTGTAGAAAATAAGTAAATGTATTCTTTTCCTCAAATTTATATGGCCATTGAAAACAAACAAACAATAATTTTGTGGAAAATAATTGAGGTATCTATTTAGTCAAAGTCAAATTCAAATTCATATGGTATTGAAATTTTCCACTTAACAAAACTTGATTTCTAATGGACTCATTCATAACCATTCAATTTCACTAGTGGATCAAAAGTCTATGACTAGTAAAAATAGATAAATAAATACAAGGTATTTTGATTGGAATTTGATAAAGATAAGTTTTGTAAGATTTTTTTAGTTGATTAATTAATTTGTCGACATTTTTTGTTATATTAAAAAATAATTTTTCAATAAATAAAAGAATTGTTTATTGTTTATGTTCACTTCATTGTGTGTAGAATTGGTCTTTCTAAGGATGTATTTGAATACAATACACAAAATTGATTTTTTATAGGAGATCTAAAGTACACTTATGCTTTGGTCAAAAAATTATTTGTTATATCACTAACTTGCATTTTAAGAGGTAGTTGTAATAGAAACTATCGAGGAGCTTGCTAGACAAGTGTTCCTCTCTTTGATCAAATGTTTAGATAGACTAATCTAATGGTTTTGAAAGAAGGATAATAAATAACACAAAAATATCCAATGATATGCTAATGTTAATGTAAATAGATGATGCAGTGATGATCTATAATGCTTTCTATGAATTTATCATAAATGTTCACATTTAATTTTTAAATATTCAATAATAATGAATTAGATTTTTTTTAAATATAACAATTTAAAAAATAATTCAGCATACTTTATGATAAATTTTAAAAAAGAAAAGACAAATGATTATTAAAAATACACTTTTAAAAAAATAAAAATTATTATTAATCATAAACAAATTATTATGAATAATCATAAAATATTAGTTATTTTCATTAGCAGATAAAAACTATAAAAACTATAAATATTAGAACGGATTTAGATATACAATGTATAATCTCTATAATCTCATTAATTGTGCAAGCTTCTATAAAATTCTGAAGCATAGTCCAAGATAATTCTAACAAGTTAGAATCAAATAAAGTTTGTATACTCTAATTCAAAGTCAATGCCAATGTATTTATATGTATATTTTACACTTTAAATGTTTTATACATTAAATTCAAATTAATATATATTTTTATGGTTTACTTCTATTTAGAAAAATCATATTTGTTAAGTCATATGACTACATAGATTCCTCTCTAGTCAATTCCATCTCATTCACTTTTTTTTTTAATTAAGGCCACCCATTTGACATGACATTATTTCTTATTTATAAGATTTCAATTTGTCCTATACTTTTGTTCGTCTTTCATATTAAATTTATTATATTAGTTTTGGATCTTACCTATCCTATTTTATATGGTAGTATTTCTTATTTCTTTATTTCTATTTGTCTTGTACTTTTTCAATATTACAAAGCTCATTCATATGTTATAGTAAATTTCTGGTAAATAATATATTTTTTTGTTTGAAAATGTTTATTTTTTATTATTGTAGTGATAAAAATAGCATATTTTATTTTATTTCATTTTTTATTTTGAAGAAATATTTAATTTATATATCAATAAATAGTGAAATCTTATGTAAAATTGGGCTCATTCTCTTAATATTTAATCCATCCATACATACATATACCCTATGTACATTTAATCTTTCTAGTCAGTTTATATGTTTCCCTCCATGATTGACTTATTCCACATTAAGATATTTCTATCATCATTACTTGTCTACTTTCTTTTCCAAATTAATGTTTTATGCATTAATTTGGAAAAATATGATCCTTATATTCTAGTAAATAAAATAAATAAATGCATTCATTTTAAAAATGAAATACAATCAAGAAAGTTATTTATCCAACTCATGAAATTAATTACTAAAAAACACATTTTTACTTGGATTAAAAATAAGTGTCAAATCTACATATTAGATCCCATGTCTATCATTTTTTATCCTTATATATACTTTTGGAGGCTTTCTCGAGGATATTTTTCCTCGATGTGATGCAATGAAATCACTTTAATGTATTTATAAATCTCACTAGTCCCTAAATATTTATGAGGAATATAGATAAAACTTTCCATCAATGAAGTAGAAGATCAAAACATCATTATGTCAAGCGAAAAGTATGAATTCATTATAGGAATAATCCTTGACCTTGAATCCATTCCAAATCCATGAAATTTTCCTCTTATAGAGAAAGGATATAAAACAAATATTGACGCATATCACCAACAAAAAAAACTATTATTTTTCTAAGTATACATTAGTCTGATACCAAATCTTCCACAAATGTGCCCACTCTTTTACTATAGAGCTAAATATCACCTTCTCACATATTGATTTTCCTAATTGAACTATTACATATTTTCAAACAAAACATAACTATAATTAATTCAATTAGGCTAATTTTTTCTTTGTTGGTTACATTTATTCAATTATCTAAAGTTAATCCCAAGGACACTTTATTTTACTATATAGTTGTAGTGAGCTCCTATAATATTATATGATTTAGTTTTATTCTAATTTTTTCTATCCAAATAAAGTGTTTTATATCTATGCTTTTATCATATTTACATCATTTTATGATATTTGAATATCTGTATTATCCCTTTTTCACACTTGTTTCATATTTTTATATATTTTCTTATTAGGGAGCTCATGGGTGTGACTAGGGCCATTTCCCTATCTAGTTTCACTATTGTCTCATTTTGGTATCTTGTCACATAAGATTACCTAGAAAATGTTTTGAGAATTTTAACTTTATACCTCATTGACATATACAACTAACAGATTCCCATTCATGTACATCATATTTTATTTGCATTCTTTAGTAATAATATAATTTATTCTTGTCATATTAATTTTTATTTGGCCTATAATTTTTGGGTGAATCTATATATAGCCAAGTATTATATGGTATTAGATTAAGTTTAGTGCATATAGCTAATATTTTGGGACATCTTGGAGTGAAAATATTATATTTTCATAGTGTAGAATAAATTTTCTCTTTCATCCTTGGATGATCTAGAGAATCAAAAAGATGTGAAAGGGATACTAGACTCTAAGGGTATTTTTAGTGTGGTTTTGTATCATAGAAACATTGGGGTGATTGATAGAGAAAATCAAACTTACCATTATATTAAGAATGTTTTTATAAAGTCAATTTTACATTTTCATGCATTAGAGTAGGATATTGGAGGCTAAATTGTTATTTTTTTAAAGTTAGAAACTAGTGACTACATTTAAAAGGTAGTCATATTTTAAGAGAATTTTAGGTAAAATCTAACTGCACCATCATATATAGAATTCCAAGGAACCTAAATATCAACTATCCATTGATAAACTATAGATCACCTTACTTGAAGCCCTATTAAATTCTCCTCCTACGCTATCATGCAAATACTAGAAAATATTCTTTATATAGGAGGAATATTTTGTATAATATTTTTCATAGGTTAAAATAATTATATGTTAGGTATAATATTTATGTTTATATTTTTCAATATTTATATGAAGTTTAAAAAAGTGACCTACATAGTCTTATGCAAACCTACATAGTCAAAATTATAGGATACCTTTTGGCCATAAGGTATTTGTCTACACAAAGGTGCCAAAGGAAAAAATCCTAGAGGTGAAAATCACTAGATGGAGAAGAATATAACAATAGATATTCTATTGGGAAAATTCCCAATTTCATTGTAAAGTAGTTTTACAATTTCCAAGAGTGATTTTGCAATTAAATTAGAGGTTTTATTAATATAACCAATATTTTTTGAGTTATAACTTATGGCCTTTAAGTTTGTTTGGTGAATGGTCCCTTCACATTGTCATTTGGTCATTGTCACAACTTGATATCGCACATCATAGAAAGCTAGTTGGAGTTCGTTATAAGTTCAATGATACACAATGAGTATCTATCACTTGATCTCGCCCATCATGAAAAGAAAGTTGACATGTGGCATCATATCACCTAATCACTTCACATCATTTTTGTGAAGTGAAGAATTTGAAGTTTTCAATGATGAGTGATGTTAGTGGAAAGTGACATCAGCATGTAGAGGTTGCATCACACTAATGCATTGTTAAGATTCAAAGCTTTTAGTGATGCATGATGAGTGTTGAATAGTAGTGGAGCATGATGTCAGGAAAAGACACATGGCATAAGCTTACCATCTCTTAGAGATGTTGTGGACATGTTGTCAAAGCCAATGAGATAGTGGTGAGTGAAAGAGATTAAAAGGTGTGTGATCTAACGGTGATCATTGTATGTTCTCCCATTGTGGTAATGAATGGATAAGCTTAAATTGTTACAACGATATGTAATGGAGATCGCTACATCATAGAAATGAATGTGATTGCTCTGAGTATTACAGTGATATGCGATGGAGTTCGGTACATCATAGAAATGGATGCAATGGTTCTAAGTGTTTCAATGACACGTGATGGTTATGAAGGATATGATCAATGATAGAGTTTTAACAATCATTTATGGGATGGTTGTGTTTTAAAGTTGTGACTATGAAGGAGAGCCAATGGATCAAAGAATAAAAGGAGTAGATGGATGACCAAAATTCAAAAGCAGAGATCTAAAACGATTATGACAAGTGTAGACAAGGGTTTCAATCTGGCAACTGACATATGAACAAAATCAAATCGCTCAATTTCCCCAGTGACCAATTTATTAAGGTGATCCAATCTACAGGTTGGTGGCACAAAGATTCATGTTGATCAAAATCAAATCCGATCGAATGAATAGTAGAACACATTGAATGCATAATAGGATTTAGGGTTTGATAGAGAGAATGGAGGAATGTTCTCTATATCAGAATTAAATGTTGTGTGGCTTGATGCATAGGTATGATGATATATGATAAACCTTATCAAATGTCTTTATGATGAGCTTGATGATGGTGTGTAGCTCAATGAACAAGTAGCTTTTTGGTAAAGTTTGCAACTAAGGGAAACCCTAATAGGATGTGAGGGATGATATGGATGAAGTAGAGGATCTTGAGGTAATGATTATAGGTTGGTAAAGAATAAATAAAATCAAGTATTGTCTATGTTGTGGATTTAGTAACCATGGGTGTATAGTTAAAATTCTGTGAGTCAACAAAGTGTTGAACAAAGAGATGTACAACTAAGAATTCATTAGAGAAGAGAGTGAAGTGTAGAGGAGTGTTGCTGAGAGTGCAACTTTAGCAGCATTAGTGTAAGTCGTAGGGTGTGCAACAATTCATTGAATGTAATGGTTCATTTTTAGTTTGAGTAGAACCTAATTATATGAACATATGAATTTTTAATTGTGTTAAGGTTGTAGCTCAAGCTAGGTGATTGTAGTCTCCTTGGATTTATACCTCCTAAAACAAGGTGTTGTAGCATCCTTGAAGTTGTAGCTTTTGAATCATGGAGTTGAAGCTTCCTTGGGTTGTAGGGCTAAAATTTGTAACAAATATTTCATTTGTGACGTTGGATTTGAGCAATAGCCTCAACAATCTTTTTTCACCATGTTTTTTCCCATCTTAGGTTTTCCATGTATATCTGATGTTATGAGTTGTTACTTTATGTGCATGCGATTGTTATATTGGTTTATATTTTAATTTGCACATCTGGATTATATGATTGAATCTGCAAATAGGTTTTCAACTATAAAATTTTTAATATTTACTGATTCTCCCCCCTCTTAGTAGATCATTGTGTTCTAATAATTGGTATCAAAGCCCTAGGTTCCCTAGGAGAAGCTTAATCAGCTTAGATAGATCTTGGATAGGTTGACACAATTGCATTTTAGGAATATTTAAACAAGCCACCTAGGTTTGATTGAACAAACTATGGTAAGTGGAGCTCATTAATGGAAGGATATTTAGTTTCTTTTAGAACTGAAGTTTGGGTGTCTATCAAGACCTAATATACTATTCCTGCTACTATTCCTATTGATCCTGCAAGAAAGAAGAATCATTAGGACAATAAGAAAACTTGGTTTATGATTATGAATAATTTTTCTAATTCTATGCATAATAAAGTTATGCATTGTAAAACTACCTATGATGTATGGGAAAAAATGAATAAGATCTATGAAGGTGACTCCAAAGTGAAGTTGGAAAAGTTACAAGTGATGAGAGAAAAATTTGAAGGTTTAAAGATGACTGAAGATGAGAAGATTGCAAAATACCTTCAAAGAGTTGATGATGTGGTAAATGGAATTAAAGGTTATGGTGTAGATTTGAAAGAAGAAGATGTTGTGCTGAAAGTTCTCAAGTCTATGACAACCAAATATGATTCTAATATTTATGCTATCGAAGAAGGAAGATAAATTGATAAAATCTCTTGATGAGGTGCATGGCATAACTACTGAATATGAGATGAGAATGCCTGATGTTAAATCATCCAGGAGAGAAACTAAATTTAAGGTTGTCAAGAAAGACAAAGTTGTTGTCATTGCATCTGACTATGAAGAAATTGATGAGGAAGAAGAAAACTTCATAAGAAAAGTAAGGAGAGGATCTGAAAAAATATAAAGGTAAGCTCCCTTTCAAGTGTTTTAATTATGGAATAATAGGTCATTTTTCTTCAAATTTTCCATATGATAAAGAGGATAGTTTCAAACAAGAAGAAAATGGTTTATCTAGAGAATAAAAATTTTGGAAAGAAGAAGAAGAGTTTGTACATCAATGAAGAAAGTGAAGTGTCTGATGCTCGTGATTGTTCATAAGAGGATCAAGACCATGCCTTTGTAATGAGAGAAGATAGAAGAGAATTTATATTCACGGCTAAAGAAACTAAGGATCAAAAGATGCACAAATTGAGGACTCATATGAAGGAGAAGAAAAGGCAAAAGAAGAGGCAGTTGTTAATTTTGAAGGAGAATTAATCAATTCTCTTGAAGATCTTGATGAGCTAAGAAATAAATATAATTATCTTAAGAGAGTAAAAAAGAAACTAAAAAAAATGCTCAAGAGACTGAATAATTAATTCAAGAAATTAAGTTATCCAATAAGGTGATAGTTGGTTTGAAAGTTCATGTAGAAGAGCTCAAAAGAGTTGAAGATTTTATAAAATCTGGACTAAAATCTAAGATAGATAGATGGTAAAAACTTGAGGCAAAAATAGTGTTGGGATGTCATGTTATTGATTATTGTCATTAATGTTTGTCATTTATGTCAACATATCTTGGTTGATTGATAAAGGTCTGGTTTTGTTGCTTTGGTGATCCGGATTGGCATACTTCATATGTTGGTGATCTGATGATCTATCTTTAGTCATTCTTGTCTTGGTCCCATACATCTTGAAACATAATGAGATACACTCTTTTGGGTCTGGACCAATTTGGAAAGTGGTTAGCGTGTCCTAGAAATTTTCTTGCATTGTAATATGTATATCCTACTCCTTGGTTCTGAATATCATGGTTAATATGTAGCATGTTGATTTGAGCGAGGAGGTCATGTTTGGTCCAGGTTTCATTCCATTCCACCATGGGAATTTTTTTGTGGTGACCTAATTCGAATTGTGTTTGAACTACTTAGGAGTTTATGGAAGCATGAAATGGAATTCTGCTTGGCCAACTTGGGAAGATTATGAAGGCATGGATTGGTATAAGTAAAATATGATTTTTTTCAATGAAATTAAGTATGGTGAATGCGAATATGAAAATACAGACATTGTGCAAAATTATACTAGAGATAACAAATGGTGAGTTTCTTTCGATGTCACTGTTGGTGACAATTATTTCTACAGTGGATTCCCTTTTTCATTACTGTTCTAGAAGTGAGCCTTCCTCTTTTGGTAGTGATCCTTTTTATCTTTCATTGTAATAGATGAGTAGTGAGCCCACCGACCCTAAGCCTTACCTACAGTGAGCCCTTGTAAAAATCACCTTAACCGGTATTTTATAATTGAGAATTAACATTCTTTGTTTTTTTTCCCATCATGGGTTTCCACATAATTTTTGGTGTTACTTGTGCATGGTGTTGTTAAGTACTTTCAGGTTCATATCTATTTAATTTCTATCTGATTTATTTGAGTTTGCTCTAGATTAATTAAGGATAAGAATTTTTTTTATAATAAATGATTCACCCACCCTCTCATTTATCCAGACTATTCTACAATTGGTATCTAAGCTTTGATTCCTCAAAGGAGAGCTTAATCGCTTGGGTTAGATTTGATAGTGCACAAACTATTAATTTTGGTGTTTGATGGATCTAACTAGAGTTTTTGGAAAGTGCAGATTGTTAGAAAACTTACAGCCATCTAATGACAATTTCCACATAACCCAATATAGAGATCTATGCAAATAAGTGATCAGAATCAACATGCAAAAGAATAGACAACATACCCATCAAAGATGACACAAGATATATCCTGGGAAAACCCTCAAGAGGGAAAAAAAACCCACTCCATGTATTATTCAGCAATGAAAACCCATTACAATACATCTGTAGAGACTCCATGAACACTTCTGAAGCACAAGCTATCCATGCATTCCATGTGACCAAGCATGAATCCACACATCCCATGCCATGCTTCAAACCCTCACACATGCACAAGCTTAACCTGCTAACCTGCAACAAAACTCTCCAACCCTAAACAACTACCCTTGTGGTTGCTTTTATAGAAATAAGCTCCCACAAAACCACCAAGTGGTAATATATAAACCATGTGCCCAAAACCATGAACTTACAAAATCATGTGACCCCACATTTAATATTGGGTACTTTATTATATTTTACTTTTCCCCAATATTAAATAATTACATTTTACAATTAAGTCTCAATGTCACATACAACATAAAGTGGCCCCAAAATTATAAGCATTATGCAAGGTGTACAACACCTAATTCTAACATAGATGAGAGGTTACCTGATTTATCTAAGGTACAAAACTTAGAAAGTTATTGAGACAAAATATGTTGAACTGAAAAATGGTTCTTCTAGTGTGAATGATATTTCAGCCTATAAAGAGAATGAGAAGGAAAGCTGTGCTATCTTTTTTCCTTTGAATAAGACTGACTTAACAAGAGTTAATTAATTGGAAATTGCTTATGATGTTTGGGAAAAGTTGAAAGAAATCTATGAAGGAATGATAGAGTCAAATTATCAAGGAAGTTGATAGCTAAGCGTATATATGGAACCTTGAGGATGGAAGAAGGTGAGGATATAGCAAGCTATTTTCAAAGAGTTGATAGTGTAGTAAATGAAGTCAAAAATCAAGGAGGCACTTTGATAGATGATGTTATGGAGAATATTTTGATTACCCTACTAGAGAGCTATAGCGATAAGATCTTAGCTATTGAGGAATTTTATGATCCAGAGAAATTCACTAGAGAGAAACTATTCGACACCTTGACTACATTTAAGATGAGAAAATTTGGAAAAGAAAAGGAGACATTTGAAACTACCTCCAAATCAACAAAAATAGAAAATGATCTAGATAGTGAAAGTTCAGATGAGTTAGAAGTAAAATTCACAAGAAAACTAAAGAAAGTTTTTTAAAAGTACAAAGGTATTCTACCTCTTAAATGCTTTAGATGTGAACATATTGGTCATTTAGAAATTAAGTGTCTAGAGAAAACAACAAGGAAATTTTTTAAAAAGGTCAATAAGAAGGCCTATTATGTTAATGAGAGTTCAAGTATTTCAGATGATGAATAAGATCATGAGGATTGTTTGTTTTTGGTAGAAAAAAATGAAGCTAGATTTGGTATCTCTAATATATGTATAGAATCTAGTGATAACTCTGAAGCTATGTTATTTGACAAATTTAATAGAGATGAATGGTTGATTGATAGTGGATGTTCGAATCATATGATCGGTGATAAAATTAAGTTTGTAAAGCTTGAGAAATATGTTGGAGGTTCTACTAGATTTGGAGATGATAAAATAACACATATTATTGGAATTGGTTCTATTACCTTTGATGGAAAAAATAACATTGATAATGTTTACTATGTGAAGGGTTTATATTATAATATTTTGAGTGTTGGACAGATCTAGAAGAATGTCTATAATCTTATATTTCAAGATGATAGTTGTGAGATCTGAAAGAGTTTCAGAACTATTATTGCAACAAGAAAAATAATAAGTGGGAATATGTATCACTTGGAAGGAGCTACACAGAGATGCCTATTTTCTTAGAGCAATTATAGTTGGCTCTAGCACTGGAGGATGCACCATATCAGCTTTGACAACTTGGTTAGGATAAGTCCAACAAGGGTAGTCTGAGATTTTCCAAGACTGAAAAACCCAGAAAGCATTGTCCACAAAGGATGTCAAGAAGGAAAACAAACCAAAGGAACATTTCGAGGAAAAGAAACATCATCTATTAGATTTTTGAATCTTGTATACTATGAACTATGTGGTCCAACCAGAACAAGAAGCTTACAAGGTGTGAAATATTTCATGCTATTTGTAGATGATTATTCTAGACTAACTTGGGTCAAATTTATAAGAGAAAAATCAAAGGCTGTAGAAAAATTGAAGAATTTCAAGGCAAGAGTTGAGAATGAAGTTGACAGGAGAATCAAGTTTTTAAGATCTGATAGAGGAGGGGAGTTTACTTATGATGAATTCAACAAGTTTTTGTGAGAAAGATAGTATTAAAAGATAGCTATCTTCCCCTAGAACACCACAATAGAATAGTGTTGTGGAAAGAGTGAACCAGATAGTTCAAGAAGTAGGTAGAACAATGATCATTGAATTAGGGCTACCACAGGTCTACTTGAAAGAAGCGATACATACAAGAGTATTCACTCTTAACAGATTATGTTCCAGAAGAAATATGGAAAGACATTATATGAGCTATGGCATGGAAGAGCTCCCATAGTAAAGTACTTCTAAATTTTTGGAAGCAAGTGCTACATCCAAAGGGATGAGGACAATCTTGGAAATTTTGATAGCAGAGCTAATGAAGGTATATTTTTGGGTTACTCTATAAGAAGTAAAGCGTATCATTGTTACACCAAGAGACTGAACAAGATAGTTGAAAGTGTGAATGTGAAAGTAGATGAATATTTTCAAAGAAATCTTGACATGAATATTGAATATGAATCAGATAACTGAGATGACAAAGAAGAAAAGGATAAGAAAGAAGAAGAAGAGACAAATGAGGCTTTGAAAAATTCAACCAAAAGTCTAAGATATGTATGGATAAATCATTTAGAAAATTAGATTATTGGAGATAAGAAAAAAATAATCATCACAAGAAGCAAAGCAACCCAAGAGCAAGTGTTACTATGTCTAGTCTTAGAAACTGAGTCAAAGACTATGGAAAAAGAATGTACTAATCAAAAATGGGTGAAGGTAATGAACGAATAGATTGATCAAATAGAGAAATATCAAACCTGAGAACTTTTGCCCAGACCAACAAACAAAAATGTTATTGGGTATATGCAGGATCATGATGGGCCAAAAAGAGACAATATGATGGGTATGTGGTTGATGACTTTTCTTTTACCCAAAATTAATGAAACGAAAAGGGTTTTTAAAGGAGATTCTCAGATTTTCACCAATATAAATTATGTTTTACTTTGAATTTATTAAATAATTATTATTCATTTTCTATTTGAATTATGAATAAAGTCCTAATTGATAGGTTGATTGAAAAACATCTATAAATTTCAAACGATATCACATTTTTTGAATCCAAAACATGCATCACATTATATTCTTCACATAATATAGGATTAAAAAAAAGAAAATTGAATTTCATGAATTTTTTATCAAGTTAAGGTGGTCAGACATATGGGTTTTTTATATTTTTTAAAATTTGTAATAAAAAATTCATAATTAATTATTTACCTAAAAAAAATTACAAAAAAATATGCATCACTTTGGGACATAAAGTCTTTTACTTATATCTAAAATATTATAAAAAAATATTATCATTTTATTGTGGTTAGGGTGGTCAGACAGACACCTACTTCTTATTTTTCCCTTGAAATTTAAGTACTACTGCATTGAAATTTCAAATTTTCACCAAATAGATTTTAAAAAATAAAAAATAAACCTAGTAGTTTAGAAACTAAATTCAATTTTCTACAGATTCTATTGTTACATATTTTTAAAATAATATAGATAACTTATTCAAATTTTTACTTCAAGTTGCCTAACTCTGATTTTTCTGAATTTTTTGCCACTTAAGGGCCTTATTTTTCCATGATGATCCTGCACATACCCTATTGGAATAAACTGGGTATTCTGGAAAAAAAATGGACAAAAATAGAAAGGTATGAATGAGAAACAAGGCAAGATTGGTTTTTAAAGGCTACACTCAGATCAAAGGTATTGAATTTGAAGAGACATATGCTCTTGTTGCTCGGATGGAAGTGATCTCAATATTCCTAGCTTTTGTAGCTTTTAAGGATTTCAAAGTCTATCAAATGGATGTAGAATCTACATTCTTGAATGAAGAACTGATGGAAGAAGTCTACATTAAGAAACCAGATGGATTTAAGTCTGAAAGTTACCAAGATGTTATTTGCAGGCTGAAGAAAGCTTTATCTAGATTTAAGTAGGCTCCTAGAGCCTGGTATGGCAAAGTAGACAAGTACTTGATTGGGTAAGTATTTCAAAAGGGATCCACTGACAGTAATTTATACTCCAAAATTCACTCAGATCAAATATTGGTTGTTGTGGTTTATGTTGATGAAATATTTTTTGGAGGAAATGATGATATGTGTAGAAAATTTATAGATGAAATGAAAAAAGAATTTGAGATCTCTATGCTAGGTGAGTTGAATTTATTTCTTGGATTGCAAGTAAACTAGAATAACAAAGGAATTTCATTTCCCAATCCAAGTATACCAAAGAATTATTGAAGACGTTTGGGTTGGAGAACTCCAAACTATTTTGTACACCTATTGTTACCAGATGTAAGTTGACAAAATAATATTATTCACCTAAAGATGATGCAAGTATGTACACGTCAATGATTGGATGTTTTTTATACTTAACTGATACTAGACTAGACATTGTGTATGTTGTTTGTTTAGTGGCTATATTTCAACAAGAACCAAAGGAATCAAATGTTGTTGCAATAAAAAGGATCTTTATATATTTGAAGGGTATATAAGATATTGGGATGTTACACCCAAAGGATTTAGACTTCACTTTGACAACCTATACTGATGTTGATTAGGTCAGGTGTGCTGATAATAGGTGGAGCACAAGTGGTGGAGCTTATTTGCTTGGATCCTAGTTGGTTGCTTGGTCAAGCAAGAAACAAAATCATGTATCTTTATCTACTGTTGAAGCTAAATACATTGCAACATCCTCATGTTTCACTTAGGTATAGTGGATGAAACAAACACTAAAGGGCATTGGAATATCATTTGATGAACTAATCCCAATAATGTGTGATAATACCAACACAATAAACATTTTCAAGAATTTAATATAAAACTCTAAAACAAAGCATATATCAATCATATATCACTTCTTGAGAGAGAAGGTATTGGAGAATGAGGTAAGACTTGAATATCTACCCACAAAAGAGAAGATTGCAGATATTTTCACAAAACCATTGAGAAAAGATACTTTTGAGTATCTCCAAAAAAAAGTTAAGGGTTCTACCCCCTCTAGGTCTACAATAATTTGCACCAGGGTGTGCATTAGTAAAAGGTATTATATTCTCACTCTTATCTAGATCAATGCTTGGTGGCTTCCTCATATGGGGAGATGAGTAAGTTTTTTAGGGGGAGTATTTACCCTTTGTCCTTCATATCAAAGGGGGAGAAGAAAAGAAGTTCCTTGATGATGTTGATGTTGTTGTTGAGTTGTTTGATTTTTCATTGATGAATGCTGCCATTAATGACAAAGGGGAGATTGTTGGAATGTGATTTTGTTGAATGTGTTCATTAATGGTTTTCATTGATGTTAGCATATCTTAGTTGATTTATTAAGGTTCAGTTTTGTTGCTTTGGTGATCTGAATTGGAATAGTTTGGATGTTATGCTGTGATGATCTATCTTTGGTCATTCTTGTCCTAGTTCCATACATCTTGCAACATAATGAGATAGACTCTTTTGGGTCTAGACCAATCTAGAAATTGGTTAGCATGTCCCAAAACATTGCTTGCATTGTAATGTGTATATCCTACTCCCTGGTTCTAGATATCATGGTTCATATGTAGTGTGTTGATTTGAGTGAGGAGGTTATGTGTGGTCCACGCTTCATTCCCTTCCATCATGAGAATGTTTTTGTGGTGAACTAATTCAAATTGTGTTTAAATGACTAAGGAGTTTATGGAAGCATAAAATGGAATTGTGCTTGGCCGACGTGGGAAGATTATGAAGGCATAGATTGGTATAAGTAAAAGTTGATTTTGTTCAATGAAAGTAAGTGTGGTGAATGTGAATCTGAAAATCTATACATTTTGTGAAATTATACTAGAGATAGTAGACAATGAGTTATTTATACGGTGGATTCCCTTTTCATCATTCTTTTGGTAGTGAGCCATTTTTTGAAGGCAATGAGCCTTCCTCTTTTGGCAGTGAGCCTTGTTATCTTTAGCTATAATAGTCAGGCAGTGATCCCACCAAAAGTGAGCCTTACCTACAATGAGCACTTTGAAAATGAGCCCTTGTAAAAATCACCTTGACTAGTGTGAACCAAAGAAAAATCAGGTGGATCTTCTCTCTAGGTCTTCTAGGGTAACTTTAGACCTAAAAGGAAAGAGGTCCACCTTTTTCTAAGGCATGGTTCACTTAAGAACAAACCCTTGAGATTTCAATGCAAATGATATTGAAATTTTACAAAGGGAATGTTCGAAGGGGATTGAATAATAAGAAATGAGGGGTTCACCACCAAGTGTAAACTTGGAAAAAGAAAATGTTTGAAAATATAGTGTACTATGGAAAACGACTGATGTAGAGCAAAGGATTCACAACTCAAAATTCCATTCACTTGACAACTTCCATAAAATTATTCATCTCAAACAATGATTAATTGCATTCTAGATCACATTGGAAACATAACCATGGCAACCCACAATTCAATGCACCGAACTATCATTTATAACTTCCACAAAACAAATTATAAAGCCAAGTTCTTCAGTGAGATTTAAGATAACATAATTACAAACTTCCCTTCCATTTTTTATGAATATCCAATGGTGGAAAATAAATTTATTGCATTTTTCCCAAAAATGCAAACCCTAGGTAGTGTTCAAACCCGCCCTCACAAAAATGGTCATAAATTATTCAAAACTTAATGAATTTTGATGAGACTTGAAGAAAATGAAAGTATATTCACATAGAAACAAAATCAAATTGGTTTCAAATCCAAAATATAGACTTTACAATCCGTACCATCAGAAAATGCACACCAAACTTGAGGTTTTCATTCATCAAACTTCAAAAATAATGTCTCCAACCCCCCCAATTCAAGTTTTGGAGGGTGTAATTATACATTTCCAACCAAAACCAACTATTTTAAACCACATTTTAATTAGTTTGTTGACAAAACACCTTAATGACACTTTTGACAGGTTGCTTGACAACTTTCTTGAGCAACTTTTACAATTTTTAGAATATGGAAACACTTTAAACATTATTTAACAAATGACTTCAAATATGACTTCCTAAGACTCAAACACCTATAAAATGGTTTGATAAAACTTATTATAAGACCTAATATACAAAATAGAGAAACTATTTACAAATGGCCTCATGGAGGCTTGAAAGCAACTTGGTGCTCCTACACCAATGACCTAGAAATGCAAGTAGAATGCAACAAAAAATTGTAAACTTGGAAATGTGCACCAAGAAAATGGAAGGAGGTAGAATAGATATATGGAATCTTGAAAAATCCATTATTGAATCTAACTGGGACTCATACACCAAGTTGGGTGACTCAGTCTAGTTGTGGGTAAACTATGTTGGAACATGTTTCAGACAAATGGGTACTTAGATTTACAAAAATCCCTGACAGAAAGGTATAGTGGGACTCATTCACCAAGAGTGGAGAATAAATCCCCTTCTATATTTATAGAAATTCTAAGTTGGATCCTATAGCTCTCAGTCTACTTTCCCATTCCTGATTTAAATCTGAGTTTGAAATTGCAAAATTCAGCCTGTAGGTCTTCTCCAAGCTCCTCCAAGGCTTGTTCACAAATTTGACAAATTTGAATTGTTTTGACAACTTGATGAAAAAATTTCCAATATTTCTCATTGATAGATATAAAACCTAGACCTGCAAATCACACACAAGAAGAGGGAAAAATGGTTGTGGGGTTAGAGAATAGGGGTTTTCCTTGGTAAAACCCCTTGTTGGTAATTAAACCTTGAAATGAAAGAAAATGTAAAGGGAGAATGATGAATGAACAAAAGGTAATATTATAACTCACCAAACCCTAGCAATAAAGTGTTACAATTATACTTGAAATGGCTACAATGGATGTGGTTCTTGATTCTTGCTTGATGTTGATAGATCTTGAATGCAATGCTTGCTTGGATCATGAACTCTACATCACAATTGTGAGCTCAGTGACAAACAAGATGAATGTGATCTTTGACATGATGATTGATGCTTGAAGAATGCTCTTGAATAATTGATAATCTACCCTTGAATGCTCTTTCTCAAATGCTCTTGTGAACTCAATTTTCTATAAAGATCACTTAATTTCTTGCTAGGAGAAAAATGAGAGAAAGAACCTTGTATTTATACTCAATTATGCAAGAATTCTTGAAATTACAACACTACAAGATGACATTAGATCTTGGAGAATAAAATCATGCCAAAGATTTAAATTAAATTTGATTTTGATTTAGAGGGGACTCATTCACCATCTTGGGTGAATGGGTCCCATGTAAGGGGACTCATTCGCCCAGAATGGCGAATGAGTCCCACCTTAGGAACTTGAGGTGGGTTTTTGGGATTTTGATGTTTTAAATGCCTTTTATTGGGATTATCCTCAAAATACACATAAATAAGGCTTGTGGATGCAAAAAGGGGCCAATTAAAGCATAAAAAATCCCAATTATTAATGACAAGCCTAGAGGAATGTGAAAGTGTGTTACAACACTTTATAACCCACCAAATAAGGCAAGGATAATATAAATTATGATTGAAAGTATGTTTATTATGCTTAGAAATCCTAGAGAAATGTGAAAGTGTGTTACAATACTTTACAAAGGCTTTACAAGGCACCATTAAAATGCATTAGTTCACAAGGTCCCAAGACCAAATGTGAATGTGTTATCCAATTACAACACCAAATCAAGGCCACCTTAAGCCAAAATCTGCAAGGACGACCCAAAGAAGTGTGAAAAAGCCTAAGGACCCTTTTTTCGATGTTATACAGTGTTTTGTAATTGAGAATTAGCATTCTCTATGGTTTTTCCCATATTGGGTTTCCATGTAAATTTTGGTTTTCCTTATCCATGGTGTTGTTAAGTGATTTCATGCTCATATCTGTTTAATTGATATCCGATTGATTTGAGTTTGCTCCAGATTAACTAAGCATAAGAAAATTGTTTTATAATAACTTATTCACCCCCCTCTCAGTTATCTAGATTGTTCTACAAATAGTTGCCTTAAAAAAAAAGTGGAGAAAGGTAATGAGAAAATCAATAAAGGTGTGAAGTTAAAAGGTGGTACTAATATTTTAGATGAATTGCTAAGTAGAAAAACGCTAGATAATAAAGAAAAATCAAGCTTGGAGCTTGAAAAAGGAAAAAGTTAATTTATTGATGCCTCTGGAAAGATCTTTGAAAGATTTAGAGTAGAAGAAAAATCAGTCCCCAATGGTAGAAAAATATGACAAAGAAGAAGCATCTGAAGATGAAAAGAAGTCAACTGTAGTTGAGAAATATGTTAGAGAGAAGAAAGAAATTGAAGACAAGAAATTTATTAGGCTGACTCTTGATAAGCAAAAGGAGAAGTAGGATACCAAGAAAATAGACAATGATGGCTTCACAAGAGTACACTATCTAAGGAAACCTAGACAAATAAGATGTCCTCATCCAGCGGAAGGAAAATCCATGACTAGGTACTCATCATACTTCAATGGGTATTTCTATACTTGTAACTATTTTGGTCATAGGGCTAGAGAGTGTAAAGTCATTCCAAGGAGAAATAAAAAAAATTATAAGCAGAAATCCATTTGCTCCTTTGGTTGATATGAATGTAGTTTGTTTCGATTTCCATAATTTTGGTCATATACCTAGAAATTGTAGAGAAATTTTTTTAAGACCAAATGCTCAATCTAAGAAGAAGAAAAAAACTCTCCCAAAGTTGAAAAGAAAAATGAGGTCATTGTGAAAAAGGAAGAAAATGTTGAAAATAAACTTAAGAAGGCATGGAAGGAGAAAAAGCATAATTCAACTCAATCTATGATTTATCAAACAAAATTGCATGCAAGGGAACAAGATCTATGGATAATTGATAGTGGCTACTCCAACCACATGACTGGATATAAGAATAAATTCATTAGACTTGAAATGGGAAAAGGAGGTTCAGTAAGCCTAGGTAATAATATTGTTGTCAAGATTCATGGTAAAGGAATTATGAGCATAGATGGGAAGAAACAAACTAAAGATGTACTCTATGTGGAAGGTCTAAAACATAATCTTCATAGTGTCAGCCAAATGTGTGATAATGGATACAAATTTATATTTGATTATGAAGGCTACAAGATAAGAATGAATGGTAAAACAATTGCTCAAGGGTTAAGGACTAATAGTAATCTCTATAATCAATGTGAAGTGGAAGGCCAACCATGTCTAATTAGCCAAGAAAATGAGATTTGGTTGTGGCATAAAAGACTAGGACATGTCAACTTTGATAGCTTGGTAAAAGTAAGCTCAAAAGGTCTAGTTAGAAATATGCCTAAGATTGTAAAGCCTGAAAATATAATCTGCCAAGGATGCTAGCAAGGAAAGAAAACAAAGTTTAAGTTTCCTACAAAGGATTATTCAACTTTGAAACCTTGGAGATAATTCATACTGATCTATGTGGTCTAATGAGGACAAGGGCACTTCAAGGAGAAGGATATTTCATGTTGTTGATTGGGTAGGAAGTGTGGATGATATGAAAAAAACTAGTGGAGGAGCATCCTTCTTAGGAAAGAAATTAGCTTCATGGCTGAGCAAGAAGCAATAATCAATCAATCTATCCACTGCTGAAGAAAAGTATGTGGCAATAGTAGCATGCTATACTCAATTCATATGAATGAAGTAGACATTAAAAGACATCAAGGTAGAGTACATGGAGCCTATCTATATTCTTTGTGACAATTTGAAAGTAACATCAATATATCAAAGAACCCAGTGATGCAATCTAGAAATAAGTATATATCAATCAAGTATCACTTCATCAGAGAAAATGTTGCAGATGGAGAAGCTAGTATGGAGTTACGTTCCTCCATAGAAACAAGTAGCTGATATATTTACTAAGCCTCTTCCCATGAAGTAGTTTGAATATCTGAGAATCAATTGGGAGTTGTTTCTCCCACATCATATCACTCAATGTCAGTGATAGGGTGTACATCCAAGGGGAGTTTCACTGACTATTTCTTATCCCTGGACAAGGATAGCATGATCAAGTTAGGTACCAATGTTTAAAATTTTTTCTAATGAATTGATGGTTGCTTCCCACTTTCTCTTTGAATTGCTTGTCAAAGGGGGAGTATTGTGTTAGGCGGAGTCTTCCCTTTTCTGTTGATGCAAAAGGGGGAGAAGATCATGAAAAAATACTCATTTGAGTAGGATGAGCATGGTGGAGATGCATATCAAAGGGGGATAACTTCTTAGTATGTCCAATTAGTACATAACTCAAACAATGACTTGATTGATTTCACTTGATATCAGAGCATTTTAGCCACTTGTTATGAGCATTTAGTTTTTATCATCAATGACAAAGGGGGATATTACTGGCATATTATTTTCATTGATGTCAAAAGGGGATCAAGAGTGAGATGGAACTGATCCTAGCAAATGGATTTATGTCATTGATCTGAAAAAGGAACATCACATGTTGAGGATCTGGTTCAGGGAAGATGTACATATTACAAAATATTGCTCAATGCGGTGCATTGTTGTCATGAAATTGCAGATTATTCTTCCAAGAATTTGAAGAGAAATCAAAGACCAAATCCTATATGGGTTTTATGAGATCTTCTTAGAACTATGTTATGTAGGTCTAGAGGATGTATAACACTCTTAGAAATAAATTTTGTTTCCTCTCAGTCAGAATTAGGGTTTACTGGTTAAACCCTAGGGTTGTAGTCATGGGTGCATAACATTTTTCTATTTTATTGTTGACTATTGTTTGTTGGTTGTAGGTCATCTAAGTTATAACTTATGAGGTCTTTAAGTTTGTTTGGTGACCAACCCCTTCACCTTGTCATTTGGTTACTATCACCGCTTGATATTGCACATCACAAAAAGCTAGTTGGAGTGCATGGTAAGTTCAGAGATATGTAATGAATGACTATTTCTTGATCTCACCCATTGCGGAAAGCAATTTGAAGTTTTATTTAAGTTTAGTGATACATGATGAAGAAATTCAACGGTTAGTGGGGAATGGTGGTGATCGAAAAATGAAGATCCAACAGTTATCACTAGATATCATGCATCGTCGAAATCATTTAAGAACTGATCTATATTTCAATGATACAGGATAGAGAATAGTACCTTGGTGGGACCAGTGACACATGGCATCATATCACCTGATCACTTCACATTTCTATTATGAAGTGAATCATTTGGAGTTTTCAACGATGAGTGATATTAGTGGAAAGTGGTCCATCAACATGTACAGGTTGCATTGCGCTAATGCATTGTTAAGTGCCAAATATTTTAGCGATAAATGATGAGTTTTGAGTGGTAGTGGGGCATGATATCAGAAATAGACACATGGAATAAGCTCTCCATCTCTTGGAGATGTTGTAGACCTATTTTTAGAGCTAACAGGATAGCGGTGAATAACAAAGAACAAAAGGTGTGTGATCTAATGGTGATCTCTATATCTTCTCCAATCATAGTAGTGAATGCAGAAGCTCAAAGTGTTATAGTGATATACGATGGAGATCGGTACATCATAGAAATGGATGCAATTACTCTAAGTGTTACAATGATATATGATGGAGTCTACTACATGATGGAAATGGATGTGATGGTTCTAAGTGTTTCAGTGATACATGATGGTTATGAAGGATATGATCAACAATGGAGTTTTAAATAACCATTTATTAGATGGTTGTGTTTTAAAGTTGTGACTGTGCATAAGAGCCAATGGATTAGGATGCAAAAGGAGTAGATGGATAGCTAGAATTCAAAAGTAGAGGTCTGAAATGGCTATGACAAGTGTGAACAAGGGTTTCAATCTAGCAACTGAAATATGAACAAAATCAAATCACTCAACTGCCCCAGTGAACAATTTATTAAGGCGATATGATCTACAGGTTGGCAGCACAAAGAGTCATGTCAGTCAAAATCAAATCTGATCGAATTAATAATAGAATGAATTGAATGCATAATCAGATTTTAGGGTTTGACAAACAGAATGAAGGAATGTTATCTATATAAGAATTAAATGTTGTGTGGCTCAATGCATAGGTAAGGTGATATCTGATAAACCTTATCAGATGTATTTATGATGAGCTTAATGACGATGTGTAGCTAAATGAATAGGTAGTTTTCTGGTGAAGTTTGTAAGAGAGGGAAACCCTAATAGGATGCGAGGATTGATCTAGATGAAGTAGTAGATCCTAAGGTAATGATTCTGGGTAGGTAAAGAAGAAATACAATCAAGTATTGTCTATGTTGTCGAGTCAGTAAGCATGGGTGTATAGTTAGAAGTATGCGAGTGCACAAAGTGTTGAAGAAAGAGATGTATAGTTGAGAATGCATTAGAGAAGAGAGTGCAGAGCAGAAGAGAGTGTAAAGTAGGGGAGTGTTGTTGAGAGTGCAACTTTAGCAACAATAGCGTAAGTTGTAGGATGTGCAACAATTCATTGAATGTAATGGTGCATTTTTAGTTTGAGTAGAATCTAATTGTATGCACATATGAATTTTTAATTGTGTTGAGGTTGTAGCCTCATTCAACTAAATTGTTGCTCAAACTAGATGATTTTAGTCTCCTTTTAGTTCTGACTACTAAAAAAAGGTGTTGTAGCATCCTTGAAGTTGTAGATTCTAAATTAGGGATTTGAAGCTTCCTTGGGTTGTATCCCTTAACTATGTAACAAATATTTCATTTTTGACACTGGATTTGAGCAATAGCCTCAAGAAAATTTTATCACCATGGTTTTTCCCATCTTGGGTTTTCCACATATATCTTGTGTTATGAGTTGTTTCTTTATGTGCATGTGATTTTTATATTGGTTTATATTTTAATTTGCACATCTAGATTATAAGATTGAATCTGCAAATATGTTTTCAAGTATAAAAGTTTTTATATCTACTAATCCACCCCCTTCTTAGTAGGTCATTATGTTCTAACAGAGTATTCTCTTCCTAAATATGTAAATTACCCTCTAGAGGTGGACTCCTCAAATATAGAACATTCATATTCTACAGTTGTTCATTTTGATTCTTATTATGTTTATATTACATCATACAAATTTTCTTCTCTAATTCATCACATAAATGATTTATCATATGGCATACATTATTTTCCTATGGAATTTCAGCTATATGATCTTCAATAAAGTATTAAAGAAATTCATGTCTTCATTGATCATAACTTGTGATAAGCTACATTTCTTTTTTTGGATGTTATACGGGAATAGTTAGAACCTCATGTTCTTTTTCTAGAAATATATTTTTACGTAGTGATAGATTCTATAAATATTCATGAGTTCATATGTTCAAATTAGTCAACGTCCATGCTAACATATTTTTGTTAGATTCAATGGACAATTGAGAGGGGGGAGAATCAGTTGTATCCTTTTAAAAATAAAAAACCCTCATTAACATTGAGATCTAGAATAGTTCCTAAACCATTATTCACCATTAAACCACTAGTATACATTAATATAATGTAAAAATGTAAAAAAGTAATATAAGCACATCAAACACATAAGAACACTAGATTTACATTGAAAATTTAAGAAGGGAAAACCACAGGTAGGATTAGCTCACTAATATATGAATTCAAACACTGAATACAATAAGGCCCACTATCCAGCAAGATAAGAAAGGATCACTTCTAGTGGCTCACTACCAATGGCTCACCACTAAAGGAATCATTATCCAGAAGATTGAGAATATAAAATGGGTGGCTCATTACCAATTTGAATTGATAATAATAAATCTTCCCATATGTTGAAGATACAATTCCACTAAAGCACAAACCACTCAACAAACAAACTAAAGTGTAGACAACTTCTACTCACACATTAGGAAGTCATGAGAATTAAGGCTCACAATAAAATCTACATACATTATCACTTTTACATATTTCACACCACACACACTTTCCACATAAACAAAAAAAAATTTCACCTTGCTTGTATACCCTTCGTGATGTAAGAAAATATACATTAGGTTGGTCTTAATGAAACATATACACCTCTACTATGTAACACCAAATAGGTCAAAACCAAACACTTCCCTAATATAAAGAAGTGAATCCAAACAATGTCACTACTTAATTCAGACTAAAATATACACACACTTCTCAAAACTTCCTTAATCAACAATTATCCTTCACAAATACCACTGCCATGCAAATTTGGCCAAACCTACACTAACACTAACAAGTGACACCAAAAATGCCTCTCTAGGTCTAGAAGCATTTCATGAACCACACAACAAAAATAAATGCTATTAGTATAATATCTTATAATATTATTACATCATTAAAATATTCAATACAACTACTGAAACAACTCGAAACTCATGAATACCTTCATTCTATGAAACTAGACATACTAGCACAAACATCTAATACACCAAATGACTCTTCGAAACTATTGGATCTGAAAAATGCAGGTTAAAAACCCTAAGACGATGCCAGGCTCTATGATCAGACTTGCAAGGTTCTTGAACCAATGAATGGAGATAACCTATTCAGTTGATGGCTCCCTACACTTTAGGCTTTTCTAGACCTAGGTGGCCAGACCTTTATAATGTAGCAGACTAGAAGAATGTATGATTTGGTTGAATTGATGGATCTATCCACAATGGAAAAGAGTGTGGGACAGATGAAAGCTTGTTAATTACTCCTACTCCTAGTACTGAATTTGAAATGTGAACATTTGAATAAGATATTATGGAACTCTCAAATGAAATGGGTAAAACCAGTGCCTACTTTTGTTGGGCTAATGGAGTCAAGAGGTGAAATATATGTGGCTTACTTACTTGATACAATTCTAATTGTTTGGTAGTTATGTTCATTTATACCTTGTATAAACATGCAAGGATGTGACTAGCAGACTCCTCTTATTGATCAAATTGACCTTATCAAGTTACTATGATTAATTAAAAGGATTTTAATCCTTCCTTGAAGGAACCAAGTAAAAGAGCCACACAATGACAAAAAAGTGTATTGAAACATGAAGTAGATTCTTAATTTGAATAACAAGACAACATTAATGTGGAGACAACTTGACAATCTTATCAATTACCCAAATCTTCTTACTGATGCAAATGTTACTTCCAAGCTACTATAATCATTCAAAAGTATTTTAATTCTTCAATGGAAACCAATCAAATTGATCACACAAAAACAACAAGTGTGTCTTGAGGAAATTGAAATATCAAGTTGGATACACAGATTCAAGTAACAGAGAAATGGAAATATGGAGACAGCCAAATAATTGTTCAGTTTAACAAATAATAAAAACCAAATGTTTGCCAGGAAATTAAAACTTTTCTCCATTATGTGTATTTTTAAATAGTATGCATTATAACAAAGTTTATGAATATATGAGCAATATTTTGAAATCTATCTTCTTACTATGCTTATTCTAAAGTAGATATGTAGTTATGATATTTTCAATCATCATGAGTTAAACATAAATATCAATATCTTGAAGGGGACACACTTCTTCATAAAATTCTTTTTAAATTAACAATAATTAAACATAAAATATTAGGCTCTATTGAGCTACAAATGAACTTTTATCATATGGTACAAGTAATCTTGCCTCCCATGAGTATCAGCATCTTCAACAAAATTCCTTACATCCATCTCCATGATCACCATCTTCTCCAGGTATTCACATATTTCACCTAGAGTTGAGTCCTCACTCTTGGCTACATCCAAGGCTCCCTACAATACAGACCTACACTCCCCTATCCATCCATCCCTATCCTTTAGCTCACCACCCTCTTTGAACAACATAAACACTACCTCCTTTGCAACATTAATGAGTTCCTTTGTATCTGCTTGAAGCTCATCATAATACTCCTTGTCTTTCCTAGGGATACCTTCAACATTTGTGGTTTCTCCACTTTCTGAAGGAACTTTTTTTTATTTCATTGACCTTCTCCTGAATATGGTCACTCGCCCTTTTATGCTCTTGAACTATAGCATAAATTTTGGAATGAGTTCCTCACAACTTGTTCATCCAGATCATTAGGTTAGTGTGCCTTTTTGTAATTCTATAGAGAGTGCATCATATTTTTCTTTTTCCAATTGTGCTTCCACTTGCTTTCCTTTTGACTAAGAGCTCTCCCTCTGTGTTAAAACTTATTGTCCTTCAGAAATTCATTTTCTCTTAGTATTATTTCATTGCTAGTTTTGTACATATCCCTCTCTTTTATCAGCATTTGAATTTGTGCTTTATTCAATTTGGCCACATTGATGCCAGTGTCAACCGTAGCTACAGGATCATCTTCACCCACTTTCAGTGTCATAACATGTCTAAATGGTTTTTCAGTGTCAATAATTACTGACATTTTGTGTGGAGGATGCAAAGCTCAAATCATGAGATAATTCTCATTAGGATTATTTTTTCGATCCTATGTACACTTTTGTGACTCCTTCAGGGATGAGTTTGTGAGTAGCACTATTATTATGCAAAAAATTGTCAAAAACAAGAGTTGAGTTCAAATCCAAACTAGGAAAGATCATCACACTAGATTCTTCCACCACTTTCCTTCCTCTTTATGGGGTCATATTTTTTATCTCATTGTCCACATGTAGCCTCAAATTTTTCAACAATTGGGTCTCATTTCTTGGTGTGACACTTGTGAAAGAATCTCTTATTGCTTTCCACTTTTGTTTGTACAAGAATGCTCTAAACTCGAGTGATTTTATAAACTCATTATTAGAAACAAAGGATCTATAGGCAAATTGCCTTATATCAACATCATAGCTTTCATCGATTTCTTTTTCTCTACTAGAAGGTTGGTACTTTTCAATTCTTTTTTTAGAGATCTTGTCATTTTGACCTTTACGTTCCCATTCACCAGTGGCTTCTTCACTTTGAAAAGATAGCATTAATGCCATGTCTATTTCCTTAAGTTGTTGCTCAATCTTCCTATTGTACTCATCAATGGCTAATATAGCATCCCTTTCCTCCATATTTCTAATTATATCATATTTTGGGTAAGCTATATGTTCATATCTGCCCAAATTCACTTTCTTTCTAGCAAAATCGATGTATCCTTCAGGATCAAATCCCTTTCTAGGTGTAGCTCTTTTCAAATTGACCTGTGATAGTTTATCTAGGATTGATCATATCCTTCCTTTGGTAGCCCAAAAAATTCCTGAAGCAAAATGTACTTGGTGCATGAATGATTTTTTTTCATAAGCACTTAAATTCATGACACTAGAGTATTCCATCTGCCTAACAATTTCCAAGTACGCAACTTTGTTTGGCACTATCTTCGGTAAAAGAAAAGGTGTATCCTCAAAACCATATACCTTGATCATGGTAGCATCTACATAACAATACTAGTCACCCCAATTGTGTCCCATAGTTGTGGGTCCATCAAAATATTTGGGCCTCAAAAATATTTTGATCTGATCAGTTAAGGAATACTCACAGGGGTAATTCAAAAATCTATACAAGGTTTTAACAAAATGCTCCTCAAAAAGAGCATAGTTATAATTCAAGAACCTATTGTCCCAAATAGCAGTCCACAATTGTATTGGAAATGGCTAGCCCTCCTTATCACATTGTGGAAGTTTTAGTTCTTCTAGCCACATCCCTATATCTTGACCATAATATAATATCAAGTGCATAAGAGAAGAATAGTTTTTGAAGTGTAATGTAGGAGATCCATTTTTTATTGCCATCAACCCTGAGTCAATCTCCTTGGAATTTTAAGAAGAATAATCAAATGGTCTGGAATTATGACATTGAACATTTTCCACAGTCATCATTGGTCATGTCGACATGAATTCAGAAGCCCCCATCCCTAATATCTTACACACTGATAGATATGCGTGCTTTAAGTAAGGTTCGAGTAAATCAACATGTAAAGGAGGCCTATCATTATCTTCAAGTGGGACAAGGTTCCCATTTTTTTTGGGTCTAATCAATTGCAATATCCACCCTTTGTAGGTTGTGTCCATTCTCCAATATTCTCTTTCCAAATCCTCATACATAATTGGCTCATCACATTGCCACTTAGGTTAAAAATCTCTACAATTGTAGTCTTGGGCACATATATAAATGGCTTTCCTTTTAAATCATAGATAGACTTTAAGCCAGGGTTGTAATGCTTAGCCAATAGTTTCATTAATTCCCCATTCATAAATACATTTCAAACAACTAATTTTTCCAAATAAAAGTTCCATGAATTACACACTAGTTTAAACCTATTTGTTCAATGATAATGGAACATAAACAAATTGTAGCCCCTACCAGAAGTCCAAGTGTCTCCTATATATTTACATTTTTCCTCAAATCTACCCTTAGTTGTGCGGACCTCCTAGCCCTCGGCCCTAACCCGGGCAATTGATCAATGAGGTCTTGGTTGAACTTCCTTTCTATTGATTTTGGCTCCTCCCTTGCTTCAGTTCATTTTTTCTTTCTTTTTCTCTGGCTACCCTCAACCAGTTATTTTCTACCTTAGGCTTTTCAAGAACTAGGACCTTCCATTTTTAATTCTTCGAATTAAAATTTATTTAATTATAGAGGAGAGTTTGGGCTTACTTGTGAATTTTCAATCAAACTGTTCTCCTTGAATTCTGCTCAACCTTACGTGTTTGCTTGATGCAACTCCTGATAATTCCTTTTGTTTTATTTTTTGTTGATCATGAATGTTCAGATGGAGTTTATTCATGTGGCCATTAATGTCTGCCACTAGAATTGAATGCAACGGTCTTCTCAGAATTTGAATTGTCAGAGTGACACAAAAGATTGCATCAATGAGACCCTCTTCACCTCAAGACGAGATGTGTTTCTCATGTGGTGCCACCTTTATTTATACACTTTTGATCAATCACCAAGACATAACTAAATATCTCTTCGATTGGAAATATCCCTTTAGTTCTTTTGCTAAATCAGTAGGACCGATCAATACTTTTTCTGATGTTGTGCAATGGCCCTTTCTATTTTTCTTCAGCTAATATTACTTTGAGGATAAAATTGGAATGTTTCACTGACGTTAAAATGGTTTGGTTTACTTAGAAGTTTCTTCCGCCATCACCCAATGTATGGATGTTCAATTGTGACATTTGTCGATCTATCTCTGGGCTTTTTTGTATCATTTGTTGTCTCCTAAATTGTTGTTTTTTTCCATTCTAGATGTGCTTCCATTTTTAGATAAGAAATACTATTAAAGTCCATAACAACATGGTCAACACACTCTCCCTAATTTTCCTCTCCTTTTTGTAGTGAAAATATCCTATCATATTCCTCTTTCCTTCATTTTCTCTCCTCCTCAGCCCAAGCATTGAACTCCTCTTCCTATTGAGGATCCTATTGGAAATTTATGACAATATCAGTTAGATTGCTTCTCCTAGGATGTGTTACTAGGTTCCCACTATCGGTATGAAAAGGAGAGTTAAAATTTGTGAAGGGTTGCTCTTATGTGTTCACATTATCTTTTGGGTGCTTAGATGTTGTTTCACTTCTTTTTTTGTTTCCTTTTCCAATGGGCGACCCATGCTTGTATGTCCACCTAACATTGTTCTTCTTAGGACTCTCCTAATGTAAAGATCCCCTTTCATTCATTTTGGATGATATGAAATATTTTTGATGTTTGTTGTCTATTCTTTCAGACCTTATACTTATTTTATTAGTCATACAAGTCCTTCAAAGATGCCACCTACCTTTTGTAAGTAGGAAAATTAATCTATTCTTTCCCAGTAGAGTCTTCAATTTATCATGATATTTTGAAATGACTGTATAGTGGAAGGCTAGGGTTCAAAATTGGCTTGCTCCTCAATAGAGTCACCAATCTGTTGGATCTCAAAATTGTAGGTTACAAATCCTAAGAGGATGCAAGGCTATATGATCAGACCTGCAATTTTCTTGAACCAATGAATGGAGATAACCTATTCGGTTGATGACTCCCTGCACTTCAGGCTTTGCCAGACCTAGGCAAGTAGACCTTTATAATGGCGTAGACTAGATGAATGTATGATTTGGTTGAATTTACGGATCTATCCACAGTGGAAAAGAGAGTGGGATAGATGAAAGATTTTTAATTACTCCTACTCCTAGTAGTAAATTTAAAATGTGAATGTTTGAATAAGATATTATGGAATTCTCAAATGAAATGGGTAAGACTAATGCCTACTTTTGTTTGGCTAATGGAGTCAAGAGGTGAAAGATATGTGGCTTACTTACTAGCTACAATTATAATTGTTTGGCACTTATGTTTGTTTATACCTTGTATAAACATGCAAGGATGTGATTGACAGACTCTTCTTATTGATCTAATTGACCTTATCAAGTTACTATGATTAATTAAAAGGATTTAATCCTTCCTTGAAGGAACCAAGTAAAAGAACCACACAATGACAACAAATGTGTACTGAAAAATGAAGTAGATTCTTAATTTGAATAACAAGACGAGATCAATGTGGAGACAACTTTAAAATCTTATCAATTACCCAACTCTTCTTACTGATCCAAATTTTACTTCCAATCTACTGTAATCAATCAAAAGGATTTTAATTCTTTAATGGAAACCAATCAAATTGATCACACATAAACAACATGTGTGTCTTGATGAAACTAAAATATCAACTTGGATACATAGATTCAAATAACAGAGAAATAATAATATGGAGACACAAATATAATTGCTTAATTCAACAAATAATAGACACCAAGTATTTTCCACCAAATTAAAAATTCTTCTCCATTACGCATATTTTCAAATAGTATGCATTATGAAAAAGTTTATGAATAGATGAGAAATATTTTTCAATCTATATTCTTACTATGCCTATTATAAAGTAAATATGTAGTGATGATCTTTTCAATCATCATGAGTTCAACATAAATATCTATATATTGAAAGGTACATGCCTCTTCACAAAAGTCTTTTGAAATTAACAACAATTAAACATAAAATATTAGGCTCTATTGAGAAACAAATGAACTTTTGTCATATGGTCCAAGTAATCCTTCCTCCCATGAGTATCAACATCTTCATCAACATTCCTTGTAGCTATCTCCATGATTACCATATTCTCTAGGTATTCACATGTCTCACCTATAGTCGAGTGCTCACTCTTGGTTGCATCCAAGTGTCCCTGCAACATAGACCTACACTCCTCTATCCATCCATCCATGTCTATCATCTCACCACCCTCTTTGAACAACATAGGAACTCACTCCTTTGCAACATCAATGAGTTCCTTTGTATCTTCTTGAAGCTCATCATAATACTCCTTGTGTTTCATGAGGATATCTTCAGTAGTTGTTGTGGCTCCACTGTCTAAAGGACCTTTCTTTTGTACTTCCTCGACCTTCTACCGAATATGGTCACTCATCCATTTATGCTCTTGAACTATAGGATAACTCTGGGAATGAGTTCCCCACAACTTGTTCATCCAAATCATTAGGTTAGTGTACCTTTTTTTTAATACTATAGAGACTGCATCATATTTTGCTTTGGCCAATTGTGCTTCCTCTTGCTTTCCTTTTGACTGAGAGCTCTCCCCCTGTGTTAACAACTTAATGTCCTTCATAAATTCATTTTCTCTCAGTATTCTTTTATTACTGGTGTTGTACATATCCCTCTCTTTTATAAGAATTTGAATTTGTGCTTTATTCAATTTTTCCACATTGATGGAATGTCAGTCATAGCTACAAGATCAGCTTCACCCACTTTCAGTGTCATAACATGTCTGAATTTTTTTTTAGTGTCAATAATTACTAACTTTTTGTGTGGAGGATACAAAGCCCAAATCATGAGAGAATTCTCATAAGGATTAGATTTTGATCCTATGTACACTTTTGTGACTCCTTTAAGGCTGATTTTGTGAGTAGCACTATTATTATGCAAAAAATACATCAAAAACAAGAGTTGAGTTCAAATCCAAATGAGGAAAGATCATCACACCGGATTCTTCCAACAATTTCCTTCCTCTTTCTAGAATCACATTTTTTATCTCATTGTCCACATCTAGCCTCAAAATGTTCAACAATTGGGTCTCATTGTTTGGTGTGACACTTGTGACAAAATTACTTATTGCTTACCCCTTTTGTTTGTACAAGAATGATCTAAATTCAGGTGATTTTATAAACTCATTATCCAAAAAAAAGGATCTATAGGCCAATTTCCTTGAATCAACATCAAAAATTTCATTGATTTATTATTCTCTACTAGAAGGTTGCTAATTTTCAATTCTTTTTTTCGAGATCTTGTCATTTTGACCTTTACATTCCGTTTCACCAGTGGCTTCTTCACTTCCAGAAGATAGCAAATCTACCTCTTCTATTTCATTTATTTGTTGCTCAATCTTCTTGTTGTACTCATCGATGGCTGATTTAGCCTCCCTTTCCTCTATATTTCTAATTATATCATCTTTTGGGTAAGGTATATGTTCATATCTTCCCAAATTCACTTTCTTTCTAGCAGCATCGTTGTATCCTTTAGGATCAAATACCTTTCTAGGTGTAGCTCTTTTCAAATTGAACTGTGATAATTTATCTAGGATTGAATCATATACTTCCTTTGATAGTACAATAAAATCCCCAAAGAACAATGAACTTGGAATGAATGATTTTTTTTCACAAGCACTTAAATTCATGACACTTGAGTAGTCCATCTACCTAACAATTTCCAAGTACGCAACTTTGTTTGGCAATGTTTTCGATAAAAATAAAAGGTGTATCCTAAAAACCATATATGGTGATCATGGTAGCATCTACATAATAGTACGAGTCACCCCAATTATGTTCCATAGTCATCGTTCCATCAAAATATTTGAGCCTCAAAAATCTATTGATCTCATCACTTAAGGAATACTTGCAGGGGTAATTAAAAAATCTATACATTTTTTTAATAAAATTCTCCTCAAAAAGAACATAGTTAGAATTCAAGAACATGTTATCCCAAATAGCAGTCCATAGTTGTATTGGAAATGGTTGGCCCTCCTTATTAGATTGTGTAATTTTCAGTTCTTCTGGCCACATCCCAATCTCCTAAGCATAATATAATATCAAGCACATAAGACCAAAATAGGTTTTGAAGTGCAATGTAGGAGATCCATTTAATATTGCCATCAACCTTGATTCAATATCCTTGTCAATGTAAGAAGCATAATCAAACGGTATGGCATTGTGACATTGAACATCTTTTGCAATCACCCTTGGTCCTATCGACATGAATTTAAAAGCCTTTGTCCCCAATATCTTACACACTAAGAGATATGGTGCTTTAAGTAAGGTTCAAATAAATCAACATGAAAAGGAGGCCCATCGTTATCTTCAAGTGGGACGAGGCTCCCATCTTTTCTGGGTTTATGCAAAGGAAATCTCCACTCTTTGTAGGTTGTGTCCATTGTCTAGTATTCCCTTTCTAAATCCTCATACAAATTTGTCTCATCATATGTGCCACTTAGGTTAAAAACCTCTACAATTGTAGCCTTGGACACATATATAAATGGATTTCCTTGTAAATCATGGATAGCCTTTAATCCAGGGTTGTAATGCTTAGCCAATAGTTTCATTAATTCCACTTTCACAAATACATTTGGGATGACTAATTTTACCAAATAAAAAATCCATGGATTACATGCTAGTTTGAACCTATTTCTTTAATGATAATGGAACATAAACAACTTGTAGACCCTAATAGAAGTCCAAGTCTCTCCTATATGTTTACATTTGTCCTCAAAAATTTTGATATCTACCCTCAGTTGTGCGGACCTCCTAGCCCTTGGCTCAGACCTGGGAAATTGATCGATGAGGTCCTGGTTGAAATTCCTTTCTATTGATTTCAGCTCATCCCCTGCTTGAGTTCGTTGTTTCTTTCTTTTGCTCTGGATACCCTCACCCTATTGTTTTCTACCTTTGGCTTTTCCAAAAATCGTACCTTCCATTTTTAATTCTTTGAATTATAATTTACTTAATTACATAGGAGTTTGTGGGCTTACTTGTGAACTATCAATCACATTGTTCTCCTTGAATTTTGCTCGGCCTTCCATGTTCACTTACTACAACTCCTGATAATTCCTATTGTTTAAATTTATTTTGATCATGAATTTTCATATGGAGTTCATTTGTGTGGCCATTAATGTCTGACACTGGAATTGAATGCAACAATCTTCTCAAAATTCAAATTGTTAAAGCGACACAAAATATTCCACCAGTGAGACCTCTTCACCTTAGGAAAATTTATATTTCTCATTTGATTTCACCTTTGTTTATACATATTTGATCTATCACCAAGACATAACCGAATGCCTCTTCAATTGGAAATATCCCTTTAGTTCTTTTACTAAATTGGTAGGACCATTCAATACTTTTACTGATGTTGTGCAACAACCCGTTCTATTATTCTTCAACTTATATTGCTTCGAGGAGAAAATTGGAAAGTTTCACCGACGTTAAATGGTCTATTTTTCTTAGAATTTTCTTCGACCATCACCCAATGTCTTTCTGATGAGTATAAACCATTCTATATTGTCATCGGGCTGACATGACCTATCACCAAGAAAATAAGATGCTTTGTTGATGTGTTTTGGTCTCCCTGATGTGTTTCCTCTATTGCTTTATGAAATGGGAAGGCTCGATGAGAATTTCCCTGAAATCATTCTCATCGATGTGAGCTTCATCATCAAAGAGACTTGAGGGATTAAATCTAATCATACATGTCTCTCTGATATGTTTCTTCCATCATTTTGTCCATTCGACTGAATCAACAAGACTCTCCCTCAAACTTCCTCCATCACTATGACCCATAAGATAAGTGAGATCTAAGGAATTTGAGCCAATAATATAAGTCTCCCCAACACACCAGCCCTTTAGTTTTATTGGTAGGATTATATGAGTTTTTAGGCGATGGGGTTTCCGTCGGTGTGACTTTTGAGCTCGACATGACTTGGAAAATTTTCTCTGACTACTTTGCTCATGCCGATGGGCCCTTATCGGTGAGATGATAGGTATTTTCCTCCCAATTATGCAGTCTTATTACCTCTTGGGACTTTTGATCATTGTGACCTAGCTCATGTCTCCCCGATTTGCAGGAAACATTCAAATGAAGGATTTGTGATGTGTTGATTGGGAAGACATATGTATGATCTCTCCAATAAGGAGTAATTATCCATGTGATATGAGAAGAAGCTATGCTATTTTTTGGCTAGGCATTAAATGATAATAGAGTTGAATGATGAAATGACAAATGGCAATGATAAATAAAGATAAAGCTTGAGGAAGAACACAAAGGCACATAAACAAATTTCTTTTCTTTTCTTTTTTGTAAAGATCAAGGGAATATTTATATGAAAAATTTCATATTTATGGGACTATGGAATGGATATTGTCACACAAATATCACTAGTTTGTATTGATCATAATATTGATGTGAAAAAAAATTCAGTGGGGACTAGGAGAAAAGCAGGTGGAGGCTAGTGAAAATGTGAGAATTTTTTATTCCTAACAGAAACAATTCATCACCTTCAACTTCAAGGGAAGGTAGATAAAAATATTATAAACACATTCTATATCTGTAGCACCAAAAAATTCATTATAGTGAAATGTGGAGTAATCTCATTTCTCCCGCATACATTATTTCACCAAAAAAACATACTATCAAAACACATCTTCCACTATAAAAGAATCTAGAACCTGAAACTCTGGATATGAAACCTCTGAGAAACTCTAATCATCATGTCCAAACCATGTGAGAATATCTTCAACCATGAATAAATATGGAGAAAACCATTGAATACTACTCTATCACACTAAACTCTCTTTAATTAAAATTTTGTCAAAATCACTTGGAAACCGAGCACTACAAACACCATCTCAACATCTACAAAACCTTCTAAGCATCTCAACCACATAGGAGGATGATATCCACAAGAACTTTCTCATCATTTCTAAATTATATGTTGACACCAAAGATAATACAAATGACAACATAATGAAACAAATACACTTGAACACATGTTCTTCCTTAGGGGTTAATATCAATGCAACAATGCTCTATTGACATCGATGACAACACAAGTTTCCAAAAATATTTAACCTTCAAATAATCTCCCCCTTTTTCATTGAAGGAAAACCCTGATATGAAAAACCATCAACAAAAACCAAGAACTCTAATCAACGACACATACATTTCTCATTAGTACACACTACTCTCATTATACAAGCATTTATTTTTAGATAAATTTCTCCCACTATGGTTTTACAACCATATCCATATTTGCACTATGATTTTTAAACCAATTCAACTTTTTCTCCCCCTTTGACATCAGTGACAAAGGGCCATAAACAAATTAAAATATTTTGTTCTACCCCTTTGACAACATACAAATGGAAACACTTGTAAGAGACATCAACTACACTCTCTTCTTGCATACTCACTTTCCTACACACTCCCCTTAGGGGCACACAATATGCTCCATCAAACTCCACCAACTAGCAACCACTACAACCTACTCCCCCTGAGAGGTATCGTTCAACATTATTCCAAGATCACTTATGGATATATCTTAAAATAATTCTCAAATAGATGCACAGACTTATGCATCTAGTTGAAAGAGACTTTGTGAAAATATCAATAACCAGATCATTAGTAGGCACATACTCCAACTTTACCTCATTCTTCACAACTTTCTCTCTTAAGAAGTGATATCAAATTTCAAGATATGTTTTATTCTTGGATTCATTACTAGATTCTTTGAAATATTTATTACATTTTTATCGTCACACATGATAGGAATAGGCTCATCATATGAAAAACTAATATATTTCAATATTTTCTTTATCCACAACACCTATGTACAACATGATCCTATTGCAATGTATTATAATTTTGTAGTAGATAATGACATTGAATCCTACTTCTTTCTTAGCCATGAAACCAACATTCTTCTAATAAATAAAGCAGCAACACTTGTGCTTTTCTTTTCATCTACATGCCCAACCCAATCTACATCTATGTATGCATTCAAGGAGAAGTAAATATACTTAGGAAATAACAAACCATAATCAAAAGTTCCCTTCAAATTTCTTAATATCATCTTCACTTCTGTAACATTAGATTCTTAGGGGTCTTCTTGAAATCTAGCCACAAGATAGACTAAATGCTTGATATCTAGTCTAGCAGTGGTAATATATAATAGTCCACCAATCATTGATGTATAATTGATGTGATTTGTCTTATGCGATTCATCATTCTTACTCAACTTACAACCAATAACCATATAATTACATACCGGTTGAAAGTCATACACTCTAAAATTCCTTAACTTACTTATACTATGAAATGAACATACCTTTCTTTGATTGATTGATATAAAAACCATGGAATAAATTCATCTATCCACATATTCACATCTCAAATTGTTTTTGCATTTCATCTACAAACCTCTTACACATGTCATCATTTCCTTTGAATATTATCTCATCAACATATACCACCACAATCAATATTTTTTCTTCTTTAACTTTAGAATACAAACTTCTATCTAATGCACACTTTCTAAATCCTTATTGTAACAAGTACTTATTTAAATTTTCATACCAAACTCTAGGATCTTGTTTCAGTCCATACTGCACTTTCTTCAATCTGTAGACCATATAATTTGCATCTTCTGACAAATGAAAAATTTTTGGTTATTCAATGTATACACATTCTTCTATTTCACCATTAAAGAATATATATTTCGCATCCATCTAATATACTTTTTTTTTGAGTAGAAGACCACTCAGAGGGGGGTGAATCAATGGTCAAATAAAACCAATTTTAAAACTTAATACTCTTGATTATTAAAAAACTCTATATAGTGTATGTTATGAAAATAATAAAGATATGAAAATCAAGCATAACATCTCAATCGAGAATAAAAATCTAGGAAAAATGTGACACACCATAAAAAATAAACATAACACTTGATTTATGAGTGGAAAAACCCTAATAGGGTGAAAAACCACTCTAAACATTTTCTATATTAAGTGTCACTGGCTAAAACTTATTGAATATAGATTGTATGCCTCACTAGAAATAAAATAAGCCTCACTAGAAATACAAGCCTTATTTGTAAAATAACCCTCATTGGTTGAACATAATGCCTCACTAGCAACCCAAACTGCCTTATTTGCTGATCAACACCAGTTTAGAAGAAATCAATACAAACCGAAGGTTTACTCTATTTCTACATATATCATAGTTCTTTGCAATACAATCCAACCATTCTCAACATATCAACAATGTGAGGATACAATTCAACATAATGCATTCACCCTTTTTGCAATCACTATAATTTTTTTTTATGACAGATACATTATCTTGAATACCTGAAACATTCAATTACCTTGCTTTGTTCACAAAATATCCATCATCTTAAATACCTGAAAGATATTACAATCATCTTTAATTGTCATGTTTCAATCAAGGAAGATTATCCCATACTTATCAAGCTCACTTCATCTATAAACTAGAACACACCACACATTGAATGCAAAAGAACCTATCAAAACTCAAAATATTACTCTCAAGGAAAACCCTTCTATACAATTCATAGCACAATTATTGAATGCAGACCCATTATACACTTGTTATTTGCATTCAAAGCTACAAACACCAGAGATCTCATTCAGATCAAATCAATCTGTATAGATAAAATAGACTTGATTATTTAAGTTATACATAAAATAACATTTGGTATTTTGATATTCTACTATTGTAGTCTCATTATCTGTCTCTTTTTCATCAAAGCATCCTTTTGAATTCTAGAAGGAAAAAGGATTATTTTTTCTGCCCATCATCAGTTTTTTTAATAATAAAAAAAATCCATTACATCCTCCTCAAAAAAAAATTCATCTTCAAATCAAAAGTTTCATTGCAACACATTACCATTTGTATTCAGAGAAGAACATATCTCTTCAAATAGAAAACTCCAATTACAACCTGAAAACTCTTCAATTTAGAGCCACCGAATAATATCTTGGTTTGTTCAGCTTCAAGCAACTAGAACATAGAGCTTAAAATCCATGACTCTTGAATTCCCATCAAAATAATAGCTTCAAGGAATATCTATTGGAAGATTTAAATTTACACGTTTTATCTTTAATCATCACCACATTTATCTTTAAAAGATAAACATTCATATTTCTATAAATGATAGAATAAATCAAATTTACTCGCTTGAACGGTTAAGACTAAGAGAAGAGGTTGGTAAACCAATGTGATCAACCCTTAATCACTTTATTTGAGTGAATTTTAACCTTCTTTTTAGTCGTTCAATGAAGAAATAAAAGAAAAAAGTAACTTTGTTGATGACATTGCACAAAGACTTTTATTTAGGGTTTTAAAGAAAACATGATACAAATTAATTAAACCATAAATCATGTCAAATTATTAATGAATTGCACACCTTTGATTGAACTATATTTTTTAAATTGATAATGAGCAGTGGAAACAATATCAAATTCTTGAAATATTTCTTTGTAAGATGCTATGACATCAAACCCTCAAATATGATCTATCAACTCACCATCTTATATATATCTAATTGATTTCTTTGTAGAAATATTTGTCGGCAATCCCTCAAAACTAAGAATCAACCCTATGCTACACAACTAGTACTACCAACACACTCAATGTGCAGACACTTTCCTTTGCAAGCATCATCCGAATGAGATGAGATGGCATCAACAACATGAAAGTTATGACAAAGTATGAACAAATACCTTTGAGATCAATGATTTGAAAAGATAAATCAATCTCCAATCTTCATCAACCTTTTATAAATAAAGAGGAAGTACCTTTTGCAATATGCATCATGAGATAATTAATAATATTCTTTGCTATGAATAAATGAAGCATTGTTGAAGCATTGTTTTATCAACTCAACTTATACATGATAGGTCTTTAACATAAAACATTCAATACTATGAAGCAACAAACTTGTATTATGAACCCATGCAAAGAATGAACAACACCAATCCATGTTAGCACCATGAGATGAAGCAACCTCTCTCAAATCCATGGGGAACATCAAGAACTGAATGTGAATGAACATCATTTTGCAACAACCTTTGAAATCAATTAAAAAATATGCCAATTCCAACACTTTAAAATAATTATGTACTACAAAAGCTAAAAAAATCCTAATAGTTTTCATTCTTGGAACTAGAAAAAACATTTCCTCAAAATCTATACCTTCAACCTATGAGTAACCCTTACACACATGTATATCCTTGTTTCTGAAACAAATTCCATCTTCATTCATGATGTTCTAGAATATCCACTTAGTGCCCATCACATTCTTGTTTGGTGGTCTTTCAACCAATTCCCAGGTCATAATCTTCTCTATCTATTCTAACTCTTTATTTATTTATTTGACCCAATTCTCATCTTTGCATGTCTCAATCACTATATTTAGTTCTACCTTAGAGAGTAAACACAATTTTTCTTAACATCCATCTATCATAGAAAATTTTATCCTTGTTAATACACCTTTTCTCTTACATCCAATGATTTGATCTTCCTTTCTTCTACACATACTTAGGAGTTTTAGGATTCTTTTTTGAAGCTTCTTCCTCTTCAGATATCACCTTTTTTCTTTTGTCTTCAGCATTCTCTTCCTCATTGAAATTGGATTCATCAAACTCATATCCTTCTATTAGCATTTAAATTTGATGTGGTTCTTCATCCACTTTAACACATGGGTATGTGTAGGATCATCATGGAAAAAATAGGCCCTTAAGTGGCAATGAAAATTTAGAAAATCAGAGTCAGGCAACTTGATGTAAAAATTTGAATAAGTAATCTATATTATTTAAAAAATATGTAAAAATAGAATATCTAGCAAATTGAATGTAGTATCTAAAATACTAGATTTATTTAAAAAAAATAAAAAATCTATTTGGTGAAAATTTGAAATTTGAATGCAATAGTACTTCAATTTCAGGGAAAAAATAAGAAGTAGGTGTCTTTCTGACCACCCTAACAACAATAAAATGATAATATTTTAGATATAAGTAGAGGACTGATGTCTCAATGTGATGCATATTTTTTTGTAATTTTTTTGCAAGTAAATAATTAATTATGAATTTTTTATTACAAATTTTGAAAAATATAAAAACTTATATGTCTAACCACCTTAACTTGGTCAAAACTTCATGAAATTTTTTCTTTTTTCTTTTTTAATCCTATATTATGCAAATCATAGAATGTGATGCATGTTTTGGATTGAAAAAATGTGATACGTTTTGAAAGTTATAGATGTTTTTCAATCAACCTATCAATCAGGACTTTAGTCATAATTCAAATAGAAAATTAATAAGAATTATTTATTAAATTCAAAGTAAAGCATAATTTACATTGGTGAAAATCTGAAAATATCCTTTAAAATCCCTTTTGTTTCATTAGTTTTGGGTTAAAAAAAAGTCGTCAGCCACATAGGCCATCATATCACTTATATATCACCACTTTTTGGCCCATCATGATCCTGCACATATCCACATACATACTTAATATTCTACAATCTCTTGTTGTAAAATTGGTAGGCCTTGCTTCTTGTAGAGTATCCAAGGAAGATAACTTCATCAGATATTGCATCAAACTTACCCAAGTTTTCCTCATCTCTTTTGATATAACATTTTCTTCCAAATACTCTGAAATATTTTATATTAGGGGGTTTACCATACCATAACCTATATGGTTTTTTTGAACTATTTTCTCTTACTTGAACTTTGTTAAGAATGTAGACTATAGTATGAATTGCTTCCCTCCAATAAACATACAAATGGTTAGCTTCCTTCATCATTTTCGTAGCTTCTTCTTGAAGTGTTCTATTTTTTATTTTCACAACTTCATTCTACTAAGAATTTCTAGGGGATGATAAATACCTCTTTATTCCATGATATTCACAAAAAATATTAAACTCATTTGAAGAAAAATTACTACCTCTATCACACCTCAAAAACTTGATTTTTAGATTAATTTTATTCTTAAACATAGCCTAAAATTCTTTTAAATTTTCTAGATATTTTGATTTTTCTTTTAGAAAAGTAACCTAATCCATTTTATAATAATCATCATTTAATAACATGAAATAGTTGTCACCACATGATCTTTTAATTTTGGTAAGTCCACACAAATCTGTGTGCACTAATTCTAAGGGATCTATGGTGGAATATTCCTTTATCTTGAATCTTATCTTTGTTTGTTTTCCAATTTGATGTTCTTGACAGATTTCATTAGTATACTTTGTAATCTTTGGAAAATATCTCACAACACCAGTATATATTATCCTTACTAGACTATCACAATTAATGTGACCCATTCTTTTATGCCATAGCCAAATTTTATTAGTTTTAAACATAAAGCGCTTTGCACAATTACATTTGAGTTCATAGACATTACTTCCTATCCTTTTTCCAACAACAACCAAAACACAAAATCTTTCTTTCCTAATTTCACCACCACCATTCTAAAATAAAAGGTTATATTGTTTGCTACACATTTTTCCTGCACTTATAATATTATGTTAGAGACCCTTAACATAAATAACATCATCTATAGTATGCTTTCCATCAAAACTAATTTAACCTTTTCCGCAAATCTTAGTAGATGTATCATAACCAAACTTAACAAGACCACCATCATAATTTTCAAGCTTAACAAACTTAGTCTTATCACCTACCATATGATTTGAGCATCTAGTGTCAATGATCCAATAATTCTTCTCCTCTCTAGCATAAAAATTAGTTAACATAGTTCCTTCAATATTTTGATCTATTTTTGAAGCACTTTCCTTCACACATCTTTCAAGATTAGTGGAATTGGTTCCAACATTTAGAGCCATGAAAAATCATTCATCACTATATTTATTTTGATAATCTAATTGTTCATCATTACAAACACCAATGTCCTCTTCTAAATAATTTCTATTGACAATTTTACCCTTATGATATATTTTTTGTCATTAGTAACCTTGATTGGACATTTAGATGCATAATGACCTATATTTCAAAAATTGAAACATTTGAAAGGAATCTTTGTTGAACACCCAAAATATTAATAGGGGGCGATGAATCAATATTCTATTAAACCAATTAGTCTTAATCCAACAAGTTATAAAAATATATTTAACTGTAGTAGTGAGTAAGTACATGAAGAAAATCACAACACAACACATGAGAACCAAGATTTTTACATGGAAAACCCAAGAAGAGAAAAATTACGGTGAGGATTAACTCATAATATATTATAATAGATTATAAGATATTATGGGGCTCACTACCAAGACTCATTGTCCTTGAAAGGCTCACAGCCTAAAAATATATACAAAAAAAAAATGGCTACATAGACAAGGTATGACTGATATAAAATACACCTTCCTTGTGTTGAATTCAGGTCCAATGAAGTTTTAAAAAAAAAAACTTCTCATCTATGTAGTCACTTAGCATATACTTCAATTCTTCTCTTATTCTAACTTAACACATATGAATTCATAAGTATACACAAAACCAAGTCTCACACACACATCATATATTTTTCCTTCCTAGATTGTTTCACATATATACTATATTACTTTCGCATATATCAGCTAGGTTGATCTAGTTAGATGTAGCCCCATTTCAATTTAAAATAAATTTTTGACTTCATAAATGGACAAAAATCTCTTCACGCTCAAAGAAAATGTGTAAAAATTTGAATTGAGGTCGACATAGATCTAAAATATACCCCCTTAACATTTGTAGCACATATTTAATCTACATAGCTTAACTTTAAGGATTGAGTCGGCCAAGGATTGGACTCAACCATAAAATAAGTCAATCGGTCCAACCTTGATTATCTGTGTAAGAATATGATAATTTTCCATTTGGAATATGCATAGTGTTGACACCTGTAAACCTTCTCCCAAAATTGTAGAGTTTGAAACCAAACACTAGAGAAATGCGAACCAAATAATTTTTATCAACCTATGTAGTATAAGCCAAAATATAGTTCGCCGAACTTTTGTCATTTGTGAATTTCAAGTAGATTAACTATAATTGCTTAAACCTTGAAAATAGGTATATTGAGTAGTCCCAATCAACGTACTATAACTACATAAGCTGATCCTAAAACATGAGTGAATCTAGACCAAAATACTAGATCAAACAAAATTGACAACAAACATTGTTGGCACAATCACAACACTAAAAAGGGTTCCTTCTTCATTGTTTAACTAGTCTCCCTCTTTTTCGTTGATGGAAACATGTGCCAAAAATGAATTCCAACAATCCAAATTCAAAAACAACATCTCAACATAATTTTATTCAATTTTATCCAACACAATTTTATCACCAAAATACAATTTTATCACTAAAACATCTAATCATTCAAACCATCTCCCCATTTCACATCAAGGAAAAAGGGTGTGCGAAGGACACAAAAAAAATGGACCCCCCTTAGGGAATTATCCCCAACATTACATGTGATCATATGTACAAAAAAAAACTGAAAGCAATTGAAATAAAGGATATGCAGGGTGAAATATGTTCACTTGGAGAAGGTGTCACCTTAATTTTCATTGAGTTTATCTTCTAAAGAATATTTCCCTTCATCCCAAATCCTTTTAGTTGTAATAAGTTCCTTAAACATTGATTCCAACTCCATAAAACTCTCCTCTCCTTTCTTTGGAGTAGTTGGATCAAAATTTATCTTGTCAAGTTTTTTAGCTTCATCTAGAATGCTTGCTACAGGCATATGCTTGCACTTCACCAGATCTCCAATCTAATAGAATTGTGTTATAATATCCTCTTTGTGACTTTATAGAGTAAATAATTTCTTTTCCAACTCTAAAATTTTATTCCAAGAGGCATAAATTCTATATTTTGTAAGCTCATACGTTTTAGAGGCATTGATCAACTACAACTCTATTGGGTCCATTAGGTCCTTAATGCCTTGAGTAGAATCCAACCATCTCATTCACTATAAGAGTAGTGTCTGAGCCTCCTCTTCACATTATTTCACTTCTTCCAAATATTTCATAGCCTTGCTATGTGTAGTTGTACATTTTTCTTGAATTTAAAGAAATCTTTTATCCTAAATCCTTGACTAGACTTCATTTGCAACTTTCTCCTTTAGGCTAGAAGTATATTCCCTAAATGAATGAACCAAAAAATTTAGATTCTCAACACATATCAAATAATCATCAATAGTGGTACCGAGGGTTGCATCCTATAAGACTTTAATGTTATCATTAATTAACTCAATCCCCAAGTCTAATGAGTTTCTACAATTTCTTTCTTCTCAGATGTGATAAAAATGTCTTCAATCTCTACTCTTTGAGCAGGTGGGATTCCATTCAGATCAATATAGCCTTTTTATGATGGTAGTTGAAGCAAATGGGGAGGAATGACTGGTTGAATCCTTATTTACTTCATCAGATGACCATTGAGAGTATTGCTAGAGGATTCTCTAAGTGAATTTGTTGGCTCTATGGCCTTCAATAATTCTTCTTCATTTATTTCAACTACAATTTTTTTTTTTTTCTCTTCTTTCTCTTATTCTTCTTCTTTGAATCCAAAGGTTTTTTCCTTTTTCCTATATTTCTTTTCATCCTCATTTTTATCCTTGTCATCCTTTTCATCATTATTCTTTTCATCTTTTCCTTTTTCTTCTTCTCTATCTTTATTTTCTTTTCATTCATTTTTAGAATCTTCATTCTAGTTTTCCACTTTATTTTCTACATTATCAATGACATGATCCTTATCCTAATCTTTATTGTTGTTTTTGATTGTATTCTCAGGGTCATCCAGAGGATAAGATGTCTTCAAAGGGGCATGTGTATTAGAAACTATATTCCCTGGGGCATCCAAGTGTGGAATCTCATCTATATAATAAGCATTTACCTCTCACTACTTCTTGAAAAATAGGTGAATTTTATGTGGGAGGAATATGGATCTGTGTAGGATCATCACGGAAAAAATAGGCCCTTAAGTGGCGATGAAAATTCAAAAAATCAGGGTTAGGCAACTTGATGTAAAAATTTGAATAAGTTATCTATATTATTTCAAAATTATGTAAGAATAGAATATGTAGAAAATTGAATGTAGTTTCTAAACTATTAGGTTTATTTTAATTTTTTAAAATCTATTTGGTGAAAAAATAAAATTTCAATGCAGTAGTAATTAAATTTCAGGGAACAAATAACAAGTAGGTGGCTATCTTACCACCCTAACCACAATAAAATGATAATATTTTTTTATAAGATTTCAGATATAAGTAGAGGACTCATGTCTCGATGTGATGCATATTTTTTTGTAATTTTTTTCCAAGCAAATAATTAATTATGAATTTTTTATTACAAATTTTAAAAAATATAGAAACTCGTATGTCTAACCACCTTAACTTGGTCAAAACTTCCTAAAATTCAATTCTTTTTTTTTTATCCTATAGTATACGAAGCATAAAATTTGACGCATGTTTCAGATTCCAAAAATGTGATACCGTTTGAAATCTATAGATGTTTTTCAATCAACCTATCAATCAGGAATTTAGTTGTAATTCAAATAGAAAATGAATAATAATTATTTCTTAAATTCAAAGTAAAGCATAATTTATATTAGTAGAAAGCTAAGAATCTCCTTTAAAAACCCTTTTCATTTCATCTGTTTTGGGTTAGAAAAAATTCCTCAACCACATGGGCCATCATATCACTTACATATTGCCACTTTTTGGCCCATCCTGATCCTACACATACCCATATTTTCCTCTTCAATAAAATCCTTGAGTTGAGCTCAGCTCCTTGATTTGAGTTGTACCTAACACTGGATCAACAATCATCCCATATTGTAGCATCATGTTTGTCATTGTATCAAAAGTTTCTTGCATTAAATTTTGTATATTGTCCTTCTCTCTAGTCATAAGAATAGTAACTATTAGTTTTACCTTGAACTACTATGTGTATGCTTCTAGTAGGGTGGCCTTATCATCCTTAGACAAGGAGGGTGCAATCTTGTTCAATGGATCAAATTTGATCTTGTTGTCTATTTTGACTACTCTACATGTCTTCTTCTTACCAAAATTTCTCATACAATATCAGTTACCTTTTCCTTCATGTTTTCCATACTTTCATCCATAATGATTATATACTAAACAAAATTATCTATAATGGGTTTCTAATCTTCTTCATCAAATTTATCATATAATTTGGCAGTGGTTTTTAATAACCTATTATCTTATAGCGTATCATTAACCAAGGATTCAAAATTTACAATTGGATGAGCACTTACCAGAGGAGTCATAGACTTCCTCTTTTCATGCTTTGAAGTGTCTTCATCTATTTTATTTTCCTCTTTCTTCTTGTGCATATAAATTTTAAGCTTCTTTCTCCCATTCAATCTCCTCATATTTAGATGAATCCAAAATATTAACTTTGGCCCTCTTTGATTCAATACTAGCCTCTTGTGAGGCACCTTCTCCACTGGTGGGAGCATTTTTCCTATTTTTCCTCTTCAATTGTCTTTCTTCCTCTAGACCAAGTTCAATTTATTATTGTACAACATCACTTAGGTTTCTATCTTTGGAATCTTTCTATTTTTTTCTTCTTTTAAAGGGATCAAAAGGTGCTACCAGAGGTACATTCTTCCTTTTTAAAGTTCAGGTGTTAGTTCTGGAGGGTGTAGGTACTTCAACTATAGCCAGAGAATTGGGCTTCATCTTCTTTCCTTTAACAACAGTTGTGGAGGTAGGTTTTTGTATTGTAGAGGTAGGGGTAGAAGCTAATCTTTCTGATCTTTGAGGTTCAAAGGACTAACCAATAGTCTCAACTAATTTAGCTTTTCTCGCTATTGCAACTTACCTCAATTTGTCAACTTCCTCTTTCAAGAGGCCATGCATTCTAAAATACTAATCAACATTTTTGTTTACCCTTTTGGATCTGGAAGGTGCTGAAATATCCAAGTATAATTCATTATATTTCTCCTGATATGTGACATGTATAGGTAGAGAGGGGTTCTTAGGGTTTGTTAGCAACATTTCAATGGATCTCTCAGCCTATTTCTCATCAATTTCATATCCTATAGGTTCCATCCATATTGTTCTAGATTCCACCACCTCTCTTATACATTCACCAGTGGAGACAAGAAAGGTTATATCATTTTCATACTTCTCCACTAAACTCTTAGGAATCCTTTCTCTTTCATACATGTTCCTTTAGAATATAGAGAAAAATGCAGCCATTGCATCGACTTGTGCATCGTAGTTTCCAATATTGTGTAAATAATCAAAAATTTGATGTCCAACTGGTCTAATTATTTCTCATGTAATGCTCTTGCTCCCAAGTAACTCTCTCATAAAGTAGAAAAGAAAGAAAACAATCAATGTACCATACTTGAAATCATATTTCTTAGTCTTGGTCTGCTACAAGCTCTCCAAAAGTTGTTGTCAAAGCAACTCACACAAGTCATAGTCCCTCCCATTTTTCACCATATTGTGGGCAACATAAATTATAGTTGCAGATGCTGAGTTATCCTTGTTCTAGAAATATATTTTATGACCAATGATGATAGATGCATACTTCATAGTAGGGTTTTTGATCGACTTAGTTTGTTAATTCTCTTGTCGTATGTGGCACTAGTTAGCTTCATAACTACATCATTCTTCATAGATTTCAACACAAGTATAGGTCTAGTATCACACAATCTAGTCACAATCATAATTGAATCCTTTATAATCAATCTACGCACATCAGTCCACATGAATTTATTATGAATTCTACTCAATTCTATCTTTACATATTTTGCATCCAAATCACTGTTGCAGTTAGGAAACCAGTTCCAAATGTCTAGGTTCTTTCACAATAGGTTTTCATATTTTGGTTTCACCAAAAAGTGATCTCCAATTAACTCATCAATCCATAAATCCTTGAGCACTTGGTGATTATACTAATCCAATTTGCACCATATATAGATTCATGTGTCTTCAGTGGACAAAACCTTAATCAGGATTATGAAAATGCACCATCGAGGTCATTTTTAAACACTTTCCATGAAAACCTCTTAAATTTGTGTCTAGGTCTTTTAATAACCTCAAATTTGGTTGCAGTAGCCACTACAACCACAATTCTATCTTTGAATGATCATAAAATTTCTTCAAATTTAGACCCACAAAGAAAAGATAACAAAAAATACATTTTTCTCACTTCCACTAGAACTAGGGTTTCAACCAATTTTCTTTATATCTCCTTCAATCACTCCTCAATTCATTGGGATTTCCTTCAAATGTGAAAAATTTATTTAAAAATTGACTAGTGCTTTGATTTATACATTATCGATCTACCCTAAATTTGTATTTAGTGCCTCAACTTCCCTAAAGCTAGTAAACACTTTGTTGAAACACTATAAATCCTAAAATGCTACACAATAACTCAGATTCATATATTTCCTACTGGATTCTTTTCCAAAATCTTAAACATACCAATCTGCACCATATATCTTTGTGTGAATCCTTGATACCTCGTGATTCTTGATCCTCCTAAGCTTATCATGGGATTAGTTTTCAGAAGGAATATTTGCACCAAATGTAGGTATAGATGTATTTGATTCATCCTTATTCTTATGTTCCTCCTTTTCCTTGCAAATCTTCTCCATTTCTTTCTTGACATTAGTAGGATCAAATTTCTTTACTAAATTATTCTGCCATCTATTCTTTCTTCTCCATAATCTTGAAATGTGTTTAGGCTTGTTGTAATTGTAGCACATAAATTTTTTCTAACAAAAATTTAAAATTCTATTCATTCTTTATCTGCATTGGTTAGCCTTATGTTTAAATATGTATTACATTTTGAAACATTCTACCAGTATTGAATTTATTCATCATCTCACTTCTACACTTGGTAGTTGTATGTCTAAATTTCTTGCATCCAAAACATTGTTCAAAAAAGGATCCAATATTCTAATTAATTATACTTCTACATTTTATAGCCTTATGTCCAAATTTATTGAATGAAAACAAATACCATTGAAATATGGGTACCTATGAGCATTTGGTTGTTTGATAGGAGGTCTTCTAGTATTGCTTCTATGATTGGTTAATTGTTTGCCATTTCCTTGAGTCTACTTTTGATTGTCAACTTTGTTAGATGTTTGATTTGTCTTTGAACTGTGTCCTTCTTCAAGTCCAAAACCATCTCTATCCTTAGAAGGTTTTTTAATTGCAATAAATTTATCAATAGTTGTATTACTTGTTTTGAATTTTTCCTCATGCACTCTTTCTTTCTCCAAATTAGACCTTAGGGTTACCACCTCTTGTTCAATTGTTGTGCATTCATCAACCTTTCTTTGTATTTTAGCATTCACACAATCCTCAATTCAGTTTTTTTCCACTTTCTTTTTTATTCTGGTGATGTTTTTCATTTGTATTCTTAAATTGTTCATTAAATTCTTTGTGTCCCTCTTTGAACTTCTAGATTTGTTCTTCCAATTTTTTGATACATTAATTTTCTTCTCCTAAGATTTCCTTCAAAAAAAATTTCTAACTTTCAACTTTGACAAGATCTTCAAGATAAGATTTGAATTATTCTTTGCCAAACATGTAATCATCTTTCTCATATTCAATTTCCAAAATTTCTTTTAGATAAATAGGGTAATTTTTATCAGCCATGTTTTCAACCTCCAAGATCTTCCTCAAGCTATTAGGATTTTCAAAAGGAAGGAAGCTCTTATACCAATTGTTGAACACCCAGAATACTTAGAGTGGGGGATCAATATTCTATTAAACCAATGTCATAATCCAACCAATTATCAAAAAATATTTAACTACAATAGTGAGTGAGTACACGAAGAAAATCAAAACACAATATAACACATGAACACTAGTATTTTTACGTGGAAAACCAAAGAAGGGAAAAACCATGGTGAGGATTAACTCATAATATATTATAACTAGTTATAAGATATTACAAGGCTCACTACCAGGACTCATTCTCCTTTAAAGGTTCATAGCCTAAAAATAGATAATAAAAAAATGGCTATACAACCAAGGTATTAACTGATACAAAATTCACCTTCATTGTGCTGAATTCATCTCTAATGAATTTTTTATAACAAAACATTGCTCAACTCTATAGTCACTCAACATATAATTCCATTCTATTTTTATTCTAACTTAACACATATGAATTTGTAGGTATACAACAAATAAGATCTCTCACACACATCATATATTTTGCATCATTAGACTATTTCACATATATACTATATTACTTCCACATACATCAATTAGGTCAGCCTAATTAGATGTAGCCCCATTTCAACTCAAAAGAATTTTTCAGCTTCATACATGGAGAAAAAAATCTTCACACTCAAAGAAAATGTCCAAAAATTTGAATTAAGGTGAGCACAAATCTAAAATAGATCCCCTTAACATTTACAACACATATTTAATATTTATAGCATAACTATAAGCATTGAGTCAACCAAGGATTATACTCAACCAAAAAATAATCCAATCCATCCAACCTCAATCATTTGTGTAAGCATTTAATAATTTTCCATTGGGTATATATGTAGCGCTAACACATGCAAGCCTTATCCCAAAATTGTAGAGAATTAAACTAAACACCAAAGGAATGCAAACTAAATAACTTTTATTAACCTGTATAGTATAAGCCAAAATATAGTTCACTAATCTTCTGTCATTTGTAACTTTTAGCCATATTAACTAAAATTGTTGAAACCTTTGATGTAGATATATTGAGTAGTCCCAAAAAATATACTATAACCATATAAGTTGATTTTGGAACAAGAGCGAATCTAGACTAGAATACTAGATCAAGATGACACAAAAATTGTTTTACTAGATCAGGCAAAATTGACAAAAAAATTGTTAGCATCAATGGAAACACTCCAAAAGGTTCCTTCTTCATTCTTTCAACAATATTACCTTTATATTTTTTAGGAACATTTTTTAATATCCTCACAATTTTTTCTTCCACCCCACCAAGATCATCTAGATTTGGTCCATCAGCCTTTTCCACTTTCTAGACTTTAAAAGCAACTTCTTTGTTTGTAGTATCTTGACCAAACTCTCTCATTTCAAAAGAAGCTAAAGAATCAAACATATGACCTCTAAAATAATAATCCATTTTTTGAGCTTCCTTAATGGTAGAAACTTTATGACTATAAGCTTTAGGTAGAGATCTTAATACCTTTTTCATAATTTTGCTTTCATCCATCTGTCCAACAAGACCATTGATGATATTGATAACTTCATTAAATTTGAGCATGTAGGTAGTAATATATTTACCTTTAGACATACTTAGGGTCTAAAATTTGTATTTTTAGATATTCATCTTCTCTTTTTTGGCCTTGTCATATCCTTCATAGATTGCTTCCATCAATATCCAAACATATTTATCAGACTTGTAGTTTATAACCTTCATTAGTTATCAATCAGTATGACCACTCAGGGTTACATTTTCTAGCTTTTCCATTGTTCTCATATGCCTTCATATCATCACTAGATGATGGTCCATTTGTAGGAATAATATAAGCTTTTTCAACAAATTGGAAACACCAAATCCAAGGGAGACTAAGAAATAATCCATCCTATCTTTCTAGTAGGTATATTTTGTTCCATTGAACAAGGGATATTTGACACCTTTCATGTGTGCCATCTAGATCTACCTTAAGAAATTAAGCTTCTTCTTGGGAACCAAAACTCTAATATAAATTGCTAGATTCATAGGACAAATAAGAGGGGTAGGTTGAAAAAGTTGTATCCTTTTGAAATATCAAAAACCCTCATTCACATTCATATTTCAATTATTTCTTAAACCCTTATTCAATATTAAACCTTACTATGCATTAATATATTTATAGCTCTTTGTATTGTATTGTATAGTATCCACCAAAATCTCCTCAATTTTTCTATACTTCTAAGGAAATACTTTCTTCCTTATCATAATTGTTAAATATAAGGTTCCAAATTCTCTTTCTTTAATTAAAGAATCAAAAAATAGAAATTAATATCACATATTTTCCTTACATCTTCCATATCCATTACATATAAATATTATACTCCATTAGAGTTCATGATCAAGGAGAGCCTGGAATTTTTCTACTTGTTATTCTAGAATATACTTTTTGTACTATAAAAATATTTCTTGGAGGAACAAAATTTCAAGAATAATCTATGGATAAACAATCAATCAAAGGAAGGGCTTCAACGTTACACTTCTTATACTTTCACGTTAAAATAATTTTATTCTATGGGTCCATCATATAATTCTTCTATAAGTGTGAAAGGCTTTCTCACATAACTTTTCTTGAAATTTAGTAATCACGTTCAAAATGTGGCATATATAATCTAGTATGAATTTCAACATCAATTTTTATTCTTTGTGATCTTTATTTTCATAGATTTGAGGTTGCTCTCACATTTCATTTTGATCCATCAAGACTATCCTACATTTTTATATACATTTTGATTATGATATTAATAATCTTAGTTATATGAATAATTAGATAATGATGATGAATATATTTTAATACTAGTTGAATATTAATTTAGCTAAATGATATTATTAAATTGAATTATATTGAGAAAAAATGAAAGTTAATTTGTTTAATTGAATTATTTTAATATTTATTTTTCAAGACCACATGCATAAATAAAATTGAGATAGGAGTGATTTAGTTGTTCATTAAAACATCAAACCCTCATTAATATTTAGATCCCCACTAACCTTATTAGCCTTTAAACTATTAGAGTGATTTAACATGTAAGAAAATAACAAAAACAACAACAGTGGTCATACATAGTAGAACGTGAGGTTTACATGGAAAACCCAAGAAGAGAAAACTAAAATGAGGATTATCTCATAATATAAAGTAAATGCAACACCGAATGTAATAGGATCACTATTAGAGCTCTCACTAACAAATTATAGAAAAGAAGAAAGAAGACTGTTACAATGAGAAATCCATTTCAGACCAACATAACAATTCCACCATTGCACCACTAGTACACACTCTCTCTCTAAACAATGTAGACACCTTATGCTCATTGCTTCTAGTAGTCTTAGTTGGTTTAGTGCAGCATCATGGGGGTCCAAGATAGGCCCCTAAGTGGAAATGAAATTTCAAAAAAATAGAGTTAAGAAATTTGACATCAAAATTTGAAAAGTGTGTAAGAGAAAAATTTGTAGCAAATTCAATGTAGTTTGTAGGCTACTAGTCCTATTTTGGAAAAAAGTAATTCTATTTTACAAAAAAAATAAAAATTAATGGAGTAGTAATAAATTTTTAGGAAAAAAGATAAAAAGAAGGTATATGTGTAACCAACCTAAGTACAAGAAAACAATTAATTATTGTTTCAGAAACATTAAATATATGTAGAGGATGTAGGTGTAATTAATATTTAATTACACTTACATAATTTTACCTAGGCATATTATTTAATTAATTCCTCAGTTGCATTTACTAGGCAATTAGTTATAATGGGGCCATCCCCCTTCACATGTATTTAGGATAAAATATTCCTTCTAGAAGGATGAGTTGTCTTTTCTACAAGCCTTATCCTATCTTCACATCATTCTAGGTAGTTAGTTAGGATTCACATGTTATATCAAGACACATGCTAGCATCATAATGCATATTAATTTCCACTATGTTGTGCAGTTTTTGCACACACGCCCCACTAAAGGTGGGAACCCTCTTTTTCCTACCCCTCTTTTGTGCTTAACTTTGAAAATCTCGGGGTTTTGTTTGCCTTGTTTTTGGGTTCCCTTTTGGTTTTTTGGTCCTTGCTTTGGTCTTGGATTCTTGGGGGCCTTGGTGTCTTGCGTATGTCCTTTTGGGGGATCTTCTTCTGCCTTTTGTTTTCCCCTTGTGTTGTCTTCGTTTGGGTCCTTAGGGTTGTGGTTTTCTCCCTTTGCTTTCCCTTGTTTTCTTTTGTTCTGCCGGAGGCGGAATTGGGATGGAATTTGATTCTTAACTTTTTACAGGTTCTGAGTCTAGTTTCGGTCCCGGTTCCGGCTCCGCTTCCCGCTTTCCCGTTTTTGTCTTTGTGTTTCCTGCTTTCGGTCTAAGGGTTGGTTCCCTTAGTATTTTCTTCGCTTTGCTTCCCTCATTGTTTCTTTTGTTTTGTCAAGACCGGATCCGAGATGGAATCAGATTTTAAACTTTTCCAAAGGTGAAAATCCAATTTCATTTCCCTCTCCGACTCCAGCCCCATCCTTTGTCTTTGTCATTGCTTTTCCCTTTTGTTCCTATCACTGGCTTTGCTTTCCTTTCATTAGCTTTTGGCAGAGCTAGGCATTGAATGGATCATGGTTGGGAACTTTTCTAGAAAGCTCCCAGTCCTGATCCAGTTCTGATTCCAATTTCGCCCTGCTGGTTTGGCTCTTTCTTTGTCAGTGCCGTTGTTGGGCCGTTTGGCTCAGTCTATCCCCGCGCGTGCTTTGTTTTCTCTGGTCGTGTTCGCTAGAGCCGAGCACGGAGTGGATCGTGACTGGGAACTTGGGTTCCTATTCCGGTTCTGCCTGTTTCCTCTTGGGTTCCCGTTTCGATTCCCCTTCCATTTTTGCCTGTTTCCTCTTGGGTTCCCGTTCCGGTTCTGCCTGGTTCCCTTTTTGGTTCTCGCTCTGCTTTCATCGGGGTGTGTTTAGTTCTCGTCTGTCTTGGCCCTTCACCCATGTTTTGTTTTGCCTTTGGTTCTACCTATTTCCTCTTTGGTTCTCATTTCGGTTTTCGTTCTGGTTCCACCTGGCTAGGTTGTGGCTTTGTTTTGCCTGTTCCCCTTTCCTTTCTGCCTCCACCTCTACCTGTTTCTGGCTCTGATCCCTCCTAGATTGTTGCTTGGTTCTCTAATCTTGGTTTCATTTCCTTAGCTATATTTTGATGGTATATCTTGTATTGATCGTGTTTTGTTTGTGTGTAGGTTGGATCATGATGGACGTGGCTCAGATTTGGAGATGTGTACGTTGCGGATTTGGGCACGGTTTACGGCTATTGGTCGTGTAGCCCGTTCCTGTGCACAAAATCATTGCGGTTGGTAGCCATTAATGGATGGTTGGTGTCGATCTAGGTCATCCGTTGTGCATCTCAAGCCTAATCGACGGCTGGTTTCGTCTCTTGGTTTTGGTGGGTGTTTCTTTGTTCGTGGGTGTTCATTCATGTTGGGTGTGGCTCGAGGATCTGTCCCTCAGTGGCGTGTAACCCTGGTCGATCTGGTGGCATCCTTCATTGCATTGATTGCTTGGTGGTGGGTTACTACTGCTTTGTTGGGCCGATCTGATTGGTGGCCGTCAGTTTTGTAACCCTAGCTTTGTTCTCGTGCGAGCGATTTTCTATATATTTGGCATTTTGCTTCTTTTGTTGGTTAGACTCAACTAGGTTGGAAGAGATAGAGATCAGAGGAATGAGTCAGAAAGACTTGTAATCATCCATAGTTTAGTAGTAGAGTAGCATGTTAGCGGATTATAGGAAGTTTTCACGTTTCAGGCATATGCTGTAATATACCAGGAATGTTGTAAAAATGATGATTTAATTAAAGGTGCGGACATTGTGTTATGAATGGTGTCTCCTTGGCGTTAAATAATCTTGCATTTTTCTTGTTTCATCTTTTGGAATGTTTGAATATAATTTAGATTCTATCTTGTAATGCTTATGACCTAATATCCGAAGTGTTGTAGCAATCCCTGGTTCATATCTTGGGCAGCTTCTTGATTATGGGAAGGCTGTGTAAGGTCAACCTGTACCTCATTCATGTGCTTAGTTCAGCTGCATTCACTCATTCAGCCTCATTGAATGAATGCTTTCAGCCTAAAAATCTCTAAAACCTTAGAAGATCGCATTGTTTTCTGCAAGATTGCGGGTATAGCCTAGGTCGATCAAGAATTAGTTTCAAGGGATTGATCCATTTCAGGTCTTCTGTCATCTGCATGATTAATTTTAGAGGTAGTGTTAGTGATTTAAACTTCTCAAACCCTTTCTTTTCCTGCTTCTTTTATTATGTGGTTGAAACCCAAAGTTAAAGCACCACCATGTTCAGTATCTAATGAGTTTAGAAACCTCTAGGATTTGCATGTAAGACCCCTTGTGATTACCAGCATATTCACATTTTATCACTAAGTTTGTTCTACTACATGGTCATGACATGACACCCGAGAGACCTTGGGGTTATCTCTTTGGTCATATGATATCAACCTTTCAAGAGAGATAGGATAGCCTTTATTCTGTCTAAGTTGTTGATTTGTAGAAACACCAAACAACAGGATTGGCGCTAGAAGGAGGGCCGAACAAGCTGGAGCATTTTTTGAACGTCATTTCTCCTGAGAGGCTCAGAAGGAGAACTTGATCCGCAACTAAAGAAGTAGAAGAGTTTCAAGAATTGCCACCTCCAACCAGGTCAAGAAGGACCAAAAGGAGGGAGGAATCATCATCTAATCCAACATTCCTGTCATCTTCACCACCACCCACTCCATCTTCATCCGATTCTAAGGCGGGTTCCATTCCACAACACCAACCCATCATCCATTTGCCATTACCACCCCCACCAATGGCCTTCTTGGCAACCAACCCGTCACCCTTGACATTCAACAACTACAATGTCATGCCCAAGAACCCTGAGCACTTTTGCTCTAAGTTTCATATGAATGACCCAAATAAGACAAAATAAGAACATATTCGAATCTTTCAGACCCGACTGAGAGACAGGGGGATTAACCATGAAGATGTTGCATGCAGACTCTTCCCTTACTCCTTAGGAGAGGAAGCCTTTTATTGGTACAAAAACTTTACCTACTACTTCCATTCATGACTGGGCTGAGCTTGAAGCCGCATTCTTGCTAAAATTCAAGATTCCCATCAGTGCCAATGAGCTATATATGTTGTTCACTAGGGTAAAGAGGGAAATCAATGAGCCTATAGGATCGTTCAACAATAGGTTCCATCGAGCGTACACCAGACTGAAAGCACCTTATGCTGGAAATGAGGCCACTGCCCTAGAGGTCAATTTTGAAGCCCTTGATAGTCTCACCTCTACCTTTCTCAAGTGGAGAACTAATCTGCCCACCACCTTGCTCGCCGCGTACACAGAGGTTGTCAAGGTCAAAACCGACTTGAGACAACACTTGTCGGGACCTTTGCCATCACTAGGACTAGCTGCTCATCCAAGCCAAGTCCAATCTCTCAACCAAGCCCTGAATAATCACACTCCCATCATGAACTCTATTCCACAGTTGCCTCTGGTTCATCACCCGGATCATCCAATAAGCCAGGCTCAACCAACTCCTTGTTATCCTCAGCAAGCTGCCAACCATCCTCCTCACTCTCAGCTACGGGCTAATTTCCCCACATATCTACAAAAATCAGAGGTTTTGAATCAATCTATTGGTTATGTAGGAGTGTTAGGGTATTCCCCAAACACCATGGATATAATCCCTTACAACAACCTTGACAAAGAAAGATTAGGTGAGCTAACCGAGCAAGTGAAGAAGCTCAATATGGAGGTAACTCACCTAAGGAACCAAAACAATCAGCTCCAAGCCAATCAGAAGAGCATGCAATCGAATTATAATAGAGGGCAGCACTATGATAGAAGTCAGAATTTCGAAAGAGGACGAGGTTTTGGCCAGAACTTTGACTGAAACCAACAAGGCGAACAAGGATTTGAAAGAAGATAACCACCTAGGCAGAACAGGCCATGGAATACTGGTCCTAACAATGGAGGAGTTCCCACTCCACTAGATCAACCTTCTAATCAAGAAAAATCTCTAGGTGGTGTATATCTGGCAGAGGCTGTTTTGTCTAGGTGGTACAGACTTCACGAGACAAATCAGCATTCTGAGCTTGACTACCCCCAATTTTAGACCGCCACCTCAATCTTTCAATGTGAATTTGTAAATAATTCCACCGGCCAAGAATTGGTGCCCTCGAACCCCTATGATTCCCCAGTTTTGGTGTTGAATCATGCTCTATTCCCTAGGGATGCAGAGAATGAACCAGAAGAAGAATCAAGCAACTAGAATGGAGAGGTTAAACAAGTACTCAATGAAGATGAAATATCTCAACTATTTAATGAAGAAATTGAGAATGGCAATGACCCATTGGATGAAGAAGAGGTGCAAATGTTTCAGCAACCTATCAAGAAGTATGATCTGAGAAATAAGCCCCATAGGGATCCACAAGCTGGGGGACCATTCACTACATCTACCCCTCCCCACAATTTTACTACTCCACCGGATCCACATGCCAACAAGAATCCGCCCTACCCCCAGATGCCTACACAATACCTGATGAAGGAGGGACAACCAGATGTCTTCAAGGGAGGCATGGCTGATGTAATGGAGGAGAAGAAGGCCGGTCACTCCAAGGAGCACCACAATGACATGAACGTGGAATAGCTAGGAGAATATGTTACCGAGGAACTCAAAAGGTTAAAGGTGAGTCTTTCTTCTTTCGAGTTATTGAGAGTTCCTAAAATTAGAAATGTGGTCCTTGGGTCTTTTAATTCAAATATGGCCACGATAGGAATAGCTACTAATGAGGCAGTTACAAGACCTTATGTTCCACAAGCACCCAAAGGCCTTAGTCCATCACAATCCGGGGGTAGGGGTAAAGAAAAAGATAAGAGTCAGGCTGCCCAAGCTGACTCACAGTTGAGTTTATTCCAAGGCAAGATGGAAACCTCTCCCTTCCTAATTTCCATTTGTATATTTGGTAAAAATCTACACAATTTCCTTCTAGATTCAGGGGCTTCCACAAATGTTATGCCATTTTCTATTTGTAGGGCTCTTGGCATTACCCCTACAACTTCTCAAAAGAAAGTCACTCAATTGGAAAAAAAAAAGGTGAACATTGTAGGAGAACTAAACATGATCCCCGCACAAGTGGCCTCGAATCCTAGAGTGCAACAGGTGCTCAATATCCAGGTAGTCGACATTCTAGACACTTATGGTTTGATCTTGGGTAGAGATTTCACTAAGGCACTCAATGGATACACATCCACAGATCACTCCCACATGTGGCTCCCTTGGAAAGGAGTCCCAAATCAGATCCGAATTGAGAGGGAACCTAGAATGAAGTATGTCATCACTAAATATGAAAATACTTCAAATGAGATATTGGTGACAGAGGTTAGTATGGGAAACTACATCCTAGCCTCCCTTGCTCTGGATGAAGAGGAAGTCTTGATGCTACAAGGCTCTTTTGGTAGGTCCACACCAGAAACCATGGCCCCCAAAGTAATGCTACACCAAATATCAGGATTGGTGATAGGAGAGGAACTTGGAGACTAGGAAGAGAAACAACTTGGCCTGCTAAATAACTTCCAAGAATTCATCCAAAAATGTGTAGAGAATCAGGTTCAGTAGGGCAGACACATGCACTTTGGAGAATTGTTTCTTCTTAATTGGTGTCGAGTGCACAACGCTCCTCATTCCGAGTTAGAGTGTTGCTTGTTTCAAACTATAGTAGAAAAAATACAAAGACACATCAACATAGCCCCAATTGTTGGGTCAGGCATAAAGATCATTCAAAATAATCAAAAAGGAAGGGATCCAAAGCCTCCTGACAAACCTTCGGGTGTCGGTAAAGACCAAGGTAGCTCGAGAAAGACATGATCTAATGATTGCTAGGTATTGAGGTTTGATGGATCTAAATCCAAGCAAGGTGTTGGAGTCAGACTTGAGCTGATCAGTCCTAAAGGTAAGACATACTTTGCTGCTCACAAACTCCAATTCCAATGCACTAACAATGTGGCTGAATACGAAGCTCTAGTTCATGGGCTACTACTGGCGCATAAAAATAAAGTCAAGATTTTGTGAGTAGTCGAAGACTCTGAGCACATGGTCAGGTAAATAAGAAAGCAATACTCATGTCATGATTGTAGAATGACCAACTACAGACACAGGGTCTGGGACCTTATTGAGGGATTCGATGCCTTCAACATTCAACTGATCCCTTGGAGTAATAACCAAACGGCTAATTCTTTGGCACAAGCGGCAAGTACATTGCAGCCCTTATCACTTTCAGTCTTAAAGAAGATCTTTAAAGAGGTTTTTAAAGATGATAGGCACATTCTTGATTTTATTACTAGCTGTGATGTATTTGCTTCCCAAATAATTGATGAGGTCGAGCCCTAGGAGGCTGAAATTGACCTAGAAGGAGTCCTCAATCTGAAGACTAACACCATCCCAAGAGGCATGGTACAATTGAAAAGGATCTTTGATTTGGATAGGATTAAACATCTAGAAAAGAAAGTGAAAATGGAATCCTTGGATTGTCAACGTGAAACATATAACATGAGGATCGAAGGTGATGTCAAAAATATCCTTATTGGTAAGGTGTGCACTCCAGAGGAAAGGAAAGGGATTATTGATGCCTTGCACACATATCAAGATGTGATAGCTTGGAGTTACGATGACTTGAAAACATATGACACTTCGGTCATTACACACACCATTCCCCTCAAGCCAAGTGTCAAGCCATTCAGGCAAAGACAAAGATCGATCAATGCTTTGCTGGAGCCCATTATCCAAAAGGAGGTTCAGAAGTTACTTTCAGCATGAATCATATTCCCAGTGAGGCATTCGACATGGGTTGCAAACTTGGTCCCAATCAGAAAGAAAAATGGAGAAAGCAGATTATGTGTTGATTTCAGGAACCTGAATAGAGCATCAGAAAAGGATAATTATCCAATTATTTCACTGGATGAGGTGCTTCAGGTTTTCAATGGATCTCAGATGATGTCCTTCTTGGATGGGTACTCTGGATACAATCAGGTCATGGCTCAATATGAGGACAGGCACAAAACTACCTTTACTACAAAATGGGGGACCTTTGCTTACCAGAGAATGCCCTTTGGATTAATCAATGTTGGAGCTACATTCCAAAGAGCGATGGACATCACCTTCAAGGAAATCATTGGAAAGTGAATAATCATCTACATGGATGATTTGACAGTCTTTTCTAAGAAGAGAAGTGATCATGTTGCAGATTTGTGCAAAGTATTCCAGAAATGTAGGGAGTTTGGTATTTCACTCAATCCAAAGAAGTGCATTTTTGGGGTCACTGAAGGAAAGCTATTAGGACACATTATTTCAAAGCAAGGTATTTCCATTGATCCCAAGAGAGTGGAGGCAATTCTGAAAATCCCCCCCCCCTGCAAGCAAAAAGGAAATGAAGTCCTTCTTTGGCAAGATCAATTTTGTTAGAAAATTTATCACTAGATTTGCAGAGATAGTCAAGCCACTGAATGCCATGATCAAGCAAGAAGCAAAGATTGAATGGACTGTCGAGGCTAAGGAGGCATTTGTAGAAATCAAGAGAGCTATTACTGAGGCTCCTATTTTGGTGAGTCCTAATTACACTAAACCATTCTACATCTATTTGTTTGCCTTTGATTACTCTTGTGCTGGCTTGTTGGCACAAAAGTCTGATCAAGGGAAGGAACATCCCATAGCCTTCACGAGTCCACCTTTGAAGGATTCCGAACCAAGATACCCTAGTGTTGAGAAGTAGGGCTATTCCTTAATCCGAACTATGAAGAAGTTTAGACATTACATACTAAGGAATAAGGTCTTTCCTATAGTCCCTGACCCTACAGTCAAGTTGTTGTTGATGCAAAATGAGTTGGGTGAATGTAGAGCCAAGTGGGTGATTATGTTGCAAGAGTATGAAATTGATATTCAACCCATGAAGTTGGTAAGGGGGCAAGGACTGACCAAGACAATGGTAGAAATGGGGCTTGATCTCATTGCTCAGCATTACCACCTTGAAGAGGTGTCCCCAGGGAGCTGGTATGATGACGTTACTTACTATTTGTTGCATCAACAGTGTCCCAAGTACCAAAATTCAATACAAAGGAGAGCTCTACGTTTGAAGAGCAACAGTTATATGATGAAAGGGGTTGTCTTGTATAAGAGAAATCATGAAGGTATCTATCTCAGGTGCCTAGGAAAAGGAGAGGCAGGGAGAGTGATGACATAATTTCATGACAAATATGGCATAGGTCATGGTTCAGCATCTTCCACTGCAAATCATATTTTGAGGGCAGGCTACTATTGGCTTGCCTTATTTAGGGACACACATAACCATGTGAGAACTTGCCATGTGTGTCAAACTGCAACAAGCCAGGAGAGGTGTGCAGCTCTTCCACTTCGACCTGTCATAGAGGTAAAACCATTTTGGGGAATGGACTTCATAGGTCCAATCAACCCGCCCTCATCTAAGGGTCACAGGTATATTCTTACCATAACTGATTATTTTACTAGGTGGACTAAGGCTCTTGCATGCAAAGAATGTACTTTCGAAGTAGTAATCAATTTCATAGAATCAAGTATTATTAACCGCTTTGGTTGTCCATTAGTTGTTCTTTGTGATAATGGTTTTTCATTTGAATCTTTAAGGTTTTCTAATTGGGCTTACGACCATGGGGTTACCATTAAATTTACATCTAACTACTACCCATAGGGGAACGGTTTGGCTGAGTCTTCCAATAAGAACCTTCTGTCAGTCATCTGAAAACTATTAGATAAAAAACCCAAGGATTGGCATACCCAGCTTAGATTTGCTCTTTGGGTAGACCGCACTAGACAAAAAAAATCCATAGGAACCTCTCCTTTTCACATAGTGTATGGTTTGAAACCTATCTTTCCCATCTAGCTGAAGATCCCCACCTTCCAATTCATCAATGAATATTATGAGGGAGAAGATAAATGTGAAGCCCACTTAGCTGAATTGTTACACCTTGAAGAGAAAAGAGATGAAGCCTTAGAGAACTTTGCCAAACATCAGGGTATTGTAAAATGATGGTTTGATAGAAGATCCAAGGTAAAAGCCTTTAGAATCTCTGACTTGGTTCTCTATTGGGATAAGGCCCATGACAAGAAAGGGGAGCATGGAAAATTTGAAATACTTTGGCTCGGCCCTTATCAGATTGTAGAGATCCTGGGAGATAATGCTTTCTGTTTGAAGACCCTCATTGGAGAAAATATCCCACTACCTGTCAATGGGCAGTATTTGAAGCATTATTTTTGGTCTTGAGCTGTTCTCAGCTCTGCCCCTGTATATTAATAGAATAAGTTTCCTTTTTGTTGTCTTGTTTCTTTTTTGCTTTGGTTAGGGTAGGGTTTCTTTTGGTTTTGGCTCTACTTGTCTACTGTCTCTTTGGGGTCATCCTGCTTCTTTTGGGCTTGTTGCATCTGTGCACTTGGTTTCTTGTCTAGGGCTGCTCTTGGATTTCTTTTACAAACTTTTATCATCTTTTCAGAGTCATTCAAACTAGTACATTTCCTTCATCTGATGTTGCATAAGATGGGAATTGGAGTCACTTGTCTGAATTGAATTCTGGAATATATTTGGGTCTTTTATCTTCACACATATCTTAAGAATTATGAAGTTGCATGTGGTCTTTAGGAGGTCTGACTGGGTGACATATCTTAAATTCTTCTCCAGTGCCACTGTGGTTCTCATCCTTGAATGTGGGCTTCATTGTCCATGAGGTGAAAAGTAAAGATTTAAAAGCAAGTCTCAAAAGAGAATATCTAAAGAAAAGAAAGGAAACATCAAAAATCAGAAAGGTTCACCTTTTCAAGGACATCCTAGTATCTCTACTGGGGCTATGGATGCCTAGCTGGTAGTAGAGCTACGCTAGGGAGGGTCACAGTGATAACCTCACTGGGGCTATGGATGCTTGACTGGCAGTGAGGCTCTATCCAGGTTGCTTTTGGAGTTAGAATCCTTATGTAGCCTTGTTAGACTGAATTTGGTCCTTGTTGCAACTTAGGAAAGGAAAATAAATGCATATGCACACACTTTGACCTTGGTATAGGAAAGGTTTGCTTACTGGTGGTGTTTGAAACCTTGTCTAGGTGTAGCCTCATGCTTGGAAAGAAACCAGAGATTCTGAGTTTGTGATGACAGTTTGTCATCGAAATGCTCTAGAGCATTTCCTCAGTGGAGTTGCCATTTGTTGTACAGTTTTTGCACACACGCCCCACTGAAGGTGGGGACCCTCTTTTGCCTGCCCCTCTTTTGTGCTTAACTTTGAAAATCTCCGGGTTTTGTTTGTCTTATTTTTGGGTTCCCTTTTGGTTTTTTGGTCCTTGCTTTGGTCTTGGGTTCTTGGGGGCCTTGGTGTCTTGCGGATGTCCTTTTGGGGGGTCTTCTTCTGTCTTTTGTTTTCTCCTTGTGTTGTCTTCATTTGGGTCCTTAGGGTTGTGGTTTTCTCCCTTTGCTTTCCCTTGTTTTCTTTTGTTCTGCCAGAGGCAGAACCAGGATGGAATTTGATTCTGAACTTTTTACAGGTTTCGAGTCTGGTTTCGGTCCTGATTTTAGCTCCGCTTCCCGCTTTCCCGTTTTTGTCTTCATGTTGCCCACTTTCGGTCTAAGGGTTGGTTCCCTTAGTATTTTCTTCACTTCGCTTCCCTCGCTATTTCTTTTATTTTGTCAGGACTAGATCCGGGATGGAATTGGATTTTAAACTTTTCCAAAATGGAAAATCCGGTTTCAGTTCCCTCTCCAACTTCGGCCCTGTCCTTTGTCTTTGCTGTTGCTTTGCCCTTTTGTTCTTGTCACTAGCTTTGCTTTCCTTTCATCGGCTTTTGGCGAAGATGGGTGTGGAATGGATCATGGTTGGGAACTTTTCTAGAAAGCTTCTAGTCCCAATCCGGTTCTGATTCCAATTCCACCCCGTTGGTTTGGGTCTTTCTTTGTCGGTGCCGTTGTTGGGCTGTTTAGCTCTGGCTTTCCCTATGCGTTCTTTTTTTCTCTATTCGTGTTCATTGGAGCTAGGCATGGAGTGGATCATGACTGGGAACTTGGGTTCTTGTTTCGGTTCCACCTATTTCCTCTTGCGTTCCCATTCTGGTTCCCATTTCGTTTACGCCTGTTTCCTCTTGTGTTCCCGTTCTGGTTCCCATTCTGGTTTCGCTTGGTTCCCTTTTTGGTTCCCGCTCCACTTTCGCTGGGGTGTGTTTTGTTCCTACCTGTCTTGGCCCTTCGCCCATGTTTTGTTTTACCACCGGTTCTGCCTGTTTCCTCTTTGGTTCCCGTTCCAGTTTCTGTTTTGATTCTACCTGGCTGGGTTGTGGCTTTGTTTCACCTATTCCCCTTTCCTTTCTGCCTCTGCCTCTGCCTATTTCTGGCTCCACTCCCTCCTAGATTTCTGCATGGTTCTCTAAACTTGGTTTCATTGCCTTAGCTAGATTTCAACGGTGTATCTTGTATTGATCATGTTTTGTTTGCGTGTAGGTTGGATCATGATGGATGTGGCTCAGATTTGCAGATTTGTATGTTGTGGATCTGGGCACGGTTTGCGGTTGTTGGTCGCGTAGCCTGTTCCTGCACACATAATCATTGTGGTTGGTAGCCATTAATGGCTGGTTGGTGAGATGTGATGGGCTCTTCGTGGTCGGCGTCGATCTGGGTCATTCGTTGTGCATCTCAAGTCTGATCAATGACTAGTTTCATCTCCTAGTTTTGGCGTGCATTGCTTTGTTCGTGGGTGTTCATTCATGCTGGGTGTGGCTTGAGGATCTATCCCTCGGTGGTGTGTGACCCTGGTCGATCTAGTGGCATCCTTCATTGCATTCATTGCTGAGTGGCGGGTTACTGCTACTTTGTCGAGCCGATCTGGTTGGTGGCCATGGGTTTTGTAACCCTAGCTCTGTTCTCGCACGGGCGATTTTCTATATATTTGGCATTTTGCTTCTTTTTTGGTTAGAATCAGCTAGGTTGGAAGAGATAGAGATTAGAGAACTGAGGCGGAAAGACTTGTAATCATCCATAGTTTAGTAGTAGAGTAGCATGTTAGTGGATTAGAGGAAGTTTTCACGTTTCAGACATATGCTGTAATATACCAGGAATGTTGTAAAAATGATGATTTAATTAAAGGTGCGAACATTGTGTTATGATTGGTGTCTCCTTGGCATTAAATAATCTTGCATGTTTCTTGTTTCATCTTTTGAAATGCTTGAAAATGTTTGAATATAATTTAGATTCTATCTTGTAATGCTTATGACCTAATATCCAAAGTGTTGTAGCAATCCCTGGTTCATATCTTGGGTAGCTTCTTGATTATGGGAAGGTTGTGTAAGGTCAACCTGTATCCCGTTCATGTGCTTAGATCAGCTGCATTCATTCATTCAGTCTCATTGAATGAATGCTTTCAGCCTGAAAATCTCTAAAACCTTAGAAGATCGCATTGTTTCTGCAAGATTATAGGTATAGCCTGGGTCGATTAGGAATTAGTTTCAAGGGATTGGTCCATTTCAAGTCTTCTATCATCTACATGATTAATGTTAGAGGTAGTGTTATTGATTTAAACTTCTGAAACCCTTTCTTTTCTTGTTTCTTTTATTATGTGGTTGAAACCCAAAGTTAAAGCACCACCATGTTCAAGATCTAATGAGTTCAGAAACCTCAAGCATTTGCACATAAGACCCCTTGTGATTACCAGCATATTCACATTTTATCACTCAGTTTGTTCTACTGTATGGTCATGACCTGACACCCGAGAGACCTTGGGGTTATCTCTTTGTTCATAAGAGATCAACCTTTCAAGAGAGATAGGATGGCCTTTATTCTGTCTAAGTTGTTGATGTGCAAAAACACCAAACAACACATTGTTGCCTATATATACAAGGCATTTATACATCTTAACATATCATCTTATAATACAATTTGAATTGTATACCTAAGTTGCAACACTCTTGTGTCGATGGTTTTCTTCTTGGAAAAGATCCTTTGATGGCTTCAATTTCATAGGATAACTCATCATCCATAATTTCAATAGAGAACACATGCTCAAATGTGCCACAATTTTTTTGCGAATATTTTGCATGTGAATAATTAGTTATGATTTTTTTATTATAACATTTCAAAATTATTAAAACGTGTTTTTCTAATCACTATAACTTGGTCAAAACTTTATGAAATTCAATTTTTTTCTTTTCCTATAGTATGCAAAGCATAGAATGTGACATATCTTTTAGATTTTAAAAATGTGAAATAGTTTGAAAATTATAAAAGTTTTTCAATCAACCTATCAATCAAGACTTTAGTCATAATGTATGTAGAAAATCAATAATAATTATTTGTTAAATTCAAAATAAGGTATATATTATATTAGTGGAAAGCTAACAATTTTTTTCAATAAACCCTTTTCATTTCATCAAATTTTGATTAAAAAAACTCGTCAGCCACATGGGCGAACATCAAAAAACTAAATAAATTTTATGAACATGTTTTTCTAGTTGAATTTCCATGTTTAGCGATCCCAAACCAAATCTCAAGCCCAATCCAAAGCCTACTGATACTTTCAGAAAAAATGGATAGCTACTTGAAATAGATATCCAATATAAATAGATATCAGCTTGAAATGGACATCCGTTACCTATATTATTTGTAATACATAATATTTAATATATTAGTATATACTAATATACTAATATAATATATATATAAATATATATTATATTATGTATTATATATTATTATAGTATATATTATATATCATTATATTATGTATATTATATTATATATTATATTATTATATTAGGTTATATATTATATACTATATTATAATATATATATATATAGTGAGATAGATAGAGGGCGTGTGAGAGGTAAAGGGAGGGAGAGACTTGAGAGAGGGATATATAAATATTTGAGAGAGAGAGATACTTGAGAGGGAGAGTTATCTAGGTAGGGTTCCTAAGGGAGAGACCTAATAAAGAGAGGTGGTGTGAGGGATAAAGGAAGGGAGAGAGGGATTTAGAGAAAGTTTTATAGGTATGGTGGAAGGTATAGAGGGAGTGAGAGACCCAAGGGAGAAAAAGAGGGTGGGAGGGATAGAGGGAGGGAGGGAGTGAGATAGAGGTACTTGAGAGAGAGAGGGAGAGAGAGAGAGATATGGTTTTTCAAGGGAGAGAGAAAGAGAGAGCGAGAGAGAGAGAGAGTTCTTCAGCTCAAGCGAGAGAAATTTAGATAAAAGCTAGGAGGGATAGGTAGAGAGATAGTTCTTGAGCTCAAGGGAGAGAGAGTTAGATAAAGGGATGAAGATAGTGACAAAGAAATGTATAGAGTGTAAGGGATAAATAATGAGTGATATAGAATGCGAGAAAGGTGATACAACTTGTTGATTACTTAAATTTGACCTCTTGATTATGAAATCTAACTGTCTAAAAGATTAAAAGATCTTCTTGAAACTAGAATTTTCATTATAACTCCTAAAGATATGAAACCACTCTAAAACATCCAAAAACTATATATGTGAAATATAACTTAAGGTATGAGAAAGTAAATGTCCATAATTTCTTTTATTTATTTAGTTTCACTAAAACAAAAAGTCAAGAAAGAGAAAAAGGAGAAGGAAAATCTTTTAATTTAGAGCATAACACAAGTGTTTTATAGTACACTCATATTTTATCATTGTATTTAAATAATGTGAGAAAAAAATATAACCTGCTTAGAATTTATCTTTCTTTATAATTTTTTAAGACTTTTTGCTTGGATTTTCTTTGAGCTTCCAATCTAAAGGCTTGGAGTGACTTTCCAATGTCCAAAGTGTTGCAGTTTGGTTATCGGTGTTGTATTCTAGTTGATTGGTTGCTAGAGCCTCTAAGACATGTTATGAATTTCTCCACTATTGATGTTGTAATCCTATGGTTTGGAAGCTATATTTAGGTTTTTTCAAACTATGTGTGATCCAGGTTTCATGTGACTTGGATTACTAGAAAGGTTTTTCTCAATGTGACCGTTTCGAGTTTGTGTTTTTTCTATGAGGATGCTCATATAGGTGCAAAGTTTTCTTTTGAATTTCTCCACATATGCAGATAAAGTTGTGTAGATAAAATTTTAATTTTGTGATTTTGTGAAGGTTTTATATTCATATTTGCATATCATTATTCCTTCCACAAATAAATATTGATATGATAGAATATAATAATTTGTTGTCTAGTAGTTGGTTTCAATGTTTCTTGGCTTGTGATAACTGGTTGCTACATGAAATTGTAAAAGGGATGCATGAGAGTTTCTAAGTACCATGTGATGTTTTTTATTGCTCTGCAAGGTGCTTTTTGTTTTCTTTGGAACAAGCTAGTAATTTGGAATAGAAGTGATGTTGGGTTATTCTTTTCTTGTGTGAATGAGATATGTTGAAGGTATGAGCCACGAGTTGAATACTGTGTGGTCTTCAAGGATTTTTTGAATGTGTTGTATGGGTCATGTTGACTCATTTGAGAGAAGTGAGGATACTTTTCACTAGGTGTATACCCATGTCAACCTTATGAAGAGTTATTGTTTGAAAAAAACTTTTAAGATACCACATAATTGATCAAAGTGTTATGCCAATGCATCATTATGTCCAACACATGCAAACAAAGTGAAGCACATAATAGAATATATTCCCCCACCTTAAAGTAATTGGTAAACACCATGCTATGATAAATTACTTTAAAATAGAAAAATGATAAATGCCATGTGATAAGGGGGTATGTTCAGGATCACAATCGGCCAAAAAGTGGCGATATGTAAGAGATATGATGGCCTATGAGGCTGGCAACTTTTTTTTACCCAAAATTGATGAAATGAAAAGGGCTTTTAAAGGAGATTCTTATTTTTCCACCAACATGAATTATGCTTTACTTTGAATTTAATAAATAATTATTATCCTTTTCTCTTTGAATTATGACCAAAGTCCTCATTGATAGGTTGATTGAAAAAAAATTGTAGCTTTCAAAATGTATCATATTTTTTGAATCCAAAACATGCATCACATTCTATGCTTTGGATACTATAGTATTGAAAAAAAAATGAATTTCATGAAGTTTTGACCGAGTTAAGGTGGTCGGACATACGAGTTTTTATATTTTTCAAAAGTTGTAATAAAAAATTCATAATTAATTATTTACTTGGAAAAAAATTCAAAAAAAATATGCATCACATCAGGACATGAGTCCTCTACTTATATCTAAAATATTTTATAAAAATATTATCATTTTATTGTGGTTAGGGTGGTTAGACAGACACCTACTTGTTTTTTTCCATGAAATTTAACTACTACTCCATTGAAATTTCAAATTCTCACCAAATATATATATATATATATAGAAATTGTAGTTTAGAAACTACATTCAATTTTCTATAGATTATATTCCTACATATTTTAAAAATAATATCAATAAATTATTCAAATTTTTACTTCAAGTTGCCTAACTCTGATTTTTTTGAATTTTATTGCCACTTAAGGGCCTATTTTTCCATGATGATCTTGCATGTATACCCAATGTCATGAGATCTTATTTGGGAATCCCTATGCCAATGATATGTTTCCAATTAAACCTACCTCATGATAAGAGGTTTCACTCAACAGAATGTTGCAAATAACACAAATATGAGTACATAAGGTATCCATGTATTTAAGGTCAATACACATATTTTATATAATATATAAGTGAGATTAGAATTGAAATAATTCCCTCAAATACTCATGCAACTATGAATACAATAGAAGAATAATACATAGAGATAACAAACAAACTTTTGAGTCAACATGGAAGATAGCTAAATGTATGAATGCCTTGCATCATCCCCAAAAGGAAAACACAAGACAACAAATAATAAAATTCATTTCATAAAGAAGATTAGAGATACAAATAGATGAATGGCATAATAGATTTGTTTCCTTTGTATCCTTGTTCCAATAAAGAAACAAGGGTAATCCAAAGAAAACTCACAAATAAAAGACATTTCAAGTATCACAATATAATATCACATCATGTGCAACCATACACAAGTAAAACAAAAAACAAACACAAGAAGGTATATCACAAGCAAGAAGATCTGAAAAAATCATCTACATCCCAATCTTTCCCATCATATATGAAAGGCGGTCAACTAGCCAAAGGGACAACAACAAGTTCCATAAAAGGAACATCACTAGGTTCAACATGTGGTGAATCACTCTCATCCAAAGGATTATCATAGTTTCCCCCATATAAATCCATCTAAGTTTTTTATGCACTTTTTTATCAATCTTAGCATCTTCATCCTCATCATCTAAGTTTATCATAATGGGTGGTTTAATTACAATGCCATTTGTATGTTCTTTTTTTTTTGTTTTTTTTGTTTGAGACATGTAAGGTTCATTTTCATTTTTTAATGAAGGTGGAAACTTAGCATGATTTGTTTGGATAGTTTCTTTACTATTAGGTAATGTTTTATTCTTTTCACCCAAATGACTAGAAATAGAACAACACCTATACCTACTCTCATTATATTTCTATTTCTTCTTGTACAATTCTGAATTAGTGATAGGGTAGGAGTAGGTTTGTCAACCATCAATTTGTTTTCTCCCCTTAGGGGAGGAACATAAGGAACCACCAAGGGTTGGGAAACCATCATCTCCTTAGGTATATATATATTTTCTTTCAGAGGAACATAGATAATGATGTGATTGTCTCTTGGTATTTTATATGATATAGGTGGAGGAACTACAACATAAATACCTTGTGCATTTGGAATGCTATTTACTTTCTGAAATGGTTTCATCCATGACATATGGGGTGGGAGGAACAACCATATAATGATCATTATCAGGTGGGATATTTCTGTGGTATTTTTTGTATGAACTTTGTCTAAATATTTTGATATGATCTAAAAAATAAATCCTCATGAGGCTTAATGGGTTCTATAGGTTGAGGTAAAAATAAATCCAATGAAAAGTTTCTATGAGAAGATAAAGGATTAAACCCAGTATGATGAACTATCTATATCTTATTCTCAAATGGGAACTTTATGCATTTGTGGATAACCGACATGATGACCTTCATGGAGTATATCCATGGGAAACCTAACTTCACATAAAATTGGTCCACTATTGGGATGATGGTGATGTTGAAATGCACAAGACAACTAAGAGGGGGGGTGAATCAGTTGTACCAAATTACTTTACTTCTAATCTTAATCAATTCCACTTTAACTGAATATGTTATTAAGTGTAATCATGAAATACAAATAAAAGAAACGAAACACCAAAGACACCCGAATTTTATGGAAAATGGGTATGTGTAGGATCATGATGCGCCAAAAAGTGGTGATATGTAAATGATATGATGGCCCATGTGGCTGATGACTTTTTTTTTACCCAAAATTAATGAAACAAAAAGGGTTTTTAAAGGAGATTGCCAGCTTTCCACCAATATAAATTATGCTTTACTTTGAGTTTAATAAATAATTATTATTTATTTTCTATTTGAAATATGACTAAAGTCCTTATTGATAGGCTGATTGAAAAACATCTATAGCTTTCAAACGGTATCACATTTTTTGAATCTGAAACATGTGTCACATTACATGTTTCGCATACATAGGATTTTTAAAAAAAAATGAATTTCATGAAGTTTTGACCAAGTTAAGGTGGTCAGACATACGAGTTTTTTATATTTTTTAAAATTTGTAATAAAAAATTCATAATTAATTATTTACATGGAATTTTTAAAAAAAAAATTATGCATCACATTGGGACATGAGTCCTCTACTTATATCTAAAATATTATAAAAAAATATTATCATTTTATTGTGGTTAGAGTGGTTAGACAGACACTTACTTCTTATTTTTTCCCTGAAATTTAAGTACTTCTGCATTGAAATATCAAATTTTCACCAAATCGATTTTAAAAAATAAAAGATAAACCTAGTAGTTTAGAAACTACATTCAATTTTCTACAGATTCTATTCTTACATATTTTTGAAATAATATAGATAACTTATTCAAATTTTGATATCAAGTTGCCTAACTCTGATTTTTTTGAATTTTATTGCCACATAAGGCCCTGTTTTTTCCATGATGATCCTACACATACCCAAACCAAATGAGGGAAAAAATATGGTGAGGATTATCTCATAATATAGTTATAATGCAATACCAGATACAAAGGCTCACTACCTACAATAGGAATTTTTGTCTAGAAGGAGGATCACTGCCTATAGATTGAGAAAAGATAGATAAAGATCCACCACAATAGGTTCCATGCATTCGTAGCTTGATTAGAAGATTGTAGACACCATAAGCTCACTCATTTCAGGAATCTAACACATCAAAGTACTTCCAGCTTAATTTTATCGTCCACACTCTACTTTTCACTCTTGCTCACACACTTCACTTGCTTCTCACACAATTCAAAACATATTTCCTTTCTTTTATACCATCTTCAACCCTAGAAGCATTCTCCAAGGTTGGCTATACATCCTTCAATTTACAAATTCAAATTAGGTCAGCTACTCAACATTCTTACAGTGGATAAGAATGTGAGAGGACCAATTACTCATTTAATTAGAGCCTAAAAAACATCTTAGAGCAATCACACACTTCCTTAATTCGATGAAAAATCTTTATGTAATGTGTAGACACGAAGTGATCCAAACCTAATGAAAAAACCAATGATATTTGAAGTATGTACATCTCCTGAAATATGATCACATGTGGATCACCCAAGACACTTCACCAGACATTTTAACATCTCTAAGAAACCTTGAGATACATCTACAACAACTGCAATAATCTTGATGCAGAGAACATTCTTGAAAAATCCAACCAAACCAAGCAACAACACATAGGGGCTTTGGAGCAAGTCTTTCATTGCACCAAATCACAAGCACGTTTGCTAGAATACTATGAACATTAGTATAAATCATCTCCCCTATCCACAAGATTTGAAACAAAACACCAAAAGAGTGTGGAGCAAAAACATTTCTCCTAGTCCACAAACAAATAATTATGTCAAACTAGTTCACATACCAGTGAACATATCTTCTACTCTCCATCGATCCAGAAGCAAAAAATTAGGATATATTATCCATTGAAGCTCATGAAAAATAGCACAGATGTGTATAGGCATAGGATCAACACAAAATAAATACAGAGCACAATACCATAGCACACTCAGAACACACACTCAACACTATCTTCATTATTTTTTAATTTTATCAAAAGAACTTGGAAAAATCAAAACTACAACTTCATAAATATAGCTCCATGTACTATAAAGACTTCTACAATATCTCAACTATAAAAGAACCATTTGCACTCATACTAAATTGTGTTGATATCAATGACAACATTAATGACAATACCACCAAACACATCCACACTTGCAACAAGTGAAGGGTACATCTAGTTATGTTGGTACAACTTTAATTAGAAGAGTTATTAAGCCTATTATAGGGTGAGAAAAACCATCACAATTTTTTCACCATTCCTTCATTTCTTCATAAGAATGTTGATAAATCTCATCTACAAAGAAGAATTCATCAATGATCACATTCTCTAGATACACATGATCAATGAGTATCTCTAGTGTAGGTTTTTCATTAATATGTTTTGGTGATATAGAGAGGGAAATTTGGTGCATGTATATATGAATCAATATGTGTGAAAGAAATTTTAGGTAAAAAAGTAGTTCAACCCTTATGAGCTTGAACATCTATTAAGGTAACCATATTATCTAGACCATGCTCATCATCATTATTATCATCAGAATCTTGCAGAAATTTAGATGTATGATTTAACATTGGATTTGTGAAGAATTGAAAATTTTGATTGGGTGGAGAAAAAAACTTATTTCCTTTATCACTAGTATCAAAAAACATAATGTGATTAAAATCGATGAGGTCTTACACTTGAAATTTAATATGCATACATCATTTGGTATCTTGAACATGTGTACAGTTATATTGATAATATGATTTTGGGTTGAAATTTGGAGATAAGTGTTTTTTGTATCCATAGGTCTAATTGAAGGCAATTATATTAAGTTCTTGCTCGATAATTTCAACATGATTGAATAGAGAAAGTTGGGAAATTTGGTAAATTATCAATCTCTAGGCCTAAATTAATAAGGAGTTGAACTTATGGCTATGACTTATGGTTCAATGTCATTAGTTTTTTGAAGTTTGTTTAGCTTGATAAATTTCTTATTTTTCTTCTTGAATGGTTGATAGTTGTTTTTAGGTATAGATTTAGATTTATCAATAGGATTCAATGCAAATTTTCCTTCATATTGACTAACCAATATCTGATAATCATGAGGAGCCATACACAATTGTGTAAAGGATAGATGCTTCATTAGAAAAATATTATCCCTAATTCCAGTATGTAAATTTCATATGAACACTCTTTGAGAATTATCATGATGAAGAGCATAGTTAATTTATGATTAAAGTAACTGGTATTTCCCAATGAAGTCTATTACATTTTATTTCTTTATCTTCAATGGAATAAATTAGTTAATGTAATTTGAGGACTAATATTTCCTTTAAAATTTTGAAGAAATGCATCAACAAGTTGATTGAATAAATTTATGGAGTTATTCAAAGTAGTGTAGAAAAATGTATCCCTTTCCATTTTCACACTTGTTTGGGTCCTCCCTATTAAAATTTGGTTTCTTTATGCCTTATCTAGTCCTATTTTGCATCCACAAGCCTTATTTAATGCATTTTTCTAAGGATAGTATAGAAATTTAACAAATGAAAAATCATAATCTAATGTTTTGGCTATCTTCCAGATCTAGGGATCTGGGACTCATACACCACCTTGGGCATATGGGTCCCACCTAGGTCTCAAGACTTGATTTTAAATGTTGCATTCAACTTAAAAATTCTTGTAGTTTGTGTCCCAAATTTTAGCCACTAGGACTCATATGCCCAACCTAGCATATGAGTTCCGCTTTAACTTGGACCTATTTTAATTCAAATTCTAGGAAGAATTTTATTATCCTAGATCTAATGTCGGCTTGTAGTGCTGTAATTTCAGGAAATTAGGCATAAAAAAGTATAAATAAAAGATTGTTTCACATAATTTCCACTAGAAAATTGGTGAGAGAATTCCTAAGGAAATTTTATGAGATCAAGATCATTCAAGAGAATTCAAGAGAAAAACATCAAGTATTTGGAGCAGCATTCAAGATTCAAGGATCTTGTCAAAGTCTTCATGCATCATGTGTGTTTTTGAGCTAACATTTGTGATGTACATTTTCATGATTGGAGCTATTTCACACAAGTTTTTCACCTTTATTTCAAGGGTTTGGTGAGTTTCAACATTGCATATTGTTCATTCATCATTCCTTCATGCTATTTCATTTCATTTCAAGGTGTATTTACCAAAATGGGGTTTGACCAAGGCAAACCCACATTCCCTAACAAAACAACATGTTTCCATATGATATGTGATTTGTAGATTTATATTGAAGATACATTGAAGAGAAAGATTAGAAAAAGTTGCAAAATTTTTCAAAATTGTCAAGAAGTTGTCATATTCAAGAAAACTTGCCTATAGATTATAATTTAGAATTTATGGACTTGAAGATCACACAAGATAAAAGCTACAAAAGATCACTAGAGGCTATAGAAATATTAATTAAACCCTAAAATTGGGACTAAATTACCCCTCTGGGTGTATGAGTCCCAATACAACCCTTTTTGGCATATTTCTGTAGATCCTAAATAGTCACTAGAAGATTCCAAATTTTACCTAGATTCCTATAGTAGGACTAAATCATCCAACTTGGCGCATGAGCCCTGGTAAACTGCAAAAAGTAAAATTTTAATGTTTCAAACTTTCTTTGATTCCATCACTCTTCCAATTATCATTCTATTTTATTGTATTTTGTCAATCTTATTTCACGTCTTTAAGTTTCTAGGGTTTAGTGCATGAGAGTTTGCATTTATCCTTTGAAGCTTTATTTTAATGGTGAACCCTTTTTGATCACACAAGGAAAATGCCCAAGTCCTTCCCTCAATTGAGTCACTTGGTTGAGGGATTTTGGTTTCTTAATGAACTAAAGTGTGAAATAGGTTCAGTTCCATCTCCCAAAAGGTGGAACCCTATGCTATTTCTTTGGTTCATTTTGGTGAATCCGATCTTTGGACCCTTGAATTTCTGATTTGTAGAACAATCTAGGTCCTAGATTTAGGTTTCAACCACCAAAAACATATACTAACAAGGGAAAGAGGATTCCCTTTATTACTCTCCTAGGGCTTTTCACGCTAAGAGCACTTGGTTTGGGAATGACACTTTCCTCTTTGTTGATATGTTCTTGGTGATTGCCTTCAAAGGGTGGGATGGGGGTTTGATGAAGGGTATGAATGTGTGTGTAGTGTGGCTAAGTGCTATGATATAATGAAGCTAACTAACTATGAAAATTGAATCAAATGTAAATCTAAACTACATAATATTTAAAGTCAATGACCTATGCTAAAATGACCTAAGTGCTTACAAACAGAAAGGAAACTTGAAATAATAGAACTTGTACACCTAGGTATTGGAAGTAGTAGATGAGTGGCCCTAGAATCTTCTGGAATCTATCAAAAAAATTTATAGGGACATTCCCGACAAGTGGGGCGACCTAGTCTTCTTCCCCAGAAAATTTTTCGGAACATGTTTCTTCCAAAAGAGTATATGAATCCACAAAAATCCTTAAAAGGTAACCTCAGAGGAACTAGGTCACCACTGTGGAAGACATAGTCCACTTCTGAGTTTTTGAGAATCTAGAAGTGGATGTCAGAGCCTTTGGTTTGTACTCTAGTTCCTGATAGGTGTCTGGTTTAGATTTGACAAAAAATGGGATCAAAGGGATCTCCAAGCTTCAACTAGGACCTTGTTTACTTGAATGAAGTTGATGGGTTGAGAACACCTTGCAAGAACCTAAACCCTGTATACCAAAACAACTACAAACACACATGCAAAGAAGGAGACAATGATTAGGGTTAGAAAAGATGGGTTTGCCTTATTCAAACCCCATTTTGATAATCAAATCTAAATGAAATGTAATGAAAGGAATGGAAGATTAAATGAAAAAGAAAATACAAACTCTTACCAAATCCTTTGTTGAAGATTTTTGCAACATGCATGAGTCATCTCCAATGGAGATGACCTAAAAAACCTAATTCTTGTTTGCTTGCTTGGGAATTTTTGAGTGTGATATTTTTTTTCAAGAGGAGTGAAGGTGAAAAATGAGGATGAAAACCCTTATTTGTACATGAAAAACCCTAATTTTCCCTAAAATGACTTATGATAGGCTGACCTTAGGGTTTTGGGGGAAAATTCCTACAAGTTTTATGTTTTAATTTTGAATTTTATGCCTAAAAGGACTAGGATGGCCAAAGTGGCGACCTAGTCCACTTGGGTAAATCCAAGTGGTGGTCAAGAATTTAATGATGATTAACAATGTTTATTAGCTTTGCCTCCCGAAACACACTTTAATCGAGCCTAAAAGTACATTAAGGGGACAAAATTAGCATTGAAAAGGGTTAATTAGGGGTGATAGGCCTAGATAAGTGTTAAAATGCAACACAACACTTTACAAAACTTTGTCTTATGGCTTAGGAAGGTGTAAGAACATGTATTATTCAAGTGAATTATGTTGAAAGGGTCTTAGAAAAGTGAGGAAATGTGTTACAACACTTCACAACACCTTAGTGAAACGTCGTTAGGTTATTGTTGAATTGCAAGCTTACAAGACTGAATCAAGGTAAAACAAGGCAAAATCCAATGGAAAAGGCCAAAATGAGTGAAAAGGTGTCAAGGTATACACTTTTTGGGAACACAAGCTTGCATTAACTTTTCATTAGATTTGCACTAGTTGAATTGAATTTAGACTTCTAAATATTGTATTAGTGAAAATTGTATATAGGTTGCATTTTTGCATCTTGCATCATTCAATTTCATTGGAAAATTGTACTTGCAAAAAATGAATTGAGCATACAATCTAGACACACTAAAATCAACTCAAACTTTGCTAATTCAGACTTTAAAACCCTAATCAGGACTCATTCACCCACCTTGACGATTTAGTCCATGTACAAGTATTTTCTCTAGATTTCTAAGTATTATTTTTTGTTTTTTTTTCACTATTTTAAACTATCAAAAACCCTAAGTGGGAATCATACGCCCATCAGGGAAAATTATTCCTTAGAGGCCTACCAAAACCATATTTTTTGAGATTTTTGGTGATTTTATGAAATTCTTAGGCTTGTTGGTCACCTACTGTATTAGTCTGGAAAGTTTCAAGAATTTATGTTTCATGTTTCTAGGTCAAATCATCCATTTAGTTTATTCATTTTTTAAAATCATTCCATAAAACTCATTTCAGTAGTGAAAATCTTCAGATATGTAGGACATTTGTTTACACCTTTAAAGCATTGCATAAACTAGATAGCTTAATTTTTCATGTTAGCATGTTTTATTTTAAGATATATGGTTTTTAAATGGTTAGGAATGGATTGTATAAGTACAACATCCTCTCTTATGAGTTCAATGTAGAGAAAAGAGATGAGGTCATTAAGAAACATGTTAGACATCCTTCCACTATCTTTCCTAGTTATGAAAATATCTTAGAGCAAGAGAAAAAAACCATTGAAATAATCCTTAATATCACCTTGCCTATCACTCACTCAAACCCTAATATCTCTCCCATTTGTGAGGATGATACTCAATACAAGAAGTTACAAGCATAAATAATCATGAAAACCATATTTTTTCTTCTCTGGATACCTCTCCTACTAGTGATGAAGGTATCTTGATGAAAGAATATACAATCATTTAGAATCATTAAAGTCTTGATTGTATCTCTCCTCCTCCCTTTTGGGAAGACATTATGACATAAGAAGATGAGATCATTGAAAATTTTCTTAACATTACTCTACCTAATCTTCATTCATATCTCAACACCTCCCCTACTTGTGTGAATGCTTTAGTGGAAGACGATACAATCGTGAATGATCATGAAAAACAAATTTGTGAAGAATATATGTTGATGTTAATAAACCCAATGGTTGAGAGCTATGAAAATCCTACCTCTTCTACTTGGGAACACATTATAGGACATGAGGATGTAATTGTAGATAACTATGATAATCACAATTTTTCTTCTCCTAATATATTTCCTGGTTGTGAAGAAGATAGGTTGGTGTAAGAAGATGCACTTGTTGAGAGTCACATAAATCTCATTTTGACCTTTCTTAATGCTCCTTCCATTGGAGGGATCTATTTGGATGAAAGGATCCAATCATTGATAAGAATGATAATGATATTTGTTCCTCTCTTAATGCCTCCCCTATTGGTGATGAGGTTAATTTATAAAATCTAACCATTGAATGTGATGAACATCTTGTTTGCTCCTCTCCTAAAATCTCTCCTACTAGTGTAGATATCACGGTGCAAGAGAATGATGGAACTGATGTATGTCTTTCAAAAAATAGTGATCTAAATTCCTTAGATGAAGATTATGTTGGGATATGGTGTTGTACACCAATACATAAATTGATTTATTATATTCTTGTAATTAAATAATTATTTAGTTGTGATGCACCTTGGTGGTGTAGATAATCAAACTAAGTAATTATTTGGGGACCCACTTATGTTGTATTGTAACAATGTATTATTATTTATTGTTTGGGAGACATGTGATAATAATTTAATATTGGGGAAATATTAAATAAAGTGTTGTATTAGTACCTAATATTAAATAAGGGGTTAGTGGTTTTGTATTCACATGGTTTTGTGGTATGTGGTTTTACCTTACCACTAGTCATATTATGTGTGAGCTTGTGTCTATAAAAGAAGACACATGTGTAGTGGTTTAAATTAGATGTGTAACATAGAATAAAATCTTGATTGATAGTTGCAACTAGAATAAACGATGTTAATCCTAATCTAACCAATATTAATCTAAATCAAGCAACAAAGAATGAATAAGAAAACATAATGAATAACTAAACAAATGAACTGAAAAGATCTCACCAAATATGCGTTCACTCCTTCAAATTATCTTGGTTGCTCTTCTCCATTTTTCTATTTCAGTAGTCTTGCCCTCATATTTCTGTGTTTGATGCAAGAATAACTTCGTCGAGTGTCTAAGAAAAATATCAAAGATAAGTTTCTTCTCAAAAGTGTATGATTTCGGGAGGAGGAATAATGATAATGACAGGCCATTTTATAGATTTTGGGTTTTCGAACAATCAGCTCAAATTGAAAGAGAGATCAACGAACGAGATTGATGAATGTCATGCGATATGAGTTCTGTGTCAGATAGAATGTGAGTTAGAACATGAGTCAAAAAAGATTGCAGGATAAAGACTAAGTTAGAACGTGAGTTAGAACATGAGTTAAGAATCTTTGAAAATAGAAGAAATAGACTATGTATGTCAAAGACAAAGTTAGAACTCGAAGAATAATGCATTCAAATGAAAACAGGAGTTAGAACTAGTTAACTGACTAGTTGTGATGGAGAGTCTTCTCGTAGAGATGATCAGCTGTTAAACTTAGAGATAATTGGAGAACTAAAAATAGATCTTGAGTCATAAGGTGAGTGAATGATTAGTCAACTAATTGACAGAAGAATGTGACATAAACAATTAAAATATGAATTAAATGTTAATTTAATTCAACATTCGAAAATGAAAGACTTTTAATTAAATAAATAAAGATAATTTATTTAATTTGATTGTTGAAAAGGATAAATAGAATAATTAAATAATAAATATTTAATTATAGATAAAGGGTGTTAAATGAATAATTAAATAAAGATATTTAATTATAGTTGACATATGATAAAGGGGGTAATTAAATAATAAATTATTTAATTAAGAAGGAAGAATCAATTAGTTAGGGACATAATTAAACAAATATGATTTATTTAATTAATCAAGTTGAATAAATGAATTAATGAATTAATTAAAAAGGGGTATTTAATTAATAGAGGAAATATGTGTTAGAAAGGGTAATTAAATAATTAACATTATTTAATCATGACCATGGACTATAGAAAATTATGTCAAAAGTTGTGTTCGCAGGCCTAGACCAATTTTTGGTGTCTACAGTTTGCCCCTCTTTGATACAATGTTGTTATGCAGTTGTGTCAAAGAAAATATTCCCCGATCATGCCCCAGTATAAAACAAGTTAGGGTATGCCCCCTCGAGAAAATTGACAATTTTTGAAAAATTTCAAAAAAAATAGGAAATATTCCCGATAAGTCAATTTGACAGTCAGAAATGCTATGGAGTTGACGGAATTGAAATTGGAGATGATACGAATGCGTACGGGTAATTTGAAGTTGAAAGGTTAAGTGGCCAATAGAGAAGGTTTGAAGAAATGCCACCCAAACCCTAGCTATCAATAGGAATTAGGTTGAAAACCAATTCATTTGTACCCAGAAGAGTTTGGAAAAATGAGAATTTTCTCTTACTAGCTCACAAAAATGGCACCCATTCCCTATGTTGCACATCGAGGATATCCAATCTGGATGTCCAGGCAACCAGTCGACGCAGGACCACCAGTATGTACCCAAAAAATGAACTCTTGAAATTTATTTTTGCACATTTTTCTAGGTCTATAAAAGGTAATTAACATATGCAGTTCTTCGTGAACGACGCATATTCCATCGTATTCGCCGCATTTGATTGCGAAACGACGCATGTGCAAAAACAAGCCTAGGCTAGATTACGCATAATAGGTAATGATTGCATTTGAATTATAATGCACTGCATATGTAGTTATGCAACGCATCTAGATTAGGGATAAATGCATGTAGGGTAGTGAACTGCATGTGCATTAGTGAAATGCATATGTAGCAGATAGATAGGCTGTAGAAAATGCACTGCATTTGGTTTTTGCACTGCATGTGCAGTAGGTAGAAATGTGTGTGGGAAATGTGTGACGCATATGTAACATGCACCGCAAATGAGGTGTTGTGCAACGCATTTGTAAAAATGCACCGCATCTGTTAATGTGAGCCGCATTTGGCTGGTAAAATTTTCCGAAAATTTTTAATGAGAAAAACTTGAAAATTTTGACATCGTGGTTGAAATGCAGGTTGTATTGGATCCTATATATACGCAGGAGACACAGCTTGACACATTCGATCTGAGAGATCATTTGAGTAGTGCAAAGATACGGCTCCCATGGAGACTTGGTCTACGTCACTGTCTTTCAATGCCCACCATTTGGGTGAATAGGGGGATGCTTACTACGTTGTGTGAGCAATGGCACTCTGAGACATCGTCATTTCATTAGCCGACTGGGGAGGCGACTGTCACATTGGAGGATGTGTATAGGATATTGAGACTTCCGATTAGAGGAGAGCGGGTGATGTACGATACCCAGCACGGATTGACCGAGCTAGTGAGATTTTATCAGGTGGACAATATCAGTAGGCTTGGCATCAAGCACTATGAGATCAGATGGCCTGTGTTGGTGGATAGATATGACAGGATTGACTACATATTATGTACACTGATAGGGGGGATAGTTTTACCAGACCGATGGAGTCATGGTTTTCTAGTCGGAGGGGGGCACATCGATTGATGGCCTTTCCTACATCCCAGTCGTAGAGGCAATGTATTTCAACTATGTCTATGACTGACTTAACATGACTGACTTGACATGACTGACTTGACTCTATTTTTGGGATTTTCTGACATGTTTTCATTTTTTTGGATTTTTGAAGTTTTCTAATGTTTTTGTATTTTTTGAAGACATTTTACGATGGTGCAATGTTATGTACAAGGTGTCATGGCACAGAACAAGGATTTGCCCCTAGTCGGGAATAAGACATGTGAGATGGAGTGGGGAATGTGATGGAATGGACGTTAAATGTCAATCGTTCCAAGCAATGAATAGGACAACCATTTATTATGATGGATGGTGAAAATTCTTATTGGAATTATGGTAGACGAAAGAGCAAGTTTGACTACACATGGCGCCTTTTTGCTAGATTTTCACCATGGTACTTATCCATAGCGCCACCCAAGCAGTTTTCACTATTGGACGGATTATTTCTCTTTACTTTTTTTTTTTTTTGGTGTTACAAAGATGCCTATTTGCTAGGTTTTTCATCAAGGTAACCATTTTTTTGTTTTTTCATTTTTTTTGTATTTTCTAGATTAAGACGCAGATTCTCAGAAGCTACACATAGAACCTTTTTAGATGCAGGTTGTTGATAGGTGACAAAAGTGGCTCTCCTTTAGGAGTAGAGAGTTGGTACGCTCCTGACCCAAAAGCTTATGTGACAATATAAGACCCTAACCAATTAGGTTCGAGCTTTCCTGGCTATTCCCATTCAACTTGATTCTTGGGATTCTCCATTAAAACTAGGTCACCAATGTCAAAGTGTCTATTTAGAAATTTCCTATTATAGCTTCAATGAAGATGATTCTGATATGCTTGCAAATGATCTAGTGCTTTCTATCTTTTTTTATCCAGTAATTCTAGTTCTTGTAATCTGGATACACGGTATTCTTCATCGTCAATGTGACTTTTCAACGATACCCTCAGGGAAGGTATTTCAACCTCAATAGGTAAGATAGCTTCGGATCCGAATACAAGGGAATATGGAGTGGCACCAGTGGGCATATGGATGCTTGTGCGGTAAGCCCATAAGGAAAGATTTAGCTATAGGTGCTAGTCACGACCAATGTCATTGACAGTCTTCTTTAGGATTCTAACAATGGTTTTATTAGATGCCTCAGCTTGGCCATTACCTTGTGGGTAATATGGGGTGGAAAAATGATGCTTGATGTGGAACTCTTCACATAAATGGTGTACTTCTTGGTTTTTGAATGGGCGGCCATTGTCTGCGATAATGGATTGGGGTACACCATACCAAAAAATGATATAGTTTAGGATAAACTTGGATATTTGCGTGTCGGTGATGTAGGTCATGCAAATAGCTTCAATCCATTTGGTGAAGTATTCGGTGATGGTTATGATGAATTTATGGCCATTGGATGATGGAGGGTGTATCTTACCTATCAGGTCAAGTCCCCATTGGGCAAAAGGCCATGGTGATGTAATCGGACGAAGCTCCTGTGCTGGTGCTCTTATCAAATCTCCTTGTATCTGACACTGTCTACATTTATTTACAAAGATATACGAGTCTTTCTCCATTGTAGGCCAATAATAACCTAGTCTCATAATCTTATGGGATAAATTAGGACCACTCGAATGGGATCTGCATATACCCTCGTGCACCGCTCGTAAAGTTGTTTGTGCTTCTTCAGCATCGAGACATCTCATTAGGGCGTTATCTAAGGTACGTCTATACAGGGTTTCTCCGATGATGGTGTACTTAGTTGACTTACGGATGAAGGTTCGACGTTGGTTATTTGACAGGTCTAAAGGTAAAGTTTGGTCAGTGAGATAGTCAAATATGTCTTTATACCAAGGGGACGTAGGACCAAAAATTGTACACACCATCATACAATCAGGGACATCATAGGCGGGGACCAACAACTATTCAACCAAAAACTCAAATTTAGGCACGTTACTCAGAATATCCAACAAGGAACCCATGGTTTCCATAGCATCTGCAACCCTGTTTTGAATACGTGGTATTTGCTGAAAGGTAATTTCATCAAAATACAATTTGAAACTATCACCCATGCACTTGTAGGGGTAAGTTTCTCATCTTTAGTCTCATAATCATCATTTAGTTGCCTGACTACAAGCTGAGAATCGCCAAGAACATGTAGACTTTTAATCTTCCACTGTGCTGACATTTTTAATCCTCTCACTAAATCTTCATACTCTGCTATGTTGTTGGTACAAGGGAAAGCAATCCTGAATGATTTAGGAATGGTATCGCCTTGATTTGTAACAAATAGAATACCTGCTCTTAAACCACGTTGTGTATGTGACCCATCAAAGTATAATTTCCAGTCTGTTCTAGTGTCAATGTTAAAGATAAATTCGTCAGGAAAATATGCCACTAAAGGATGGTCTTCGTTCATGGGTGCATATGCTAACTAATCTGCAATCACCTATCCCTTTATAGCCTTCCTCTCTACATATTGAATGTCATACTCGCTAAGTATCATAACCCATTTAGCCAATCGGCCTGTTAATGCCACCTTACTTAGGAGATACTTGAGAGGGTCAATCTTTGCAACCAACATTGTTTGGCGATTGAGCATATAGTGCCAAAGTTTTTGGGTAGCAAAGACTACGACAAGACAAGCACGTTCTATGTTGTTGTAATTCAATTCAGATCCCACTAAGTTATGACTGATCTAGTAAACTACTCTCTCATGACCTTGATCATCGTGTTGTGTGAGGAGAGCTCCTAATACTGACTGGGTTGCTGAAATGTATAGTAGCAATGGTTTTCCCTCTGTAGGTGGAATTAAGACTTGTGGAGTGAGAAAGTAGTCCTTAATTTGTTGGAAAGCGTCCTAACATTTAGGTGTCCACACAAATGGTACTCCTTTCTTGAGAAAATGTTGAAATGGGTGTATTTTATCTGCCAGTTGTACAATGAAACGCCTGATGGACTGTAACCTTCCCTATAGTGTTCTGATTTGTCCTATGCTGACTAGAGGAGGCATTTCTATGATAGCTCTTACTTTCTCTGGATCTACTTGAATGCCTCTTCTGTAGATGATATACCCTACAATTTTCCTTGATTTCACTCCAAAGACACATTTCTTTGGATTCAACCTGACGTTGTAATTCTCTAGCCTCTAGAATATCTTGTCTAGAACCTTCAAGTGATCTTCCCTTATTTCTGATTTAGCTATAATGTCATCTACATAATCTTCCATGAGAGTATGTACAAAGTCATGGAAAATCATAGTCATTGCCCATTGATAGGTAGCTCTTGCATTCTTAAGGCCAAAAGGCATAACATTCCAACAGTATGTGCCCCATGGACACGTGAAAGTCCTCTTGTGTTGGTCTTCGGCTGCGATCTTGATTTGGTTATATCTAGAGAAACCATCCTTGAGGGATAGCATCTTGTATCCTGTTGTAAGATCTACTATCATGTCTATGTTTGGCAAAGGGAATTCATCCTTAGGACATGCCTTGTTGATGTCTCTAAAGTCTATGCAAACGCGGATGGCCCCAGTTGGTTTAGTCACTAGTACAAGATTTGATATCCATTCTGCATAGTCTATCATCCTTATGAATCCTACATCCCAGAGTTTCTTAAGTTCTACCTTAACCAGTAGAGCAATCTACGGATGCATTTTCCTTAACTTTTGTTTGATTGGCTTAATACCTAGTTATAATGGTAAATGGTGCAATATTAGGTATGGATCCAGCCTAGGCATGTCTGCATATGACCATGCAAATTTTATCTATCTCTTTTTGAAGAAGTCCTTAAACTTAGGTCTTTTTGTCTTTGTTAAAGAAGCTACAAAATATGCCATCTGAGGATTCTCTTTTGTACCTATGTTGACTTCAACAGACTCTTCTACTAGCATCGGTGACTTTTCCTATTCAATGGGGAGAATATTTAAACCTCTTTCCTTTGGTGCCTCTGAGAGGTTTTTGCCCTTGGATATGTTCTTTATTTTGATTGTTTCTTCATCCAGGCACCTTTCGGTTTTCACCTAGGGACTCGTCATTTTTCTCATTTTTCTTTTTATCTTCATTTTTGTGACTAGAGGTGTAAATAGACTCCCCAAAATATGCTTTGTCATCCAATTCTATTGCAAAACTAGCTTTATGATCCCCTCTTGGTATGCCTTCTCGAAGTCCCATGAACTCAGCAATTGCTTCGTCATTCTCGAATGTATCTATGAAGGGTGTACCTTGTTGATCCCAGTCGATAAGTTCGAGATATATAAGGGGCATGTCATCAATGGAGTTATTAAAGGTGGAAGCTAATAAGGTGAATATAGAATGGTTGACATGATCACAGAAGTTTTGGACTAGCTCCTTCTTGTTCTTTTTCCTATGGGTAGGTATATTCTATTGTGGGACTACTGTAAGGGTTGAGTCGTCAGAAGATGGTTCGGCAGGTGCCCAAGATGCATGATCAAGGGTTTCCCAATAATAGTTCTTTTTCCATTCTTCTTTGGACAAGTGTTTCTTATGATAGGGACTAGATTGTTTTGGTATAGGTTTTATCTTTAGGTCCAATTCTCCAAATAGAGAATCTATGTTCATGGTACTGGTAGAGGAAAGGGAATCCCATTCATAATTGCTTGAGTCAGGGGATTCATCATAAATTGGGGGTTTGTCATAAACTAGGGGAAGTGGTTCATGAGATATCTTGATGTCTGCAGAAGCACTCACTTCCTCTTGAAATGGTGATGAAGTACTAGGAAACCCAATTCTAAGTGGTTGAAACCCTAGCCCTAGGTATTTTGGTCATGGTGAGATAGTGATCGGTTTCGTCCTTCCATTTTGATGTAGTCCTAACCCACTATGCCTGTCATAGCCTTCCTTTTGCATTATCTTAAAGATTTTTCCATATTGGTCCTTAGCTATTTGAATAGACGACGAGGGGTATTCATTGTCTTCTCGATACAACCAGGAGTTAATATCACCTTGATCTACAATTTCTTCACTTAACTCTCCCTATTTGGTCATTGTCATTGTAGGGAGAACACGGAATGTGACTACTGACTATCTTCTATCTGCCATAGGTAAGCCATATGCCTTAGGTGGAATCAGTTGATTGACACAGTATGATGCCTTAATGTTATATTCACCACAAACTTTGTCTTGGATCTTGACCTTATGAGTGGATGATGGTGGTTTCAATGAAATGGACTTAGTAAGACATGATGGGTCAATGTATAGGGATAAAGTGGATGATGAAGCTTCTTGGTTACTGGTACCTATCATTGTGTAATTTCCCTTAAGCTTGTACAATACTAAAAAGGATCTGGATCACCATCAATAGTGATCTCGGTGCCATTATACGAGAATTTAAGATATTGGTGATATGTTGAAGGTAAAACTTTCATTGCATGTATCCAGGGTCTACCTAACAACAAGTTGTACGGAAGGTTGAGATCCAGGACTTGGAAGTTGGTGTTCATGATTGTTGGGCCAATTCTGATAGGGAGTGTGACAACTCCTTTGGATGATCTTTCCTCGTCATCATAAGCCTTGATGACTATACTCTTAGAGGTGTCTAAGCAATCTTCTAAGAATCCTAATGCCTTAACCAATTTTAGGGTACACAAGTTCAAACCTGCTCCTCCATCTACCAAGACTCGTCTGACTTTGGTTTGATGGACTAGGAATTCAAGATGTAATGGGTCATTATGATCAGACTTTTTAGTTGAGTAATCTTGTTAGGAAAATGTGGCATGATGCAAGTTGGTTAAATATCCCACCATTTCTTCAAAATGATTGACATCTAAGTCTGTAGGAACAGTCGTGTTCTATAAAGATTTGTCAAGAATGGCTCGATGCTCAGGTGATAAATTCAATAGTTCCAAAATGGATATTTGTGTAGGGGTTTTCCTCAGTTGATCAAGGAGATTGTATTTGAACTTGGAAGTCTGTGTAGTTGGCTCATAAGGACCTAGAATAGTAATCTTAGTTATGCGTGTGTTTAAATTACATTTCGGATGCTTCTTAATGATGATGGTGTTGACTTTTTCATTTGCAGCTCGAAGGTGATTTATGATCATTCCTTTACCATATTCATACTTGGTATTGGTATAATTGGCTGATGGATTATTCTTGGTTCCCGAACTAGATGATTTTCCTTTCGTGTGGTCATGTAATGGGTCTATGAAGACCTTATGATCACTATTCTTGGTATTTTTCTGCCCATTGACCTCTGTGGTTTCATTTTCAACAAAGTCTTGGATAATATTCTTTAGTTGGTGACATTGTTGTAGGTTGTGTCCTTTCGTTCAATGATAGTCACAATAGGAATTTTTGTCCCACCATGAAGGTTTAAATTGTCCAGGATCATACTCTCTTGGTTCCAAATGTTTAATGAGATTATGTTTAATCAACTCTTTGAAATTCGTCTCGATTGGTTGTCCTAAAGGTGTAAATTCATGTGTAGGAAATCTCCTTTGTGGTCTTTATTGTTGAGAATTTTGGACATAATTGGCTATTTGATCTAGAATATTCATCATGTCTGCATTTTGGTTGTATCCTCTAAGTGTGATAACTAGTCCTGTATGTATGTTTTTAGCATCAACAATGTCATCGTTTGTAAAAATTTAATTTCTAGACCAGAATTTGTTTCTATCATTTGGTGCATTTTGATGTTGGAAAACAGGGTTTCTGCCTGGTACTTTTATTTCTCCTTTGTCAATAAGGCCTTTTTCAAGGATGATTCCCTTTTGTACCAAGTCTAGGAATGAATTACAACAGTGTACCCTTAAGTCACTTCGCAGTTTTGGATTGATGTTTTCTAGGAATATTGTGACCTTTTATTTTTTCGGTATTTCAACTCAACATCTGCTAGCTAGACTTCTACATCTCTGGAAGAAAGTGGTGAAAGTTTCACCATCTTCTTGTGTTGTGTGGCACAAGGTTGCTATTGTTACTTCATTGTCTATGTTAAAGGCAAAATTTTTGACAAACTTCTCAGCTAATTCACCCCAAGGTCATATACCATATGGTAATTTAGAAAACCATTCCAGTCCTATCCTGATAAGGGTTCGCGGAAATAGTCTCATCAAGTATGTGGGTTCATATGATATGTCCATGCATTCCATTGAGAATTCTCTAATGTGTTCCAAAGGATTATTTCTCCCATTATACTTAGGCAAAATCGGTATAATGTATCCATGGGGGAAAGGTGTCATATAAAGCTCTTTGTCAAATGGTCATGGACATAGGTCTTACGTTGAGATAGTTCATTTGCCTAACATAGACATGTTGTCCATCTATTGTTGAAGAGTTTGCATTTGGTTTTCAAGGACATGGTGTTTGCGTTGTTTGGATCAATGTAGGTGTTCTGAAATGCCATGTTCTATGACGGGTTGTGATTTGGCGAGGGAATATATCCCATTAGAATGTTCTGATTTGGTATAGGAATATTTCCTGTCTGAATGGTCTGATTTGGTATAGGAATATTTCCTGTCTGAATATTTTGATTTGGTATAGGAATATTGCCTATCTGAATGTTCTGATTTGGTATAGGAATATTTTCAGTCTGATTTGGTATAGGAATATTTCCAGTTTGCGTGTTCTGATGTGGTATAGGAATTCTCATGCCAACTTTGGATCTCTTATCAGTAGTGTTGGTGCCAAATGGGTTGGAGGAAGTTGCTCCCATAATAAATTGTAAACCCTATGTTACATTGAAAGGGATTGTGCTTACAATTGACGATGTTTGAGTAGATACGCTAGTTGGTATCGTTGTGGTAATTTGGGGAATAGAAACATTGGACATCATAGTTTGCATTGGTTGAATAAGCGGTGTTTGCAAAGTATGAATATCAAATCCTAATGGTAGTTTGGCACCTTCTGCTAGCAACTTTGCTAGATACCGTTGGGGATCATTTGCCAAACTTTCATCCATAAAGGATGCAAATTCAGGATCTTGTATTGTTGTGTCTATGTCTTCAATGTAAATTTGTCCATGTGTGTCTCTAGTGATGTGTTTTTCAAGCAAAGGTTTGTGTGGTCTCTCACTTCCTAATGGTTGGTTTCCGAATGGATTGATGAATTTGTTGGGGTCTGTCATTGCTTTTTGTTTCTTTTGAGACCTTGTTTCGACCATGAAAAGTTGCTCAAAATGGGGTAATGCAGACTATGTCTAAAAACTGATATGTCCTATTTCTATGTTTTTTGGATTTTCTGACAATAAAGGATTTTGCTAAAATGACGTATACTAAGATGATGTATGATAGGACGAACAATATGCAAAATCTCGAGTTGACTATGATGATAAATGAGTCTAAGATGGGTATAACCTACCACCTATGGAATAAATGCATGCAATGATTTGTGTTTGACAAAGGAACCTGATTGTAGGACAAGGACAATTGACAAGGTGAATTTTCCAAATTAGACTATTGAGTTGAAAAGATTCACTAAATAGGACTAAAGTGACTAGGTTCAATGATTATGACAAACCGGAACATGAACGTATCCAATGACGAGGAAAGTTATATATTCTGTGATATGCAATTTCCTAGGAAGTATCTATATGCATGTAACTTAGGATGACTAGGACTAAGACGTTGACTATGACTAAGACATATATGACACCTAATAATGTAAGGTTTATGAGCAAAATTTATCAGTTTTTGTCCAAGGTTGATCTTAAGAACCAGAAGCAAAAGTGATAGTGATGTTTTGGACTCAGTTTGCAGTTTTCAAAGTTTTCTGTTGAAAGTCAAATGTGGTTCACCTAACAGTTGTGGTTCAAAGTTTGATAGATGCGGTTTACAATGATGCATGCGGTGATTTGACTAAAACCTCATTTCGGACACGGATAGAGTTTGGACTTTTTGACAGATGCGGTTTAGTTTATGACAGATGTGGTTTTCAATACATATGTGGTTTTCCTGATAGATGTGGTTTTGTTTATGAAAAATGCGGTTTTTCAATAGGCATGCGGTTTTAAATATGGACTATGTAAACCTAAATTTTCTGAAAGACACTTGCAGCTTGAAAATTGATAGATGTGGCTTGCATGCACACATGTGACTCAAAATTTCACAGTTGCGGTTCATAATATCCAGACTGTTAAAATGAACTTTCTTGACAGACACATGTGACTTTTCCCCTAAAAAATGTGACTCGCTAGGATAGATGCGGTGTTAAAATTGACAGTTGCGACTCACTTTTTTGATAGTTGGAGTTTTCCCAAAAAAAATTTTGACTGACTCCATGTGTTGATCAAGATTTTTGACGAATATAGTAAAAACAAACACAACAATCAATGTATTTTCAGTTTGTGATGATAGAACTGTTAAGACTCGAAAACATTTACAACCTAGGCTTTTTGGACAATACTTGCTGAGTTCTTACTTAGATTTCTTCAGCTACACATATTTATGGCAGATGACTAGTAGTTTGACCCCACTGGCTCCCCTCCACGGAACTCACTTATACAGGGCAGCCAAGCTACTATACCCATGAAACTCCCATGGCATACATCTCATCTCCACACATAAATCGTAAGAATGTAAGACGGCTTCATAGGGCCGAGCCTGCTATGCCAACAAATAGGTAGGATTTTGGTAAATCTACAACAAGGTGTTAAATAAGGGCATTCCATTCATGGGGTACTATCCAGCTTCGGTGAGAGTCCATTTTTGTCCATCTCGTCAGAATAGTGAGCGTGATTTTTGGGCTTTCTCCAGAAATCCATTTTTATATACCAGGTGGAAGTCGCTTGGCTTTAGCGTGTTATCGGTCTGAGTCGTCTTGGGGTGAGTACTTTTTCCCACCAAGACAGGCCCAAGTTCTAGAGTTAGTAACTGTTTCTCTTACACCCAAGATCACATGACTGCACAAGGAGAAAGGATACTCCGATATACTTAATCATAAAGGGTTACAAAATGTTCTTTCACACCAAACAAGGAAAATAATGATTTTTTTTATTCCAAACGATAGTTATCTATCTACCAAACAAAAATATTGCTAAATAAATAAAATCAAAGGCATTAGGTCCTACATGCAAATTGATTAGTAGTTCATTTTTGGTGTCTTCGACTTTTATCCTGTAGAAAACAATGGTTTGTGTTTTTATGGTCTTCTATGCTTCGTCCTGCAAACACTAGGTTAATCCACCTTAACACAACTGTAACCAAACATTAGCGAAAATAAAAATAACCTAAACAACAAAATTGAAAACACGATTGTATGAAAATGACTAAAAAAATGAAAATTGATTACTAGGCACATGTGGCGTTTCGAGCCACAGATGCAGCTCGATGTTGACAGGCGGATGCGGTTCGTGAATTGTTGATAGGCAGATGCGGTTCAGAGTTTCGTGGATGTGGTGTGGAATGACAGATCCATCATTGTTTTTAGCAGATACAGCTCGTGGATACAAATGCGTCGGTGTTTTGAACAGATGCGGTGCATCGTACGATAACCTGCAAAAATGAAAAATGGAAAAATGGAAAGACGAAAAGATGTGCGAATTGGAAGCGTGTTCACGTCGGGTTCGCCAAATGTAATATAGAATAAAATATGGAATGATATCTGAAACTAGAATAAATGATGTTAATCCTAATCTAACCAATATTAATCTAAATCAAACAACAAAGAACGAATAAGAAAACATAATGAATAACTAAACAAATGAATTGAAAAGATCTCACCGAATATGCGTTCACTCCTTCGAATTATCTTGATTTCTCTTCTCCATTTTTTTGTTTCAATATTCTTGCCCTCAGATTTTTGTGTTTGATGCAAGCATAACTTCGTCGAGTGTCTAAGCAAAATATCGAAGATAAGTTTCTTCTCAAAATTGTATGATTTCGGGAGGAGGAATAATGATAATGATAGGCCATTTTATAGATTTTGGGTTTTCGAATGATCGGCTCAGATTGAAAGAGAGATCGGCGGACGAGATTGATGAATGTCATGCGATGGGAGTTCTGTGTTAGATAGAATGTGAGTTAGAACATGAGTCATAAAATACTGCAGGATAAAGACTAAGTTAGAACGTGAGTTAGAACACGAGTTAAGAATATTCGGAAATAGAAGAAATAGACTTTGTATGTCAAGGAAAAAGTTAGAACTCAAAGAGTAATGCATTCGAATGCAAACAAGAGTTAGAACTAGTTAACTGACTAGTTGTGATGGAGAGTCTTCTCGCATAGATGATCAGGTGTTAAACTTAGAGATAACTAGAGAACTAAAAATAGATCTTGATTCATAAGGTGAGTGAATGATTAGGCAACTGATTGACAGAAGAATGTGACATAAACAATTAAAATATGAATTAAATGTTAATTTAATTCAACATTCAAAAATGAAAGACTTTTAATTAAATAAATAAAGATAATTTATTTATTTGACTGTTGAAAAGGATAAATGAAATAATTAAATAATAAATACTTAATTATAGATAAAGGGGGTTAAATGAATAATTAAATAAAGATATTTAATTATAGTTGACATATGATAAAGGGGGTAATTAAATAATAAATTATTTAATTAAGAAGGAAGAATCAATTAGTTAGGGACATAATTAAATAAATATGATTTATTTAATTAATCAAGTTGAATAAATGAATTAATTAAAAAGGGGTATTTAATTAATAGAGGAAATATGTGTTTGAAAGCGTAATTAAATAATTAACATTATTTAATCATGACCATGGACTATAGAAAATTATGTTGAAAGTTGTGTTCGTAGGCCTAGACCAATTTTCGGTGTCTATAGGATGAGTGGGTTGGTTGTCATTGTTTAGTCTTCTTGTGGAATTCATTTTTGAAGAATGAAATGGGATGTGTGAATTCATGCTTGGATACATGGGAATTTATTAGAGGGTTTGATGCTTCAAAGGTATTCATTATAACTCTTGTATTGGTTTATTTATGATTAATATTGATGGAACCCCTCAAAACATTCCTAGTTCCACCATAAAATGTGAAGAGTTTTGCTTGGTCCCTTGTGTCTAATTTTAGGTCTCATTATCATCACTGTGATATGGTTTTATATCCATAAGACTTCCCAAATTTGGCCTGTAAATCAAAAACACCTTGGTCATTTTAAAATTTCATTAAACTATTTCCCTATTCTTGGTCACTTAAGTTGTCACTTATTCCATGGTAGTCATTGTTTTACCGGCCCCTGATCTTAGGTTTGTCGGTCGCCTTAATTTTTTCTCGATATTAATGGTCGAAAGCTTGATCTTGAAGACATAAATCCTTAGTATTTGTTGTTATGGGTTAGTATCTCATTCACCTAGAGATGGCCCCTTTTTATGATTAAATTTAATGGCATGTGTAGAAATAGAGTTTCATATCGGTCATTTGATGGGAAGAATCAATCCCAGTTATTCCTCGTATCCCCATGATAGTCTATTTTTTCTTATTATATTCACATGGGCTGATGGGCTTCAACCACATGTCTGGTATACTGGTGGATCTGGTCCCCTTGGTAATGATGGCTAACGCTTTCCAAAGAAGATCAATAGATGAATGATTGAAGACGTGGCCACATCTCTACCTTTCCTCGTGCACTCTTCTTGATTTATTTTATATTTTTTTAAAGACACAAGCTAGTAGATGATGGCCACATGGTACTGCTTGATGAATAGGACCATTATCTACTAAATGATGGTCAATGATAGCAGAGGATAATCAAAAAAATATGTCATGGAACGTGTTCTCATCAAAGTCGTTCCCCGCGCACCTGTATATTTTCAACATCAAGGAGGGATAGTCACACAGGTTAGTGGGCAGAATAACATCTATCATTATGTGTACTCTTCCAAATCCTGGAAATGGTGTTTTTCCTTATATAGATGGAATTGACAGTCGATGGCAGGTGACGTGGTCTAATCCTAACCACTCTCCACTATCCCGCGAGGGTTTCTTCCATGTCTTGTGTCCTTCAATGGGAACACAGGCAAGTGCCAAGTGGACTACTTATAAGAACTTGGGAAGTTCATTATAAGGATGGATGCAGATAGGATATATTAGCTGAGATCATTCCAAGATAAAAACAATGCTAAGTTATAGCTAATTCTTAAGCACACTTGTGAGATTGGTAAACAATTTTAGAGTTGTCAAATCTGTCAGAAGCTAGTACATATGGAAGATACAATTGAAGTAAGGCAGGGTATAGTCTGATATTTTCTAAAGATGAATAATTATTGTTCCTCGTGCTCTTGCTATGGGGTATGTGTAGGATCATGATGGGCAAAAAAGTGGTGATATGTAAGTGATATGATGACCCATGTGGCTCCCAACCTTTTTTACCCAAAATTGATGAAACGAAAAGGGTTTTTAGAGGAGATTCTCAGGTTTTGACCAATATAAATTATGCTTTAATTTTAATTTAATAAATTATTATTATTCATTTTCTATTTGAATTACAACTAAAGTCTTGATTGATAGGTTGATTGAAAAACATCTATTTATTTCAACGATATCACATTTTTTGAATCCAAATTATGTGTCACAATATATGCTTTGCATACTAAAGGATTAAAAAAGGAAAAAATGAATTTCATGAAGTTTTGACCAAGTTAAGGTTGTTAGACATACGCGTTTTTATATTTTTTAAAGGTTGTAATGAAAAATTCATAATTAATTATTTACTTGGAAAAAAATTACCAAAAAATATGCATCGCATTCGGACATGAGTCCTCTACTTATATCGAAAATCTTATAAAAAAATATTATAATTTTATTGTGGTTAGGGTGGTCAGACAAACACCTACTTCTTATTTTTCCCCTGAAATTTAATTACTACTATATTGAAATTTCAAATTTTCACCAAATATATTTTTATTTTTTTTAAATAAAACTATTAACTTAGAAACTACATTCAATTTTCTACAGATTCTATTCTTACATATTTTTGAAATAATATAGATAACTTATTCAAATTTTTATGTCAAGTTGCCTAACTTCAATTTTCTGAATTTTCATCACCACTTAAGGGCCTACTTTTTCCATGATGATCCTACACATACCCTATGATAAATTAAGAGTGAGTTATTTTCTACGAGCAAGCAGGTAATTGTGACACGACATATTTGGTTGAGAAATTACATGTATAATTGACATGCAAGTTAAGAAAATACTTATCTCACTCGAGTCTCTTGATTTGGGATGAGAATCAAATGCATGCATTTAATTTTGTCATCATTAATAATCTGGAGTATCTAACTACTGATTTGGTTCAAGGTATGATCAATGGTTGAGATTTGAAACCAGGTTAATTGATTGCCAATGCTCTCACACAAGTTTTCCTAGAAAATTAATGCATATGCACACCAATTGCTCTATTTAGTGAGGTCCACTTGCTTGATTACTACCACGATCTGATTGTGGAAATATGAAGTCTGAGAGGGAGTAATTTTGAGTTAATTATTTCTTATTAGGGTAGTAAATTTTCTCTAATAATTCTTTAGTAAGTTGTAGAGTAAGAGAATGGGAAACATAAGTGTGAACATTAGCCTAGTCTATCAGTCCAAGAGGCTCAGTCCTCTTGAATTTTAGGATTTATCTCCTTAGGATGATCAAGGTGAACCAAAGATACCAAAAACACCAATGAAGAAGACAAGAGCTGCCAAAGATTCGACATGGGGTGTTCTCAAATGTTCCTATCACCTAAGGGGTTGAACTATCTTTGAGGAGTTTGCCAAAGGAAAGGATAAGAAGGTTGAGTGGTCAAAAAGGGAATTTGCCAGAAGGAATAGATACCACCAGGCTTATATGGGACATCATCATTCTCCCATTGTGGTCTCTAATGATTATTTTGACAACAAAAACAAAATTGATTCTAGCTTCTGTCAATATCTCATGGCCATGAAAGATTGGGTTGATTCTAAGGATGAGGTAGTGATGGCTACTTTGCTGAAAATAAGGACATCGAGTGGGCACACTTATTTTGTAAATGATAAGGCAAATTAATTTCCTATTTTAAATGGGTGCTCAGAGGTTTGGGTCCTATGTGTTGATCTGCTTTCTTTGGCTGGTGGGTTGTGAAATGGGTCTTTGGTTATTTATGCTTTTTGTGCTAATAGTGACGTTTCTCGGGGTGAAATGGATTTACATATTTTGGTGATGCCACAGTGAGATTTTTTGAGGACTTGTGGGGCTACTCTAGTTAACGGTTTCTTAAACTCTATTTTTGTTCTCACTTGAATTAAAATGATGGTTCCCCAATCAATTGGGGAATATTCTCTTGTTTTTTTTTGAAATTCATTTTGAAATGAAAAGGAAATGAAATTTTGTAAATGTAATTCATTATGGTGCTTATTTCTCCCTTGTCTTATAAAAAGGATTCTAAGGATAGTTATAGAGGGGGTCAAGAGGTCAAGAATTCAGGAGGTCAATAGGTAGTTATTTTTCAAAGAAAATGGATACTAGGCTTTTCAGTAATATGTTCTAGAAAGGGATCAGCCATTATGTATGGTTTTTTATAACAATATAGAAAGCTAACTAATGCTAAGTTTCTATACTTTTCTCTCCTATGTACAAATTATACAAGCTATGAATATGATAATCAATGGTTATCTTATTTGTATCTATTGAATTTCAATAGATGTGGTGCATTATTCTTGCTTATCCATTCAAAGAATGTATGTAAATGCTTGAATTTAGTAGTGGGTTTGGTATAAACTTGTATGAGGATGCTAGTAAGAAGTTAATTATGGAAATAACTAGTGGGAGTATTGCAATGTAGTATTTCTAAGGTTGTGGGTATTTTTCTAAAATACAACATTGTTATCTAATCATATAGGTTTATGGTTTTACTCTGTTTCCTAGAATATGGCACTATTTTGGTATGGTATTCAAGCTTTGATTATGGTAACTGAATCGACTGATGATCACACAATATAACCAAATTACTTTCTGATTAATTTTTTGGGTGTGTAGGAGTGTTAAAGAAATTATATTTTCTCTTGTTTAAGTTAGTCACTACTATGAGCGTTAGCCAGATTGTCATGGAAGGGTCCTCTAAAAAATTTAAGGATAATAATCGGTTTGCCTTGTGTTTGATACTAAGTGCACATCGGTATCTAAGATCATGGTTGTTCGAGATCACCCTCCCTGGTTTAACATAGCATAAAGTGAAGATCCAAAAGCCCTTTACTTATGTGTTGGCCAATCCTTCCCCTTACTGATAATTATCCTTGGCAAGTTCATAGGTTTGTGGTAAGATTAAGTTTGGTTCTAAACAAATAACCAACAAAAATGGTGCTCCACTGGGGATTGGTTTTAAAAACCAGTTGCAATAGATCATCTTGCCATAATAGAGTCTAGGAAGTTCTAAATTAAAAGTTCTCATTAAGAGTGAGTGGTGACTCCGAAGAACTCTGAATGTGTGGAAAGTATTGAAAAATGAACTTGAAGTGACAACTAGCTTGTGAAAAATACTTCATATTATTGAAATATTGGTCCTCTGCAAAGGAGGTGGTGACTCTATGAAAATAACCTGATAAAGTGTAATACTTGCTAATATCAGGTATTTTTTCCTATTTTAATTTGAAAGGAGAATAGAGCTATATGGGTGCCATTTTTTTAGGAAAAATAAAAGTAATGATATATTCTCAATTAAGTGAGTTGAAGCACTAAGAAAGGGAATAGTGGAGATTGTTTTGCATGCTTCGTAAATAAGAAATTGTAATTTCTAAAATAAGAAGTGCATACTTATTTTGAAATATTCCCATCTGAGGGATCTTAGATGTAGTTATATTTGAACTATGCACTGTAACATTTTTAAGATCATGACAAAAGCATGAAATAGGGTAGTAATCAACTGTATCTAGGTGATGTTTTATGTTTGTAATGGGGTGTGAGAAAATGTATGATCACTCTATGCATCCTAGTGTGCAGCCCTTGTCATGTCATCAAAGAAGTTTCTTTGTGGAAAGATATAGACCATTGAATTTTAATGGTATTCAAGGTTTCCCAAACCCTATTCCTAATGAAGTTAGGGAGAATTTTCCAAACTTTAAAGGGAGATGATCAGAATCAACATCACAACATCTACAAAGATTTTCTAATTTGATGGGTGATTATGAGATAAGTCATGAAGATGTTCTTATGAAGTTCTTTATTCAATCTCTACAGAAATATGCTAGAGATTGGTTTTCATATTTGCCTATGTATTCTATCTCTTCATGGAATAAGTTCATGGAAGCACTCATAGAATAATTTGGAGAAAGAATAAATTTGTATTCAGTAAGAAAAATATTTAATAACATCTAGAAAGAAGAAGATGATTTGGTCCTGGCTTTCAATCTCATATTTTCAAAAACTTTAAGTGGCATTCCTGAAAGCATGAGATCAAATGATGCAGTATGTTTGATTGTATATTTTGATGCATTTGATGAAGAAATGAGCTATTTTTTAAGAGATAAAGAGCCTACAACATTATATCAAGCATATCAAATTGCCATGGATATTGAGAATAATCTGAAATATTTAATTATGAAAGGATGCACGGCTGCAAGTGTTGGTTATTCTAGCACCCCTTATACAAATGGAATTCACGGACCAGCCAATAGAAATGATTTTCAAGATGATGGTGCTTCTTCTGCTATTATTTGTCCATCACTACAACACACAGATCATAGTGAGCCCCAACTTGAACATCAAAAAAAATTGAGTATTGTGAATCAGATGTCTTTTGTTCAAGACTTGTCTAATATGAAGAGGCACAAGGATGAACCACCCTATGATTTATTTTGAATATTTTTGGATACCTTGTTAGAAGTCCCCAAAAAATTCAAACTTGAAGATTCAACATGCATTGATTTAGTTTGTGAAATATTTGAGCTAGGGCTGAGTACCTTGCCAAAACAATTAAAACCCCGCAATTTTGATTAGGTACTTGACTGGATAAAGGGTTTTGAAGGAGCTAAATGTGACTATGCACAAAATATGATGCCTCGATATGTTAATAGTTGTTGTCCCATTGTGGAAAATTAGAACATGATACACATAAGTGAAAATGGTATATGAGAAAATGAAAATTCATCTTGTTGTATGAATGAAGATAGTTGTAAACTATAATCAAAACACAAGAAGCATATGTGAAGATCTGTATACTAGTGATAGAGATAAAGGTACACTTGCAAGTGTTGATGATTTCTCATCACAAGTCAGTGATCAAGATATTGAAGATGAAAATCCAAGAATTCACTCTAAAAAATATGAGCATAGTTTATGTAGTCATGAGTTTCCTTGTCATAAAGATCATGATGACAGTGAACCTGATTATTCTTTTGAGGGATATGAATGATCCTATGAGGAGAAGCTAGAATTTTTTTCTTCACACGAAGGATGTAGTGATGTAGATGATGATGAATTCACCTGATCACAAGTAAATGAACAAGTTTCACTTGATGAATACTTGGATTGTAGCTCAGGTGTGTTATCACTGGAGCATATAGTTTCATTGGATGATGATCACTTTGAAGATAAAAAATTGTGTATGCAGTATCTTGAGCCTAAGCACAACGTTAGAAATGATAAAGATCTTGATGATGCTAACTATGATGTTGATGAACATAATTATGTCATTGATTCTTGTAGTTGTTTGTGTGAAGTAGAGATGGAAATATTTGTAATGCATGGAGAAGATGATGGTGTACTCATGGATGAAAGAAGGGTTTCATTATTGAATGGTCAATTTATGCATTATGGAAAACACTTGGATCTTGAATCAAAATTATTACCAATTGATAATATCGAAAAGCTTGCTTATTTATCTAACAACAAAATTCCATAATGTGTTGATACTATAAATCTTTTTGGTCTATGTGTATTGCAACTGGATGGTGCAAACAATGGTGGGTCTTATGCTATTAAATGTGAAATGGATTTCTATTCTGATGTCCCTTATCTTCATAGTATGATAATGGAGATTTTTTCATCAAATGAGGAAAGCATTTGTATGATGAAAAAAAAAGACAATTGTTCAAGGGCTAATGAACCAATTTTAGATAACAACAATTCTTTGACACATAGGTTAATATGTTTATCGATTGATAGCACACATGAAGTTATTCATGCACATGAAAGTGTTTTTTCTGCTCATGTTAACTCTAAGAATGATGGTATTCAAAATGATTCAGATGAAGGTATTGTGGGTTTTTTTTAAATATGATTTTTAGAACCTTGAAGCATGTGATCATGAAATTTAGTTAAAGGAGTGTCAAATGTGTGAGAATTACTTGCTCAACACACAAGAGGATTGCATATTGTGTGTAAGATATAATGTTTTTATTGAGCCTAACCACTATAAGGGTTTCAAAATTGATGTGGAGATGAATGATCTTGTAAATGAGTGTATTGGAAACCATAGTGATATGGTCAAGCATGCCAGGGGTGGTTTTTTAGTTTTTGGATAAACAATATTTTTGATAGAGGCAAAAATTGGTGTTTCCTTTTTTTGGTGGCTTAGGGCCATCAAATATGGTTTGAAAATTGGATTAAGACTCTATCCCCCAATGTTTCTAGCACTTGGTCTACTCCCCATAGATTATAGGATCAGACCATCCTTGCAAGAGGCATGTGTCCCCAATAGGAGCCACTGATGGAACCCCTCAAAAAATTCTTGGTTCCACCCAAAAAATTGTGAAGAGTTTGGATTAGTCCCTTGTGTTTGATTTTAGCTCGCATTATCATCATTGTGATAGGGTTTTATATCCATAAAACTTCCAAGATTTGGCTTGTAAATCAAAAACCCCTTCATCATTTTAAAATTTCATTGAACTATTTTCCTCGTTCCCTATCACTTGAGTTGTCACTTATGCCATGGTAGTTGTTGTTTTACTGAACCCTCATATTAGGTTTGTCGATCACCTTAAGTTCTTCTCAGTATTAATTGTTGAAAGCTTGATCTTAAAGATGTAAATCCTTAGTCTTTATTGTTATGGGTCAGTATCTCATTTACCTAGAGATGGCCCATTTTTATGATTAAATTTTGTGGCATGTGCAGAAATGGAGTTTAATATCGATTGTCTAATGGGAAGAATCAATCCCAGTTGTTCTCCATATGACCGTGTTGGTTTTTTTTTCTTATTCTTTTCACATAGGCTAACGGGCTTCGACCATGTGCGTATACTAGTGCACCCAGACCCCTTGGTAATGATGGGTGGTGATTTCCAAAGAAGATCAATAGATTAATGATTGAAGATGTAGCCACATCTCTACCTTTTCTCGCATGCCTGTCTTGATTTATTTCATATTATTTTAAAGGAATGGGCTAGCGGGTGATGGCCACCTAGTACTGCTTGATGAATAGGACCAATCTCTACTAAATTTTGGTTGATGACAGTAGAGAATAATGAACAACAAATGTCATGGCACATGCTCTCATTAAATCCATTCCTTGTGTGCCTATATATTTTTAACATCAAGGAGGGATAGTCACACGGGTTAGCCGGTGGAATAACATGTCATTATGTGTGATCTGCTAGATCTTGGGAATGGTGTTTAGCCTTATATAAATGGAATCGATGATTAATGGTAGGTGATGTGGTCTAATCCTAGCCACTCCCTGCTATCTCACGAGGGTTTCTCCCATGGTTTGTGTCCTTCAATGGGCATGCAGGAAAGTGCCAAGTGGACTAGTTATAAGAAGTTGGGTAGTTCATGGTAAGGATGGATTCAGATAGGAGATATTAGTTGAGATCTTTCCAAGATAGAAACAACCCTAAGTTAGAGATAATTCTTGAGCACACTTGTGATATTGGTAAACAATTTTAGATCCATTAAATCTGTCAGAAGCCAGTACATTTGGGAAGATAAAATTTAAGTAAGGCATGGTACAGGCTGATATTTTGAAGATGAATCATGGTCATTTCATGTTGTCTTGTTATGATGAATTAGAAGTGATTTATTTTCTACAGGAAAGCGGATAAATGTGACATGACATATCTGGTTGAGAAATTTAACATATGATCGGCATGCAAGTTAAGAAAATACTTATCTTACTTGAGTCTCTTGATTTGGGATGAGTATCAAATACATGCATTTAATTTTTTCATTATTAATAATATAGAGTATCTAACTATTTATTTGGTTCAACGTATGATCAACGGTTGAGATTTGAAACCAGGTTAATTTATTGCCAATGCTCTCACACAATCTTTCCTGGAAAATTAATGCAGAAACACGCCAATTGCTCTATTTAATGAGGTTCACTTGCTTGATTACTACTACCATATGATTGTAACACTCTAAATTCTGAGAGGGAGTGATTTTGAGTTAGTTATTTCTAAGTAGGGTGGTAACTTTGCTCTGAGAATTCTTTAGTAAGTTGTAGAGTAAGAGAATTGGAAAGATAAGTATGAACATCAACCTGATCCATTTGTCTAAGAGGATAAATACTCTTGAATATTAGGATTGTCCTCCTCGGGGTGATCAAGGTGAACCAGAGATACTAGTGCAACACCAATGAAGAATACAAGAGCTACAAAATATTCAACATGCGGTGTTTTCAAATTTTCCTATCACCTAAGGGGTTGAAGTATCTTTGAGGAGTTGGGAAAAGGAAAGGATAAGAAGGTTGAGAGGCTGAAAAGGGAAGCTGGAAGAAGGAATAGATACAACTGGGCTTATATGGGACATCATCATTCTCCTATTGAGGTCTTTGATGATTTTTCTGATAGTAGAAACAAAACTGATTCTAGCTACCATCAATATCTCATGACCATGAAGGATTGGGTTGATTCTGAGGATGAGGTAGTGATGGCTACTCCACTAAAAATAAGGACACCGAGTGGGAAGGCTTACTTTCCTAATGACGAGGAAAAGTAATTTCCTTTTTCAAATGGGTGCTTGGAGGTTTGGGTCTTGTGTGTTGATCTACTTTCTTTGGTTGGTGGGTTGTGAAATGGGTCCTCGATTATTTGTGCTTTTTGTGTTTATAGTGACATTTCTCGAGGTGAAATTGATTTACATGTTTTGGTGCTAACACAAAGACACTTTTTTAGGACTGGTGGGGATGCTCTAGTTAATGGTTTCTTTATCTCTATTTTTGTTCACTTGAATTAAAAGTATGGTTCCCCGATCAGTTGGGGAATATTCTCTTTTTTTTTTTTAAATTAATTTTTAAATGAAAACAAAATGAAAGTTTGTAAATGTAATTTGTCTCGGTGCTTGTTGCTCCCTTGTCTTAAAAAAGGGATTCTAAGGCTAGTTATAGAGGGGGTCAAGAGGTCAAGAAGTTGGGAGGTCAATAGGTAGTTACTTTTCAAAGAAAATGGATACTAGGCTTTTCAGTAATATGTTCTAAAAAGGGATCAACCATTATGTATGATTTTTGATAACAATATAGAAAACTAACTAATGCTAAGATTCTATAATTTTATCTCCTATGTACAAATTATACAAGCTATGAATATGATAATCAATGATTATCTTATTTGTCTTTGTTGAAATTCAATAGATTTGATGCTTTATTCTTTCTTATCCATTCAAAGAATTTATGTAAATGCTTGAATTTAGTTGTGGGTTTGGTATAAAATTTGTATAAGGATGCTAGTAAGAAGTTAATTATGGAAATAATTTGTGGGAGTATTGTAATGCGGTATTTCTAAGGTTGTGGGTATTTTTCTAAAATACAAAATTGTTATTTAATAATATAGGTTCAGGTTTGACTCCATTTCCTAAAATATGGCACTTGTTTGGTATAGTATTCATGCTCTGACTATGGTAACTAACTCAATTGATGATCACACAATATAACCAAATTGCATTTAGATTGTGTAATGTTGGACTCAAGGTAACATTGAGAGGGGGGCATGAATCAATGTTCAATAATATTCAGAACTTCATCCATTCAAAACATGTAAGCATTTCGTGATTGCATTAAAGAAAGGATGTATGCATTGAAAATAAACATCTATAACAACATGACACACAATTTTTTGCATGGAAACCCTATTAGGGGAAAAACCATGGTGGAGATTAATCCACAATTTGAGTACTCAAAGTATAGTGTTTATAAAAGGAATGCACTTGCATTTAGGCACACTGCCTTGAGCTCACTGCTCAAAAGATAAAGGCTCACTACATACAATATTCAAATTAAAACTATCTGAAGAGGAGAACTTAGATGATAGCATCTAAAAATGCTAGGTAACAGTTCTGGTAAAGCTCATGAATCTTATTCTAGATCTGCTCTCTATTTTTCCACTTCGCTCTTCCGTTTATTGCTCTTCGCATTAGTTTCACATTACTACTCTGCTATGACTTGAAATTCACACTTTATATTTGATACAACTTCTATATCACACACATCTCATAAATCACACACTTCAAATGATGAAAGAAATCTCTTATATATATCCAAAATCAAAGATTAGTTCATCCAACAGTCGGCTTCATACGATATTAAGATATTTTTAACTTCTCAGCTAGATCCATCACCAAATCATTATGTGCATCCTCCAAAGTTAGTTAAGACCAAGAGAGGACCCATACAACACTTAATCCAATAATGAAACTTCTAATTAATTTCATCTTATACATCCATGAATTCCATCTTTGCTAGGTCGGCCTTCTAGCATAGATAATTGACAGATTAATTCACCGTACCTCTTAGATCTCTTATTAGTGAGTGCACATAAAAAATAAGATACTGCAAGCCTCTGAAAACCTTCTTCAAGGATTCATAACCCAAAATACTTGTCTGATGAGATGGTTACACCAACTTTTATACCTTTAATCGAATCTCCTATTCTTTGCTCTATTCTACCGGTAGGAGCCAAAAATAGTATTGCTCATTCAGATGCAAGACTAGTGTTGCATGACTTGGATTTCCATCAATGACAACACCTACAAGAAAAAATTATTTTCCATATCTCAAGAATCTCCTCCTTTGGCATTGATGGAAACACTTAGTGAAAAATGACTAAGTGTTGGAATCACTACAGGTATATTGCCAAGCTGCTTGCTGCACTTATCTCCCCCTAAGATTCATAGGGCATTTTCTCCTCTTATAAGGCATTTTTCACTGAATTCTCTCCCCCTTTGAAATCAATGATAAAGCTGGGGTGCCATATGCCAAAAATTTGACCAAAAAGGTGACAAAAAGGTGACAAAACACATGTTCAAAATCATCAATCCTTTAAGAAATTTGGCATATATACGCTTATAGTCATTCTCCTTTGAACAAAATTCCAAAAACTTGAAAACACTTTCCTACTTTATCTTTTAGAAAATTAGCTTGTTGTTAATTCTGGAAGAAACTTCTCCCAACTATCAATTACAATCCCAATGCTGATAATCTCAATGAGAGATTCAGGAATTGTGATTGCTTCTTCCAAATTTTCACCATTTTTTAGAATTTCCACCAACTGCTCCAGCTTGCATTCAACTAAATATTTTACCTTCCAAAAGGTGTCCACAAGATTTCATTCTTGGATAGTTGAATTTTTATTTGAGCCACCTGCAATTCCTAGATTCTTCTTCTGATGACTCCATCCAGATCCTGAGACATCAAAGTTTTTACCAATTTCTTCTAGTTCTGTCTCAATCTGATCCAACTTCTCCTTGTAATTACTGACTACATGAGGCCAATGAACATAGTAGTTGTAGATCTTTGTGGTTGAGTTAATGCACTTCTTTAATTCATTCATTTTGTATTTAAGCTTAGCAAGGGATAGTCTAAATTTCTCTTTTAGGTGAGAGATAATTTCACCTTCTTCTTTGCCTTTGTCTTCAGAGCCCATTGATTCTCTACTACACTTAATCATTTCTTCAGGTAGAATGTCTTTTAGACTTTCCAATCTTATCTTTTAATGCTTAATATGAGCATTCAGAACTTCTAGAATTAAGTCCTGATCATATGATGGTCTAACTAACCATAACCTTGGAATCCTCTGCATACCACTTGCACTTTGGATAAGATGTCGAAGTTTTTCTTTTGACAAATCTTCTTCTTCTTCATTTCCTTTCTCAATACCAAAATCATTTTCTAGTTGATTCTCAGGCTCTTCATCAGATTATTCATTTGAAATGTCAACAACTTCCTTCTCTTTCCCTTTTCCTTCAATCTTGGGAACTTTACTTTCTAGACGATTGTATTAAACAATCTTCTGACCTCTCTTTTGTCCTCTGGCAGTGCTACCAGAAGAAAAACCAATTTGCATTGTCCTTATCAGAGGGGAATTAATGATTGATCCATATTTCACAAGCACGTTCTTACAAAAACTTTCAATTTTGAATCCCAGTTAGACAAACTCTTAGCATACGAGTAGATTTGGGTGCATACAGGTTTATCCGATGTCCATGCTACATTGTCAAATTTTTGCAATGAATTCAGAAAGTACATAACTAGACATATAATTAGGGTTCCAAATCTGAATGGATACCCTTATTCTTTTATTAACTAGACATTTTCCAAAATTTGATCTTTGAACAATCTACATAGGTCAAAGTCTCGACCTTCAATTATCATCTTATGAGAAATATATGCTACACCAGCTAATGTAGCCCCTTCCCAAATTTGCTAGAATATTTTATAGGCTATATCCTATATGATGTACTTTGTGATGGAATTTTTAATTTTTTCTATTAGTAGAGCTCTTTGATCTCCAATTATCCTAGTTAGGGTTTCTACCTCCTTGTTCCAGATAGATTTATTTTTAGGAACATCACTAACTTTGCAAAATCTAGTTAATTTATCAATTACTTATTTTGAGATTTTGTAGGGTTTATCCAGAGTTAACACATCATCATGCAATATGTTCAACAAGAATTTTACAAATTCTGCATCCTCAAAGTATGAAAACTCACCCCACATATCCAAATTTTTGTGTTTGGCTTTGTTCAATTGTTTCAATTCATCCATAAGTAATAGATTTCTCATAGATATGATTTTTTAACTATTGTACTCATCCAATGTGATCGATCTTGTAATTTGCTCCATTCTTTTTCACATTTTTAGGGTTCACAACTATACACCAAATTATATGAAGAATTTGAGAATGATTTGAAGTACCTGATAAATTTGTTGATGAATTCTCTTTTGTTGCTTTGAAAGCCACTTGTTGAGTGCTCTCCTTCTTCCCTTCGATAATTCAAAGTGACAAATGACAACTTTGGACTTAAATTTTATAGTTTGCACATGTGCAATAAATGCACTTGCCCTAAAATTTTTGGAGACTCTATTTTCTCAGGCGTCGACAAAAAAAATATTTTGCAAACGAACAAATTTGTTGAATTTCCTTTTCTGAAAACATCAAAACTTATGTTTACTGAGACTATTCCTTTATGAATATTATATCCACTATGGTACCATCTATATACAAGGGAGGAAGTATTTTATGATAAAACTCCCCCTAGGCTAGTGGCCTCAATTCAATTACCAAAAGAATTAATGGAAGCAAGTTCTGGTATGGAACAATTTCCAACATCAAAATCATCTTTCTTCACCCAAGTCTTCTTCATTTCATCTTTGATATCATCTATAGTTATCTTTTCCTTTCCTTTGTCATTTTCTTTGTTTTCCTCTCTCTGTATACCATACCTCTTTTGTCTCTATTCTTGTTTCTACAAAATTTAGCAATATGACCGTACTTGTTGCAGTTATAGCACACAATGTTTCTTTGTCCATTCCATTGGTTTATTCTCAATCTGAATTAATTATCAATATGCCCTAATGTACCACATGCATAACATTTAATATTTCTTCTAATAATAGAGTGGCTTGACATATTTCTACATTCAGTTAATTTATGACCATGCTCCTTGCAATTGAAATATTGACCAGAGAATGATGAATCTTTTGTCCTTGAATTGCTTCTACATTGAGAAACCATATGACCAAACTTATTATAGGAAAAACAATATCCATTAAATTTTTGTGCATTAGGTTGTCTTACTAAATACCTTCCATTTTTGTTTTGTCTGAAATTCTTCTGTGTTGATCTAGAATTTTCTCCCTTTTCATATCCAAGACCTCTCTTGTCATTTCCACTTTTCTATCCTTGAGTTAGCTCATCAAGCTTTATTGAACTGATCTTAAACCTTTCTTTGAATTCTTTTTCAATGCCAAGATCATTCTTAAGAGTAGTAATCTTTTTACCAAGTTCTTCTTCATTGTTTCTAGTTCCTTGCAATTCCATTTCTAATTGAGTAAGTTCTCCACTTATTATGTTGCATTCATCAAATTTCTCTTTTAGGGTTTGAGCAAGATCTTTATCACTTTTCTTCCTTTCCTCTATTTCTTTGGTCATCTTTATGATCATAGATTCCATCTCATGTTTCAGATTGGTATTTTCTCTAGAAAGCTTTTCACATTCTCCAGTTATCTCCTTCAAAGTTTGATTCAAGTGAGCATCATCCATATCTTTGTTTTCTTTTTGTTGCATCTGATCACAAAGATCTTTCCTCTTCACCCTAGATTTGACAATCTGATCCTTTAATGACTAAATGAATTTCTTAGCTTCTCTAATATTTTCTTTCAATTCTTGATCTTTTTCTTTAAAATAATCAAGGTTATCAAGAGCTACCATAAGCTTTTGTTGAAGACTACCAGAGTCCATCATATTCCAAGATCCACCTCAAGCGGAAAAAATTCTCAAGAAGAACTTGCTTTGATACCAATCGTTGGACTCAAGGGAACACTAAGAGGGGGGGGGGGGATCAATGTTCAATAATATTCAGAACTTCATCCATTCAAAACATATAAGTATGTTGTCATTACATTAAAGAAAAGATGTATACATTGAAAGTAAACATCCATAACAACATGACACATATTTTTTCATTGAAACCCTATTAGGGGAAAAACCACAGTGGAGATTAATCCACAATTTGAGTACTCAAAGTATAGTGTTTATAAAAGGAATGAACTTGCATTCAAGAACACTACCTAGAGCTCACTGCTCAGAAGGTAAAGGCTTGCTAGCTACAAGATTCAGATTAAAACTATCTGAAGAGGAGAACTGAGATGATTGATTCTGACAATGTCAAGTAATAGTTCCAGTGAAGCTCATGAATCTTATTTTGGATTTTCTCTCTATTTTTCCACTTCGCTCTGTCATTCTCTACCCTTTACTACTCTTCATACTAGTTTTGCATTACTACTTTGCTATGACTCACAATTCACACTTTATATTTGAATACCACTTCTATCTCATGCACATCTCACAAATCATACACTTCAAATGATGAAAGCAATCTCTTATAGATATCCACAATCAAATATTAGTTCATCCAATAGTCGGCTTCATCCAGTATTAAGATATTTTTAACTTGTCAGCCAGATCCATCACCAAATCATTATGTGCATCCTCCAATGTTGGTTAAGATAGAGAGAGGACCCATACAACACTTAATCCAATAATGAAACTTATAATTAATTTCATCTTATACATTCATGTATTCCATCTTTTCCAGGTCATCCTTCTAGCATAGATAATTGATAGATTAATGTGACATACCTCCTAGATCGCTCATCAGTGATTGCACATAAAATCTAAGATATTTCAAGCGTCTGCAAACCTTCTTCAAGGATTCATAACCCAAAATACCTGTCTGGTGAAATGATTAGACCAACTTTTATACCTTTAACCAAATCTCCCATTCTTAAGAGCCAAAAATAGTGTTGCTCATTCAGATGCAAGACTAGAGTTGCATGACTTGGGTTGCCATAAATGAAAAAACCTACAAAATAAAATTATTTTCCATATGTGAACATGTAGGAGTGTTAAAGAAATTATATCTTCTCTTGTTTAAGCTAGTCACTATTATGAGGGTTAGCAAAATCTTCAGGGTAGGATCTTGTTAAAAAATTTAAGGAGAATCATTTTTTTTCCTTGTGTTTGATACTAAATGCACACCAGTATCTAAGAGCATGGTTGTTCGGGATCACATTCCCTGGTTTAACAGAGCCTAAAGTGAAGAACTGATGACCCAAAATCCCTTTACTTATGTGTTGGCCAATCCTTGCCCTTATTGATAGTTATCATTGGCAAGCTCATAGGTTTGCGGTAAGATTAAGTTTGGTTATAAAAAAATAGCCAACAGATATGATGGAGTATGGATTCTTTTGAAACTAGGTTTTTCCCTCTTGAAGATTTTCCCAGGGTATATCTTGTGTTATCTTGTGGCTTGTCTATTTGATCTATGCATTTTAGAAACTTGTATGCATTTTTATCTCTCATGGGTTATGTAGGAAATGGATTAAGATCGTGGGTTAAATGTAATATTTCCTAATAGGGTATGTGCAGAATCATCATGGAAAAAATAGGCCCTTAAGTGGCAAAAAATTTAGAAAAATCAGAGTTAGGCAACTTGACATAAAAAATTGAATAAGTTATCTATATTATTTCAAAAATATGTAACACTAGAATTTGTAGAAAATTGAATGTAGTTTCTAAATTACTAGGTTTATTTACAAAAGAATAAAATCTATTTAGTGAAAATTTGAAGTTTCAATAGAGTAGTACTTAAATTTTAGGGAAAAAATAAGAAGTAGGTGTCTGTCTTACCACCCTAACCAAATTAAAATGATAATATTTTTTAATAATATTTTAGATATAAGTAGAGGACTCATGTCCCGATGTGATGCATATTTTTTTGTAATTTTCTTCCATGTAAATAATTAATTATAATTGTTTTATGACAACTTTTAAAAAATATAAAGACTCATATGTCTAACCACCTTAACTTGGTCAAAACTTCATGAAATTTATTTTTTTATTTTTTAATCTTATAGTATGCGAAGCATAGAATGTAACACATATTTTGGATTCAAAAAATATGATACCGTTTGAAAGCTATAGATGTTTTTCAATCAGCCTAGAAATCAGGACTTTTGTCGTAATTCAATAGAAAATGAATAATAATTATTTATTAAATTCAAAGTAAATCATAATTTATATTGGTGGAAATCTGAGAATATCGTTTAAAAACCCTTTTCATTTCATCAATTTTGGGTAAAAAAAAGGTCGTCAGCCAAATACCCATCATATTGCCACTTTTTGGCCCATCATGATCCTCCACATACCCAACAAGTGTTATTAGAGATTTCATGGTTGAAGAATTTTTGTCCTAACCCTAGTTTGAGAGTTTTTGAAAATTTGAAGCCATGGAAATGCAAGTAGGGTTTGATGAATTAGAAGATATGGAACCCATGTTGCAGGTGTTTGTTTGCTGATTTGGGCTTTTGGGTTGTCAAGATTTATTGGGTTTATTGTAGATCTGAAGTTTTTCAAATTTGGGTGGAAAAAGGTTTCTTGGTTTGAGTTTGAATATGAGGGTTTTGTAAGGAAAATTTCATAGATGATCTTTTGAGACAAAATGGACCTCATGGTTTGATTCAGTTGACCGAGAGACAAATTTTGACATAAAATTTGACCTATTTTGAAAAAGTTGAAAAAGAGAAAAAAAAAATTTAGTCACAACCCAATTTTGCCATGTGCAGAAAAAAATGAAAAAAAATAGAATTTCCATAAAAAAATGTGTCGAGTTATTGAAAAAATATTAAAAAGTACCTCCGAAAGAAAGAAAAATGAAAAGTTAAAATCATATTAAAAAGGATGAAAAAATATATAAAAATTAAAAATTAAAAAGGGGTGTGGGTCCCGAGACTCCTGTACTCCCCTGTCACCGTGCATTAGCCCCATACTAGACCATGTGTCTTATCTCTTCCAGAATAGTACGCCAGCCTTTGCCCTTTTTGATTTCAAACTTAAGACTTTTAAAAGGGTTTGAAAATCGCTCTATAAACTTAAAGGAAAGCTTTTATATATGTTAATATATAAAGTTTAAATTTAATAAGTTTTAAACCATCCGCCCCCTCCACCTTATTAATTTTTAATAGCCTAAAAAATTAAATGAAATTTCACCATTTTTAAATAAATTTGATTTTTATGTTGGAGTGGGGTCCAACAAAATTTCTTTTATAGTCAAATTGGACGTTTTGTTTAAACTTGCATCACTTTCACCCACGATGTCATATTTTTGACTTGTTATAGTCGTTGGAAAGTTGGTTCCGAGCACAACATAGTGGTATAGGTTTTGTTCCCAAATCTTGTCATTTTGACATATTTTTGGAGCCTCAAAGTTAGATGTTCTCATTTGCATGATTTTGGTCAGAAATTTTACATATGGAATCAAATTTTTGATTTCAAAGAGGCGTTGGAGAGAATTTGCAATGTACTACATAGTGGTTTAGATTGTTTATCAATTTGAGGAGCTTGTTGAGCTTGGTACTTTTTTGATCGCTTGTAGGTTCCTGAAATTTGAGATGCGATTATGTGAGCATCGAGATGAGTCACAAGGGAAAACCTTGAGGCAGTACATGGTTTTATATGTTATTTATGATTCTACATTTGATTATAAGATTGATGCTTCTTGAAATATGTTTACAGGTGTTTTTCAGAATTGGGACTTTGATGGTGGTAGGTACACAGGTTTTCTTTGGTTTGATACTTGGAGTCTTGTATGGGTGATAGTTGAGTGTAGGCATAACGATGGCTATGGTAATGGTGTCATGGGTATGTAGGTACATTTGATGCATTCACATGACATGATCATATATGTGGTATTTAGTGGTGATATGGTTTGGTATTATCTTCTTGATTATTATTTGATTCCTTGACTATGATTACTTTTTTGTAGACATGGTTAGCTAATCAGATATGTGGTTGATTTGGTGTCTAATTCATTTGGTCTACATGGTTATCTTCTTTGATATCTCAGTTTTCATTTTATTGATGTGAAGATGAGTTTGCATGTTTCAGTGATTGGATCTATGAGTTATGTAGGTTGTGGATTAGCTACCCATTCACGTATAGTGGAATGAATTGGATGTGGACTATCTATATGCACCAGGTTTGATTCATTATTGTTGCAAATTTCATTAGTTAGCCATGTCTATGATCATTTGTGCATTGGTATGTTGTTTAAGGATTAAGAGGATAGATGATTTGAGTACTTGATTAGTCAGGTGATGGGACTTGTAGCATGTGGTTTGATCATGATGTTATGATAGCTTGTTACATTCATTGGTTATATACTATCAATGGGATATTTTGATAGTGATGACTTGGTGGTGTTGGATTGGATTGGTTTGTGATGTTTTAATGGCAGTTCTATGTATCTTCTTGGCTTAGAGATCTTGGTTTACTTATATGTTAATCACATTGCAGAAGATTTTTTGTAGACCTACATGATCTTCACAGAGGAGATGGTAGTCATGATTCC